>CM059569.1:69588787-70031287 GCA_030386875.1 Morinoia aosen
GAAAACTTATTCTCTAGATCCAGCACATTATTTTACAGCTCCAGGATTGTCTTTCGATGCTCTACTGAAACATACAAAAATAGAATTGGACTTGTTTGAAGATCCTGATATGCTACTATTCATCGAAAAAGGAATAAGAGGTGGGATTTCTACAATACCAACACGATATGCAAAAGCGAACAATCCATATATTCCAGAAACATTCGATAAAGGAAAACCAAATAGTTTTATCACATATATTGATGCAAATAATCTTTACGGCTGGGCTATGTGTCGATCATTACCTACTGGTAACTTTAAATGGAAAGATCCAAAGTCGAAACTCAAAGCAGATAAAGGTTATATATTAGAAGTGCATTTAAGTTATCCAAAAGACATACATGCTCTACATTATGATTTATCATTAGCTCCAGAAAATATCAAAGTAAACGATGTAAATAAATTAGTTCCACATCTTGGAAAACGAGAAAAATATGTTGTACATCTTAAATCTCTAACACAATATCTAGATCCAGGATTGAAGTTAGAGAAAATTCATAGAATATTAGAGTTTGATGAAAGTCCAAGGATGAAATCATATATTGATATCAACACAAAAATGCGTCAGCAAACTAAATCTGAATTTGAAAAAGACTTCTACAAGCTGATGAACAATTCAGTATGTGGTAAAACAATGGAAAATATTAGAAATAGAGTAGATGTGTGTTTGGTAAAGTCAGAGAAAGAATTAATTAAATTAGCAAATAAACCAAACTTTACCAGTTTTAAAATATTCACAGAAAATTTGATAGCATGTCATATGCAAAAACAAAGACTGAAATTTGATAAACCAATCTACGTAGGGTTATCTGTATTAGATATAAGTAAAACATTAATTTAATGATTTCCATTATTATCATATTAAAAAGATATATGGTAATAAGGCAAAGTTGTTGTTTACAGATACAGATTCATTATGTTATGATATCGAAACAAAAGATTTGTACAAAGATATAGAAAGAAATAAAGACTTGCATGATACATCAAACTATTCTAAAGAACACTTCCTATATTCAACTGATAATATGAAAGTGATTGGGAAAGATTAGATTAGATTATAAGTTAGTTTAAGCCTCCCTAACCGCTACAAAAATAGAGCGTATCGAAGAGAGGAAGGAGGAAGGCACCATTTAGTATGGAGACGAGAGAATGGGGAATCTATGCAGAAGGGTCATAGAAACAGTAAGATGAGAAAGAAGTTCATGAAACAAGATCAAAGTTGAAGAAGAAAGTAGAGGGTGATGAAAAAACAGGACAGCAGTGAACCGAAAAAAGATGGTCCGTAACAAAACAAAAACCTATTCCATTTTAACAAAAAAAGAAAGCCTACCTAACCTTCAGCTCGGGCCCTCACATTGTCCCCCTGGGAGTGCTAATTCCCATAGATACAATAATTGTATCCCCCTGAGGGGAAGTAATTGGGAAAATGAAAGACGAAACTTGTGGAATACCAATTGAAGAATTCGTCGGTCTCAGAGCAAAACTATATTGTTACAAGACGAAAAATTCCGTGAGTAAGAAAGCAAAAGGTGTAAGTAAGAACATAACTGAGCACAATATCACAATGGATGAATATAAGAGAGCATTGAATAATGGAACAATATACAGAACGATGTACAATATCCAAAGTGTTAACCACGAATTATATACTAAAGAAATAAATAAGATTGCATTGAATGGAAATGATGACAAGCGACACATATTACCAGATGGTATCAACACACTAGCATTATATCACTATAAAATATATTCAATAAATAAAGTATAAAAAATGATTATCTACAACAATAATGACTTCTATACCCAAGATTTATTATCTGTTGAAAATGAACAGTATTTGAGTGATTTAAAATAAATAGTTAATGAAGAAAAAACTGGAAAGGGTATTGTAAATACATTGCTTAGAAAACTTCCATTACCTGAAATGCATTTGAAATTACCATCTAATATTCAATCTGAACAACTCCCGAACGGTTCATTCAACAATAAACATACCTACTCATTTTGCGGTCCAGGAACTAAGGTGCAGAAGCAAATTCAAGAAGGTTATCGAGGAGTTAACTCACTCGATCAGGCTTGTAAGAATCATGACATATTTTATTCACAACATCCAACAACGAAAGACAGAAATTATGCTGATGATATTCTAGCAAAAAGAGCCGCTGAAATTGCAACTGATCCAAATGAATCAGAATACGTTCGACGAGATGCTAAATTAGTTAACGCAATTATGGCAGGTAAGAGCTGGGCAGGAATGGGCCTCTCGTCGACAAAAAACTTTCAAACACGCTCACTGATGTGAGCGATAAAATCTTGAATAACTTATATTATAATCCAAAGACTGGTTATACTGGAATGAATCAACTTGTTAAAAAATCCGGCTTATCTTCAACTCTCGTACGAAATTGGTGAGAAACTCAAAAAACTCACACTCTACATAAACCAATAAAACATAATTTCAAAACGAGAAGGGTGAAGGTATCAAAAATTGATGATCAATGGCAAGCTGATTTGGTTGACGTGCAAAACTATAAAGACCAAGGAAAAAACTACATTTTACCAGTAATTGACATTTTCAGTAAATATGCATGGGCGATTCCAACAAGTAAGAAGACAGGTGAAGAAATCAAAACTTCATTTCAAAAACTATTTAAAATACGAATTCCTTCTAAAGTTCAGACAGATAAAGGATTAGAGTTTACAAATAAATCCACTCAAGAACTATTCAAGAAACATAACATTCAGTGGTTTAGTTCAGAAAATGAAACCAAAGCTCAAGTTGTGGAACGCTTCAACAGGATGTTAAAAACTAAAATGTGGAAATATTTTACACACATGAAAACTAAAAAATGGGTGAATATTTTACAAGATTTAATGCAAAATTACAATAATAGCTATCATAGAACAATTAAAATGACACCTAACCAAGCATCACTGCAAAAGAACAGTAAAAAGGTTTATGATAACTTATTCCCTCCAACCGAACCAACTTTCACATCACCGAAACTCAAAATTGGGGATAGAGTAAGAATAAGCAAGAAACGGAATGACTTTCGGAAGGGTTATTTGCCAAATTTCACTAATGAGTTATTCATTGTATCCGAAATACTGTCTACTGAACCAATTACTTATAGATTAAAAGATATGGATGGTGAAGAAATAAAAGGAAGTTTTTATGAACAAGAACTATCAAAATATACTAGTGATGTTAATGCAATTGAGAAAATTCTCAAGAAGAGTAAAGGAAAACTTCTGGTCAAGTGGAAAGGTTATGATGAACCTTCATGGATCTCAGCAACTGAACTTAATGTCAGTTCAGAGTGAACTTACATTAAGTTAAAGTCTTTTTGAATTTTTCTCTTTAAAAAATGGCGTTGATTGATTTCAAAACTAAATCAGATTTACTAAACTTAGCAAAGAGTTTGAAAAAGCAATTCACAAATGATAGAATAATCGAACAAGATTTATACCATGATGTTAAAAAAGTTTACAAACCATTGATTGAACCTTTATCTAAAATTGTTGACGAAACTAAACAAACTAGGTTGGCAATAAAAGATATACCTCATGAAAAACTTGAATCTATCCAAGGAAAACCTGTTGAGAAGCTAGCTTTGCCATCTTCTGAATCCAACACTGTAGTTGGGCCTATCGCATTGGATTTCTTGCGTTTTGCATGGAAACATGGAAATGAGTATGACAAAGCTTATGGCATTCGTTTGGATGGAAGTAAAGTTATGCTAGGAAATAAAAAGGTAGATATTTTGGGTAATGATTTGAAAATTGGAGATAGAATATACGAAGGCACAACTGGATTATGGGAATTATTAACAAAGCAAAATCCTATTGACTTTAGGGACGAAGATAAAAATATTTAATATATGTTGGATTCAACTGATGCTTATTTGAAGGAAGACGGTACCATAAAAGCAAATAGGGGTGAGAAATATACTAAATTTATCAAACCCTTCTATCGAATAGTTCAACGAAAAAACGCTCAAGCTGCAGTTGAAACAATTCGACCAGCAATTCCATCAAGTCGTGAATCAAGTCGTGAATCAAGCCCTGAACCAAGTCCTTTAAGAAACTCAAGAATAGTAGAATCCTCAATTTTTAGTCGACACAAAATTCCTTCAACAAGTCAGAGACCAATTTTCGACCCGTCACTAAGGTCTACTTTTAGACCAACTCCTACTCCTATACCTTCTCCTACATCTTCTCCTATACCTCCTCGTCATCCTCACAGAGAGGATTCAGACGTTTCAGGATCAGGTATTACTGTATTACCATCTAACATCAATCATCTTGTAAAAAAGACACCAGTTATTGTTCGGTTCGTTTACCGCTGGAAATACAGGAGTTTTTAATGAACTGCAAATACTTACGCATGAACTTTTAAAGCAAGGTCTATTAAATACTGCTGAAGTAAAGGTGTTTGATGATTTATTGTTTAAAAAATGGAATCTCAAAGCATTGTAATTAGTGAAAGAAAAAGTGACATAAGTATAAACTTTAGTCCAGCAATAGAATTGAACAAAAATAAATTTCACGAAATGGCACTGGTTGGGTTAGACATGTATCATTCTATTCCTAACATTGATGAAAATAATAATAAATTTCATTATGAATTAAATGGTGTTGAAAATGTAATTACACTTCCAACAGGATGTTATGAAATAGAAAGTATAAACTAATTCATTCAAAAAACATTGGCAGGCTTTATTGAAATCAAAGCAAATACTAATACTTTGAAATGCGTCATAGTTCTCCATTCATCTACGTTAAAAGTATTTTTCAATAAAGAAAAATCTTTAAATACAATGTTAGGATTTGGAGAAATTATCTTAGAAGGTGTTGGAGAACATGAAAGTATAAATATAGTGAACATAATGTCTGTTAACGCAATACTCGTTCATTGTAGCGCAATTAACGGCTCATACCTCAACGGTTCTTTGCATAATATTTTATATTCCTTTTTCCCAAACGTCCCACCAGTATATAAAATTGTAGAAAATCCAAATAAACCAATTTATCTACCGATATATCAACCTTTACTCTATGATTCGAGAATTTGGCTTACTGATCAAAATGGACATGCTCTGAATACTAGAGGTGAAGAAGTAACTGTTCGATTACACCTAAGATCTAGAAATTAAAATAATTTGATAAAATTATCTTTAAAAATGGATTCTTTAAGATGGAATGAAAATAATAAAGTTGATGAATCAATTGAAAAAATTGAAACGCATAACTATGAACCACAAATAGGTACTGATTTGAATCGTGAACATAATGATATCAAGATCATTATCCAGAATCAAGATCAGTTTGTATTACCTAGTAAAAGTTTTATATATATAGAAGGAGCTTTGAATAAAGAAGATGGAAGTGATTATAATTTTAAAGATGAAAAAATAACAATAATCAACAATGGATTAATGCATTTGTTTGATAGAGTTTCTTACAGAATTGGAGATGAAAAAATTGAAGGTCATAGTTACCCTGGAATTACAACAACTCTAAAAGGATTAGTTAGTTATCCCCGAAATGTTAAAGAAAACATGATATTTTTCTGGAGCGTCGATACTAAGAATGAAAAATCAAACGAAGGATTTAGCGATCGGAATGACTACTTAAGTTCAGCTAATGGGAAATTCAGCGCTGCTATCCCACTTGAACATGTGTTTGGATTTTGTGAAAATTATAAGAAGGTAATTTATGGAGTGAAACATGCTCTGACTTTAAGAAGAGGTGATAATTCTAATGCTATATTCAAATCAGATGAGAAAGATGCAAACCAGCAAGATAAAGTAGTTGATGGTAAAATTACTATTACAAAACTAATTTGGAAAATGCCAGCTTACAAACTGTCTGATGAGTATAAAATAAAGCTATATCGTCAAATTAAGGATAAAATAACATTACCTATTCCTTATTTGAATAGACAATTGGAACAAACCATTGTAAACTCTCAACAGAAATTCTTAGATTGGACTTTAACTCCAAATTCAGGAACTCAAAGACCTCGATATATAATTTTAGCATTCCAAACTAAGAAAGCTAATTCACAAGCTGTAAACAATGCAATTTTCGATCATTGTAACTTGACGAATGCATATGTTCAGCTGAATAATGAACGATACCCTGATCACAATTTACAGATTGATTTCGATTCTAACAATTATGCTACAGCTTATAAGATGTTAATAGATTATGTACCTAATGAAAATTGTGCTATCGAATACAGACACTTTAAATATTTGTATCCCATCTATGTGTTTGATATCACAGACAAAATGAACGTATCAAGGAATGTACAATTGATATTAAAATTTAAGCAGAATTTAAAACCAATATTCCTGATGATACACATGCATATGCATTGATTCTATCTGACAGAGTAATTCGATTGCAATCTGACGGTGATAAAATCAGTTTAAACTACTAAAAATTAAAATATATTCATATAATAATGTTTAAAAAATGTATTGTGTAAAGTGTAAGAAGAAAACTGATACTGATAATCTTCAATATTTAATTACAAAGAACAATAAGATACTGGTCAAAGGTATGTGTATTATTTGTAAAAAGACAAAGACTTCTTTTGTTTCTAAAGATACTGCGACGAAAGGGGGTTTTATATTTACAATTCCAGCTTTATTAGCTGGCCTTGGGGCTGCTGGCTCTTTGGCTGGAGGGGCTTCTGCAATAGCATCCGCAGTCAATAAGAAAAAAGCTGATGATAAACTCTTGTCAGAAACTAAAAGGCACAATGAAGCAATGGAAAGTAAAAAAGGTTCAGGTATACGGTTAACTCCGAGAAAAAAAAACCTTGTGGAAAGGGTCTCTACTTGAAACCACCAAAGAAGTAATACCTAACAAACCATTATCTAAACATGATTTAGAATACTACATAAATATATTGAAAATTCCGAATTTTCGAGGTATTTACATGAGAGATACTTTACCTAAACACCCTTTAGAAACGGAATGCGGAATCCTAAATTTAGACACTGAAAAAAGATTAGGAACGCATTGGACTTGTTGGTATAAGAAAGACAATATATGCTATTACTTTGACAGTTATAGTTTGATTTATCCAATTGAATTTAAAGACTACTTAACAGATTGTGTTGATATAATTTTCTCTACTTACAAAATCCAGAAAATAGGTGATGTAATTTGTGGACATTTATGTCTAGAAATGCTGAAGCGTTTAGAAAATGAAAGCTTTCATGCAATTCTTTTAGATCTGTATAAAACCCCAACTAGTTTATAGAAAATAAACTACAGTTAATTTTTTTTTCTTTAAAAAATGTCTTGTGGAAATATTTATGCAGCAAAGTCGGTCTTTTTACCTTCCTGTAAAGAAAATCATGAACATGAAAATAGTGAAAATAATTCTGAAGGACTTTTGCAGAATGTAGAGCAAATAAAAAGTTTACTTGAAGATTCTAATATAGTCATTGAAAGACACAATTGAAGCTCTCAAAAATGAAAGAACTGAATTGGAATCAATTATAAACGAGTATGATGAGAAATATGTGACTCTGAAAACAGATTTACAAGTGAAATTTTCTGATGTAGACTCAATCGTTAAATTCTTAGAGACGTTAATTTATGATTTATCTGAAAAGTTCGTTGCTCTTGAACCAAAAATTGTTTCAAATGATGAACGACTATCAAGCATAGACTCAACATTGATGAAGAAAATTGATGAAATTGATGCTAAATTTGAAAACATTGATTCAAATATAATCAACCTAACAGACGTAAAAATTCCAGAGATTGGGGACATATTGAAGAGTCTAGAGTCAGGTATTGAAACTAGAATTGATGAAAAGCTGTTAGTTAAAGAGTCAGCATTAACCGATCAGATTAAAGGAGTTGAAGCTAAATTTGAGGTTGTGGACTCTAAGATAACCAATTTGATTGATGTTAAAATTCCTGAGATTCAAGAGAATTTTAAGAATCAAGAGTCAGTTATAAAAAATCCAATGGATGAAAAACTGAAGACTTTAGAAACTAAAATTAATGATCAAATTGATTCAAGGAACTTATTAATAAGTAATAAAGTTGAAGAACAAGAAATTATCATAATTAACGTTGTGAATGAAAAAGAAATGAGCTTGCAGACATCACCTAATGATCAAATTGAAGAAAAGCTGAATAATTTAGAATCAACACTGAACAACACTGTTGAAGAAAAAAGTAAAAGCTTAGAGGCATATCTAACTGAATTAAGTGATAGAAACCTTTTTGTTATGGAAAGAACTGTAGCATTAGCACCTTCGTTTGTTGAAGTTGACAATAAGCTGAAAAATTTAGAGTCAACCATAACCTCATCCAGCGAAGAAAAATTCAATGATCTTAACAAAATTATAATGGAATTACGAGCAGAGTCAGTCCCATTAAGAAAAATGGAAGAACTAGCAAATAACTTGAGTGATGTAGGAAGTCTTTTCCAGGAGTTTTCAAGAAACATTATTTCAAATCAGAATGAAATCAGTCAGTTCAAATTAATGCTTCAGAATGAAACTGATAAAAATGTAAAATTAAACCAGGAAGTGGAAAGTTTGAATGACCGAGTAAACAATTTGATATCAATGAGAGTTAGAGAAAATTTAGAGAATTGAAAATTCTATGTATAAAAAATGATAGGCGTTAATATTTTTGGACGACAAGGAAAAAAATCATTTTTATCTGCACAACCAGGACCTCCTGGAATAGGTTTTAAATATCTTGATGAAGATCAAAATTTTGATATAAATAATAGAAGACTTGCAAATATTTCTTTTCCAATCGAAGAATTTGACGCTACGAATAAAAAATATGTTGACGAAGTTTTGGAAAATTTGAGGCTTCATCTCAGAAAATATAAAGAGGTAAGAGAAAATCTTATCAATGAAAATTATCAGTTCAGAAGTGATTCTATCCAAGCATCTATAGATGAGAATACTACAGGTTTTCAAGAAAAACTCAGTGAAATTATGACAAATCTCGATGAACATAGTAGAATATCCGAGGAAAAAATAAAGGTTATTCGAACAGGTACTTTAGAACATAGAGACTTTTTGAAAAATGAGATAAAGAGCTTGGAAGAAGAAATACAAAGTATGAAAATAGACTACGCAAATCTCGAGAGAGTATTCAACGACATGAGTTCATACATTGAAACTTTTAGCAATAATCTCCATGAACAGGATAGAGAAACAATCATAAATACAAATGAAATAGAAAAATTGAAACAGTCATCGCAGAAATTGGAGGATGATAGTGCTGATATTAAAAACAGAAAAATATCGTTAGAGAATACTTTGAGACGAGAAACCGTTGAACCGTTGAACTAAAAAATGGTTTTCTGAAATGTTCCTGAAAGGAGTAAAATTTATTCCATATGTTACATACGGTTAGATTAAGAAAATTGAAATTTATATCTAAAAGTGACTTAGTCGTTTGTGTAACTCATTTTGGCTTATGAAACTTAAAAATTCGTCAAAGAATTAATCTTTTTTTGAAATTGTTTTTTAAATAATTTCCATTTTAAGCTATTTGGGGTGAATTGTGCCCTGATTGGTAGTTCCATTACTACTTATAGTGTAATACAGAATGTAAAAATACAAGGAGTCAAAAGGGAGAAAGTGATAGGGGAAAAGAACAAAAAGGAGCTATGGAAAAATTAAAAAAATTAAAGAAAAAAGGAAAAATTAAGTGTAATAGGCAGTGAAGTACTGAACATAGCATCAAGTACAACAAATAAGGCAGAGAAGTACTGTACATAGGTTCAAGTACAACCAAACAAGGTAACACACTCCGCTGGTTCTCACAATTTTTCATTAACAGTTATCGTTGGGTAATATACGTCAATTTATCGGTGTTATTTAATAACAATCCCAATGTCACATAGCCTTATATATAAAAAAAAAGTTAAAAAAACAAAACCAATTTGGTAAGACTCATAAAAAATGGCAAGTAAAGAAATCAGCCCTTAATCTGGAGAATGTTCTACATTTCATTTTTGCTTGTATGTATTCCTTAGTGGATTACCAGACTCATTTTACTTCTATTAAGGAACATAAAAGGAGAGCAAAATACAAATACAATCATTGACATAAACATAAGACATGCTTTTTTGAAACATGGCTCTGTTGCTTCACATGACATTTTTGAAGCACTCACAATAAAATTATGATAAGCAGCATGAATTTTCACCTCATATCTCAAAAATATTGATATAAGCTCACCATGAATGGTAAGCATAGAACAGTTAGATATCTATAAAAATGCATTTCCAATTCTGATTAGAACAGTCTCATTTTCAGAAAGATGATTGCCATAAAAAGTAGCACTTTACAATGGAAAATCATAGACAAGATTTTGCATCTCTCTTGTCATCTTTCACCTTGAAATTTAGCTACAAAGTAGAAAGTTATTAAGAGTTAATCTAAAAATTTCAGATTAAATAGGCTACACAAGAAAAAAGAGCTACTCTGAATTATTATTATTATTAATATTATTATTATTATTATATAAGAAAGTTTTACCTTCCCATGACCACGACAAAAATTTTCTAAGAAAGGAAGGAGGAAGGCACCATTTAGTATGGAGTTGAGGGAAGGAGGAATTTATGCATTAGGTGCTCAAAAACAGTAAGCTAAGAAAGAAGTTCATGAAGCAAGAAAAAGTTGAAGAAGTAGTAGGTGCTGAAAAACAGGACAGCAGTGAACCGAAAAAAGATGGTCCGCAACATAACAAAAACCTATTCTATTTCAACAAAAAGTAAGCCTACCTAACCTTTAACTCGGGCCCTCACGTATTCATGCTATTCTGAAAATGCATCCAATATACAGTACACAAGTTTTACAGTCTGCAGTCCAAACTAGCTTTCATGCTGAGCACTGCAGATTCTAAGCTTACTACTTGCTAATTTCAACATAGAGGAGAGATCAAAATTTCAACAATGCCAGTGAAGTTTTTTCATTGTAAACCTGGTAAAATTTGTCATCTCATCTAACTTCCAGAATAATTTACACATAAAAATTTAGGTACTATTAGAGATGATAGCACCCTACCACAAGATTTATGTTACCTTTTTGGAATGAAATGCTTATAATGATATTAAATTTTTTCTTGAAATAAGCAGTATGTCGTTGATCAGCATAGAATTTGTGCACATTATATTCTTATTTCTTTATTTCCTCTATACTTCAAATTTCAGGCGAGTCAACAGCATTTTCCTATGGAACTAGCATATCGAATTTGAACTGGTCTACTGCATCTGGTTTCAAAGATTTGATAGAAAGATGCAACTTCATCAAGGTAAAAATAGTTATGAGCAATCCTTTTTAAATTAAATTTAAATAATATTCAAAGTTCAATTTCTTACCTTCCAGGTCCAAAGTCCTGTGTTCATAAAACAACAGCACAACACCAGTTTTCAACACCACTTAGTGCATCTTCAATGCCGATAAGATTCTTCGGTAGTCGGTGTTTTTGAAATGGCGGCTGGAAACATGAATTCGACATTAAAATCATTCAACTGGACAATTCCACTCGGCGCAATCAATTCTTTAAAATTGAAACCAGGGTATTGAAATATCTAGGGTAAATTTTTAAAATTATTCTGACACCAAATAACTGAAAACTTTTTAATTTAACTTGAGGCGACGACATTGCACTTCACTCGACTCGTCAACACTTCGTTTGAACGGCACGCTTAGATTCAAGATTGTCGTACCAGTAACGCTGACAGTGATGCCAGATTTCGGGTTAGCAGTGTTGCCAGATGCAATCTGAGCGTTGCCATTGGTGCGATGTTATGACGTCACCTACACACCACTCGATTTTATAAAAGACTGGTTTGCAGCTACCTTGTTTCGTCTACCATGGCCTTGGTTATGCCCGAGTCTGTCAACTTTTGCAGCTAGTTTGAACCCGATCGAAATCGAGCTACGCTCCCTCCATGTTAACTGACGACGCATGCCACAGGAATCCAGAACGTTCAACTTCGTGGTGAGCATGAAAAATCTTCTTCCCAAGCGGTCGGAGAGCGATCTGCAGTTCGTTTGAGCGGCATCAAACAACGTTGTAACGCAAGGTCTGTACGGGGCTTTAAGGCCCCCACACACTACACGCGCCACGAGCCGAGCCGCGAACAGGGCCTCGGGCTCGCTCAAGCCTGCTTGGCTTGGCTCGGGCTTTCTGCCTCCCCACACATTACACGAGCCGAGCATTAGCTTGCAAGCGTTTTCTTTCGAGATAACATGGACTTTTCCGATTCAGATGACCTATTAGAAATTGCAATTTGCTCAAGTGCTAAACAAGTCTTGGCTATTGAAGACGGGAGAACTGTCTCATGGCCAGTTGATTCAGGAATTGAGACAAGAGCCTCGAGACTACGCTAATTACTTCAGAATGGATGAATTAACGTACGTGGAATTGCTATCAATGGTGACCCCATTTATAGAAACGAAGGATTCATTGTTGAGAAATGTCATTTCTCCGCACGAACGGCTTGCTGCGACGTTGAGATTTTTAGCTACTGAAAACGAAAGCTTTTTAAATAGTACTCATGTATAGAATTTGATAATCATAATTTTTTTTTCAAAGAGATTATCAGCAAATATTTCATAGACAATGATTACTTATTAGTTATCAAAAGTGTTTAAAGTGAGCATTACAACTGAATAAGACACAACTAAGTCTTGCAAAGGCGAACGTTAGATTTTTAGCACAAGGAGTTTCTTTTACATCAGCTTGACCTTGAATATACTACATATAGTAACGTATGTATTTATGACCATCAATCAAATAATAGTTAAATTTCGGACTAATACTATGTGTAAACGGGTAATTAGTTTTATAAATGCAGAATTTAATATGTGCTCTGAAAGGTATCTTTGACATTTTATCAAAAAAAAAAATATTACAATTTTAATATTTATATATACACAATATTTTTTAAAAGCCTTTCATAAGCAAGTACGTTGCATACACACGTGGCTCCCATGTGGAAAAAAATTATTTGAAGGCAATGTGGTGGCTGATAGGAAATCAAAGGTGGACCCCACGTATCAAATCCAGCATGCAATGTCCTGATGTGGCTATGAAAAGTATTTTCAGTGGTAAATCCATTTTGCCAACTAAAATCCACGTAACCGGCACCTAACCATGTGGCTTCCATGTGACATTGTATGTAGGGTCCTGGCGAGAAGTACTAGAGCGCAGAGCGCAGTACCTCCCAACGTAGCGTCTGGATTGCAACTGAGCAGTGTGAGCAACACACTCTGCCCGCCGACTTTGACGCTTCTGCTGCCTGCTAGCGCTGTGCCAATGTGAACGATCGCTGCCCTTTAGCTGCGCGCACTTGCCCGCGCCCGATGGTTGTGAGCTTCCAATGCGAGTGTCAATGTGAACCCAGCATAACTTTACACGAGCCGAGCATTAGTTGGCAAGTGGGCTCGAACATGCCCACACACCACACGAACTGGCTCGGGGCTCGGCTTGTCTGTTTGCGCCTCGAGCCGAGCCTTAACAAACAAGCCGAGCCCCGAGCCAGTTCGTGTAGTGTGTGGGCATGTTCGAGCCGAGCCACGAGCCGCGCAATCAGGCTCGTGGCTCGGCTCGTGCTGATCTGTCACTTCCAGATATTTGGCCTGACTTGCGGCTCGGCTCAGGTTGTGTGTGGTGGTAAAATAGCACGCTACACGAGCCGAGCCTGCGGTCAGCATAGTCCAAAATGTTACCGAATTTTTATTTTTCAGAAAGTGTTTGATGTACGACGCTATATAGAATTTCAAGTGTGATAAAAGTATTTTGAATAAAAGTGAACATGGATAAGAAAGATTTTCTTGTAGAATTTATTGAACTTTATCGGAGTTATCCATGTCTGTGGAAAGTGAAAAGTCAAGCCTATTCAAAGTAAAAAAACGAAGCTTATGGTGCCTTGGTTTGCAAATGTAGACAGGTCGATGATACAGCAACAAGAGACTCTGTGGTTAAACGCATAGCATCGTTGAGAGCATCTTTCCGGAATGAGTTCAAGAAATTAGAAAATAGCAAAAGATCAGGAGCACGCACTGAAGACATCTACAAGCCAACATTGTGGTACTTTGAAAATTTAATGTTTTTGAAGGACCAGGATATCCCTAGGACCGGAGCTTCAACTTTGGATGAGACTCTGGGGGCTTCAGAAGAAATAAATGTGGTTAGTGCTTCCTACCTTTTTATATGAAGTGTGAACCAAATATCCTTGAAGGAGAGTTATGTGATGGGACTCACTATAACGCATTGTTTGTGAATAGAATTTTTGTTAAATAAACCTTGTTGTTCGCTACTTTCACTTGCTAAATTAAAGTCTCATTTCAGATCCGAGACTGGTATTGCCAACGGTAATTAACAGACTTAAAATAGTAAGGAGGGAGGAATTATAGGCAGAAAATATTTTCCAAAAAACTTTATTTTACAGATTTTTCTTCTTTGCCACTACATAGATTTCTTGCTTCAGTCTCTACTATGTATTTATTCATAAATGATAAATCTGCAGAAGGTTGATTCAAAGTAACATATACTGTAATGCACAGGATTCATTCATACTTGATCGTTTTGCCAAGAAACAGCACCTCTGTGTTGAAATAGGTCATAAATTTATTTTTAACCTCTTTTGCTTCTTGGGCTGAATTTCTTGTGAATGTTCTTTGCTGTTGTACCGTGTTAATTTCAACTGAGCCAATGTCAGTCAGGTCTTCGTTGAGCTCTGGAGAATATGTGGAGCTGCATTTTTTTCTGAGAAAGTTGTGCAACACACAACATGATAGTACAATTTTCTGTAGGTTTTCAACTTTCAAATTCATTTGGCGGGAAAAAAACTCCGAATCGCGCGCACATTAAGTCAGACACATTTTCGATCACTCTACGTGCTCTACTTAACCTATAGTTGAACACTCTGCGTTCCTGTGCGAGGTCCTCTTGAGTGAAAGGTTTTAGAAAATCCCTTCTCAAAGCGAATGCTTCGTCACCAATGAATACGTAGGATAAGCAGGTGGTGCTTTGGGCTGGAATACTTAAATTTTGTATCTTAAGTTCCTCATCAACATTGCTTGTCCAAATTTGGCATTGTTTAGCACTCCACCATCTGATACACGGCCGTTTGTTCCAACTTCGCACATGAGGAACTCACAATTGACATTTGCAAGGGCCAGTAACACGACGCTGTTGAAACCTTTAGGCTGCCTACACACGGAGCGTTTTTTCGACGCGCGTCGAAAACGACGGTCAGTTTTAGCTGACTGTGCTAGCAGATGCTGTCCTACACACGGGGCGTCAAGAAGACGACCGCCATTGTGAAGCTGAAGCGTCGGGCGTCATCCTGCTAAGTTCAGGCGTTGTTTGCACTGCTCAGTAAGTGGCGGGTGTGCATTTGCTACGAGACCTACAGACGGAGCGTCGCGTTGTAATTTTGTACAGGCTCGTTTTCATTATCATAGGACTATTTTGTGTTCGAAAACATATTGATTTGGTTTTTATTTGGTGAATTATAGACCAAATTACTGAAAAATTCATGAGAAGAGACTATATTGCAGTGAATATTATTATTTGTGTATTTATTTATATTGATGAAGCAACCTGTTTTCAGATTTACATCACATCATATTCCCAGTCTTTCAGTAGATTAAGATAGGCTTTATTATGGTTGTCGAACTAGATTATGAATTACTTCTTGAATTGATTATGAATCAGAACTGTATTCGATTCGAAAAATCAAAGAGAGAAAAATGCGCGAACTTGACATGGCAAATCGTCAATCAACTGCTTCAGGACACAGTGCAATGTAGGCATCACATGACATGATCCCTTACAATATTGTACAACCTGCTCAATCACAAGTGGTGCAAGTTAACACTCCGACTGTGGCGCCGGGACCTACGTCACCTCATGATCCAATTCTTTCTGAATCCTCAGAATTACTTGATGTCATGAACTACCAGTAATATCTATTTTTGTTTCATTTTGTTATTCTAGTTGAAGGATTTCGGTGAGCATAAATAGTTTAAAATGGTCTTATATACACTTTTTCTTCAAGGAATTGGGTATTGGTGAACATATGCGTTGCCGTAATTTGATTACATTTCTATTTTCAAGTAAATAAGTGTTGGTTGAGCAACATTTTTGGCATAATTTTATTACATATTTTCTTTTCCATGTAAATGGATATTGTCAAATATAAGCTTCGGAACATTTTTCGTAATGTAGGTAAACGAATATTAGAAAACTTATGCATTGCCGTACTTTGATTAGATTTCATTTTTCAAGTGAATGGATAATGGTTAACACATTCTTTGTTTTTTTACCTTAAAGTTATTCCTAGTCTTTCAGTAGTTTTATTGCTTGTCTCCTATTGGTGTCCTCTTTTTCCAACGATGGTTGTAGGTGATTCAGCAGTTCATCATACGAATCTTTGAACATTCGTAAACAGTTGATAACCTTGTCTTTGTCACTTCTAAGTTCAGTAAATAAATTAGAGAAATATCTGGTATTAACAACTAGCAATGGGTGTATCCACATTCTCCTTTTCTTCCTCTTGTAGAGTGTTCTGTAAGCTGAGTATGCAATCAAAATATCTTTTATTTCCTCACGTACTTCCATTCCTACAAATAATACACGCGTTTTTCTACCTCAACTGCTGTCGCTGCACTACCAACTGAACCGGAAAACAACGCCCCGTGTGTAGGTAGCGGCGTCTTTTACAACACGCGTCGTACAAGACACTCGTCGAAAAAACGCTCCGTGTGTAGGTAGTCTTATAGTTCCAGTAGTAAGATCCTGAATTGGGTGGTGGACTGATGGCTACAAGCTTGCTATCCAAGGCACCTAAGCAATTTGTGAAGTGCCACTTTGTTGCAAAATCTCTGCTGACTGTCTTCCACTCATCTTCACTTGTTGGAAACTGAAAAGAAAAAATTAATGTTATTAGTAATTTAAAGGTAGTAAGGCAGTGTCGCAGCATGGGTGATGGTACAACGAAAAGAAAATTGTATACATTCATATTATATCTGAAGTCGATAATATTTCACGATCTTTCCTATTTGCCTGCTTAATTTTATTGTAATTTTGAGAAGGGGACTCTAAGTGTACTGGGACCATGATGAAGTATACTAATGACAACTACCGTCATAATTGCACATTTTTGGGAGAGGAACGAATCTAAAGGAATCCCACTGCACAAATTTTGAATGCAATATAAATATCTACTAAAATAATGAAATGTCATTCGATTGTAACATGGTTTTTTTCCAGTGAAATAATTCAGAGGTGACCACCTTCGGTTGTGAAGAAACGACGAACTCGTCAATGAATTCTTCAGCGCAGTCTACCCCTTTGCGAACTCTTCACTAGTACAAGCACGCCTGTTCCTACTGAAAGGCCTTCAAAACGACCCAAGAATAAACAGGCTCTTGTGTTTGACCTCATTGCAGAGCGACTCCAGGCAAAGAAAGATACGAATATCAACAGGTATGACTTACAGGCTAAAACCTGGGCGCAGGAACTCAAAGAAGTGCCAACAGATACTGCAACCGAAGCTATTAGGGTAATTAATGGAGTCATGTATCTGGCTAAGAAAGGAAACATTAACGAGTATACCAGAGTTCAGCAGCAAAAGTATGTACCCATTAGTAGCTATCAAGTAGAAATCCCTACGCAAAACACGTATTTGAAGCAAATGAAAGCAATTCGACCAGAAACTTGGACGGCGGAACCCACTTATGCATCCCTGACCAATTTTCAGCAAGAAGCAGTCCCTGAGCACAACTTAAAAAAACATACTTTGCCAATTTCACAGGGGGCACTAATTAACAAGATGAATAAATACAATACGGTTACATTTTCTTTACTTTATGTATAAGGTATTCAAATAGAACATTTATTTCTTTATTTGACGGATGAGAATATTTTTAGAAACAAAGTTTACTTTTTCTTGAGTAATATTATGATGGATAAAAAATATCTTAATAAACAGAGATCTTTTTTTTATTTCAACGGATATTTGAATTTCAATAATCAACGATTAATTTTTCGTTATTTTATGGATAGAAATATTCTAATGAACAAAGATTCGTTGTTCTTTACGTTATGGGTAAGGATATTTGAATACACAAAGATTAGTTTTGTTTACTTTATGGATAAAAATATTTCAATAAACGAAATTTGTTTTTCTTACCTTAAAGTAGTCTTTCTTCAGCACAGTATATATTGCTTCAAAGGTCTCAGGAATAAGTTATCCTAATGCTTGAGGGGATATTAAAGTAGAAAATTTCAGGTCTTCATACGATCTTTCAGTAGCTAAAAATCTCAACGTCGCAGTAAGCCGTTCGTGCGGAGAAATGACATTTCTCAACAATGAATCCTTCGTTTCTATAAATGGGGTCATCATTGATAGCAATTCCAAGTACGCTGATTCATCCATTCTGAAGTAATTAGCGTAGTCTCGAGGCTCTTGTCTCAATTCCTGAATCAACTGGCCATGAGACAGTTCTCCCGTCTTCAATAGCCAAGACTTGCACCATATAGACCTTTTTCGAGGTTGTTTAGCACTTGAGCAAATTGCAATTTCTAATAGGTCGTCTGAATCGGAAAAGTCCATGTTATCTCTAAAGAAAACGCTTGCAAGCTAATGCTCGGCTCGTGTAATGTGTGGGGAGGCAGAAAGCCCGAGAGCCGAGCTAAGCCAAGCAGGCTTGAGCGAGCCCGAGGCCCTGTTCGCGGCTCGGCTCGTGGCGCGTGTAGTGTGTGGGGGCCTTAAAGCCCCGTACATACCTTGCGTTACAATGTTGTTTGATGCCGCTCAAACGAACTGCAGATCGCTCTCCGACCGCTTGGGAAGAAGATTTTTCATGCTCACCACGAAGTTGAACGTTCTGGATTCCTGTGGTATGCGTCGTCAGTTAACATGGAGGGAGCGTAGCTCGATTTCGATCGGGTTCAAACTAGCTGCAAAAGTTTACAGACTCGGGCATAACCAAGGCCCTACACGTCACTACCTCACAGCCAATCACAGACGCTTCGGTCCTAACCTCCTGTACGACTCCACCTCCGATTTTCCAAAGCAACATTAGTGTTGCAAGAAAAATCTTGGTGTGAGGTGTGCGTGAAAGTCGCTCTGTGATATGTATCTTTTTCTTTAGGGCCTGCAATATAGTTTTAAACTGTTGGAGTATCATTTTAGGAATTCTGATATTATAAGTCTTCCCAAGTGAGGAAAGACAATTTATTATCTTTCTAAATCTAAGAATCCCAAATCGATAGGTTACGTTCAGCTCAAGTTTAGCATAACATTGACTTTCTTTCTGTTTAAGTTAGAAACTAATTTTTCGGCATAGTGAATACCATAGTCCGTATCCAATTACTGTTTTCCATTGAACACCTTTTCCATTTATTTTCCTAACCTTGTTTTTGTACAGGGTTAGGCAAAATATCACACATTTGTTGGTAAACCTAGACAACTATCGTTAACGCCTTTGACTGTGCGGGGAAAGTAATAGATCACATTTGATTGATTTAATTTTTAAAGTATATGGAAAAAATTGCATTATATGTACTTTTTGAAACTGAAAACACTTTTTTGTTGCTTTACTTCATTTGCATATTATTAGACCTAGATACGGTTCAAATAATTTTGCCTGACATGTTATCTGCGAGGAATCTTGAATGATGATAGAGTTCGTGCGTGTGTTTTCAGTACTATTGTTGTTCTTCCCATTTTATAACCAGAGTGATGTAAAAATAATGAGAGTTGAACTTTCATATGTCGCTTCAAAAGTATTCAATTACTTGTGCTTTGTCCCCCTTATGTTGCATTCATTACTTGTTAAGGCTAGAAGGTATTTCAACTTTTAAAGCAGTCAGCTATACCTTGGCAAAGGCGATAAAATTAGGTTAAAAGGTGACTGTGGAGCAAATTGTCTTAATTAAACGAATGGGCATGCTGAATCGAAATGAGATAATAAATAAATGCCCAGATAATAAATTTGTTTTGCTGTTGTTGAGCGAATGCGCGAAACGTTCAATTTTATGTTTTAATTGCAATTTTCAATTCGAGTAAATGTTCTATACGGTATTTTTAGTTCTCTCCTTCTTACTTAGAACACTTATCTATCGAATGTATTTCATTTTGTGACTTTTTCTACATAATATATATAGGTAACAGGGTAATGACAGTTTTATTATTCCTAATCGACCCCTTACATGTCAATATTGTGATATTATGAGGTATATAAGTACATAAATTTATTTTATTATACCCATGTAGTACTTATAATGGTTTTACTTTAATTTAATTATAAAAGTATCGGTTGTAGTATCGGCCTAAGTATCGGTATTTCCAAGCATTAGAGTATCGGTATCGACCAAAAATGGGTATCGGTATCGGCCAAAAAATGATATCGGTACATCACTGATATTTTGAAACACTCTCGACAATTTGCATTCATTTTTAATACACTCCCCTAGGTGTGGGTAGATCAACTTGATAACACAGGAGAGTAGTTGTTAGCGTGGGGAGCGAGGCCTGAGCGGATTTCAGGGGGGTTCGAGTGTTCGCAGCAAGCTTGATTTCTCCTAGTAATTTATCCGATAGAAGTGAACTTTCCCAGTTGAATGAGTAAGAGTGCATATTTATGATAATATTCGTCGATAAAACCGCTGATATTAGGACCTCTCCAAGTCGAGATTTTTTCATGTCAATAACTGCGCACTGGATTATAATTACACTGGATGGTAGCATAAATATATACTGCTTTTTCTTCTCAGTGACTGCATGTTCTTCAGAATAGCAATGAAATCGTAAATCTCTTGAGAAATTGTTTTAAATTTGTTTAAAAGACACGTGAATTTTTCTCGTGTGGGTAACCGGGCACACTACGCTTTATTCACTTCAAATTAATAATCCAAGTCAAGTTCAAATTAATCCAAGCCAAGTTCAAATTAATACAAATCATATTCATATCAATCCAAGTCAAGTTTAAATTAGTCCAAGCCAAGTTCAAATTAATCCAAGTCAAGTTTAAATTAATCCAAATCAAGTTCAAATTAATCCAGCCCCAAGTTGAAATAAGAATCGACATGAATCCCTCGTTAATTTGAGCGTGATTTGCATTAAAAATGTATCTGTTGGATGTGATGAGCAAGAACAACGTTTTTCCTTTCAGGGGTGAGTACCCCTTTAAAATTTTCTCTTTATTATTGAACATAGAACCATTGAAATTTTGTACACTGAAAGGCAATGCAATTAGGAACCATTTGTCATTCGTAAAAAAATGCGATTTTCCCCATAGCAAACGAGATATTCATAGAAAACGAGATTTTGGGGTGGTTTTTCAAAATGTATCTCCTGTATACATATAAAAAAATGTATACATTCGAAAGATAAGTGTTCTAAGTAAAAAGGAGAGAACTAAAAATACCGTATAGAACATTTACTCGTATTGAAAATTGCAAGTAAAACAATAAAATTGAACGTTTCGAGCATTTGCTCAACAACAGCAAAACAAATTTACCTGAAAACATGAACTGAATTCGAAAGTTCATGAATTGCAAAAACAAACTAACAAACAACTAACTTAAAAAAACTACCTGTTAACTACTGACAATGGAAAAGAACTAAGTTCGTTGTTAAATATCGGCTTATTTTTTAAAATGAATCAAGACTAAAATTCTTATGTTATAATAATAAGTGTTATAATAATGATTGTTCTCATCGCATTGCAACTTCATGTAGACTAGCTTTAATAGCGACTGATTCCAAAATTGGACAAAAACAATCGGACGATGTTTGAACGAAACTCCAACGAGGGTTGGACGAAACTTCATAGTCATTGAGTTACTATGAGTAAAGAAATAGATACTAGAAAGCAATTGAAAATGACTACATTTAATACAATGGTAATATCGCCTTGTAAAATGATAGATTTTCCATTTTATCGTTATTTTTTCTGCTTGATGATAGATTCATACGTTAATGCTAAGTTAATTGGCAACACTGCAGTGCAGGGTCTGCATTCATTCGTTTCCCTCACAGAGTTTTTCGATTGCGTCATCTTTCCGCTTTATTTAAAGCTTTAACCTAATTTATCAGACTAACAAGAAGTCCGACCTTCCCATACTAGGGTCAACAAAATCCCGGGGGGGGGGGGGGGGAAATTATTTTCCGTAGCGCCATAAAATTTTAGGAACGAATAGTCTACCACCTAAGGGTCCTTTTGCAACAAAAACACGCAGAATAACCATGGAATCGACAGCATCTGGCAAGGGCCTGGGATGGTGTCCTTAACTCCATACTGAATGGTGCCTTCCTCCTTGCTCTTTTTGGATCGCATTTGTTGCTGCGGGTACGAAGGCTAAAACTAACGACTAATCTAATCTATCCTCTCTTTGGATCGCCTATGTTGTAGATAGGGAGGTTTAAACTAACTAATAATCTCATTTAATTACGTGTGTGATGGAGTCTTGTGTAGGAACAAATCTTGTGCACACATTCTCCGTTGTGTCAAGTTCATATTGAATGATTTCTAACTTCCTTTGATTGGACTTTGTTGCGGTAGGGAGGCCTGTACTACCAATAATCTAACCTTGAAATATTTCGTTTAGTTTGTACCAACTTTTTTTCGGTCCATTACCATCCTATTCTCTGCAACCTTACATATCCATGGTAGATTTTTCATTGTAAAGTTCATACCATGATGCTTCAATCCAAACTATATTTGGGAACACACCTCGTGCATAGATTTCCTGATTTCTTATTTCCACACCGATTGGTGCCTTATTCCTTCCTGTTTATGAAACACCATTTTTTGTGGGGAGAAGTTATGAAATGATGTCATGTTCATCTAGATTTTCGGTATTTTATCATTTATTCATATCATCATCGCAACAATGTGAACGCGAGTAATTATAACTTCCCCTCACAACGATAACAATAATCAAAGCTCTCTGTTCTTAGCGCTCCCATGGGAAATGTACAAGTTCTTGAGCGAAAGGTTAGGTAAGCCTTTCGTTAAAATAAAGTAGTCTTTAGGATTTTTTGACCATTTTTTCGGTTCACTGCTGTCCTGTTTTTCAGCACCTATTACTTTCTTCGTCTACTTCTGTCTCTTTTCATAAACTTCTTTATTAACTCACTGTTTCTATTTCCCTTAACTCCAAAACTAAATGGTGCCTTCTTATCGGAAGTCTTTTTTTAGCTTAGAAGTTTAAATGCTGAAAAAGGATATACAACTGTAAATCGATACTCCTGCTCATTCAGTTCGTGAACTTACATGCAGAATATATCGCAGGTTTTATTTCAAATAAATATCTGAAGCTGAATCTTATATCATCCTTTTTTACGATTAAACACAGCGCGCAATAGTCAGCGTCATCTGCATGGAAAAAGTATTAAAACGTTTTGTATGATTGAATAAAGTAAATTTTCCTACAGTTTGGATAGAGCTGTTTATTTATGAAGCTGCCGGAATGATAAAATTGAAGACCGATAACCTTTTAGTTCTGGTAGATTTGTAAGTATCAGGACGGAATTCAAATTTTCAAAAATCCAAATCCGTTATCTGCGGAGGCACGCCGGCAGTCGGCCATGTTGTTGATCGTACGTCTGGCAGGGCAGAGTACGCTACGTAGTAGTAGTACGCTGCCGCCGCCGCTGACGTCATGGTGTGTAGGTGACGTCATCTGGCTTGATTGAAATGAAGCCTCTTATTGGCTAATCGAATTAGCGAATGTGCGTGGCTGTCCCCGTAGAAGTGACGGTACCTCCTTTAGTCTACCATGACCAAGGCCCTACACATCACTACCTCACAGCCAATCACAGACGCTTCGGTCCTAACCTCCTGTACGACTCCACCTCCGATTTTCCAAAGCAAAATTAGTGTTGCAAGAGAAATCTTGATGTGAGGTGTGCGTGAAAGTCGCTCTGTGATATCTATCTTTTCTTTAGGGCCTGCAATATAGTTCTAAACTGTTGGAGTATCATTTTAGGAATTCTGATATTATTAAGTCTTCCCAAGTGAGGAAAGACAATTTATTATCTTTCTAAATCTAAGAATCCCAAATCGATAAGTTACGTTCAGCTCAAGTTTAGCATAATATTGACTTTCTTTCTGTATAAGTTAGAAACTAATTTTTCGGCATAGTGAATAACATAGTCCGTATCCAATTACTGTTTTCCATTTATCTTTTCCATTTATTTTCCTAACCTTGTTTTTGTACAGGGTTAGGAAAAATATCACACATTTGTTGGTAAACCTAGACAACTATCGTTAACGCCTTTGACTGTGCGGGGAAAGTAATGGATCACATTTGATTGATTTAATTTTTAAAATATATGGAAAAATTGCATTATATGTACTTTTTGAAACTGAAAACACTTTTTTGTTGCTTTACTTCATTTGCATATTATTAGACCTAGATACGGTTCAGATAATTTTGCCTGACATGTTATCTACGAGGAATCTTGAGTGATGATAGAGTTCGTGCGTATATTTTCAGTACTATTGTTGTTCTTCCCATTTTATAACCAGAGTGATGTAAAAATAATGAGAGTTGAACTTGCATATGTCGCTTCAAAAGTATTCAATTACTTGCGCTTTGTCCCCCTTATGTTGCATTCATTATTTGTTAAGGCTAGAAGGTATTTCAACTTTTAAAGCAGTCAGCTAACCTTGGCAAAGGCGATAAAATTAGGTTAAAAGGTGACTGTGGAGCTGATTGTCTTAATTGAACGAATGGGCATGCTGAATCGAAATGAGATAATAAATAAATGAATTTAGGAGTATGAACGCTGACCGCTCTCACAGGATTTTGTTGACCCTAGTATGGGAAGGTCGGACTTCTTGTTAGTCTGATAAATTAGGTTAAAGCTGTAAATAAAGCGGAAAGATGACGCAATCGAAAAACTCTGTGAGGGAAACGAATGAATGCAGACCCTGCACTGCAGTGTTGCCAATTAACTTAGCATTAACGTATGAATCTATCATCAAGCAGAAAAAATAACGATAAAATGGAAAATCTATCATTTTACAAGGCGATATTACCATTGTATTAAATGTAGTCATTTTCAATTGCTTTCTAGTATCTATTTCTTTACTCATAGTAACTCAATGACTATGAAGTTTCGTCCAACCCTCGTTGAAGTTTCGTTCAAACATCGTCCGGTTGTTTTTGTCCAATTTTGGAACCAGTCGCTATTAAAGCTAGTCTACATGACGTTGCAATGCGATGAGAACAATTATTATTATAACACTTATTATTATAACATAAGAATTTTTGAGTCTCGATTCATTTTAAAAAATAAGCCGATATTCAACAACGAACTTAGTTCTTTTCCATTGTCAGTAGTTAACAGGTAGTTTTTTTAAGTTAGTTGTTTGTTAGTTTGTTTTTGCAATTCATGAACTTTCGAATTCAGTTCATGTCTTCAGGTAAATTTGTTTTGCTGTTGTTGAGCAAATGCTCGAAACGTTCAATTTTATTGTTTTACTTGCAATTTTCAATACGAGTAAATGTTCTATACGGTATTTTTAGTTCTCTCCTTTTTACTTAGAACACTTATCTTTCGAATGTATGCATTTTTTTATATGTATACAGGAGATACATTTTGAAAAACCACCCCAAAATCTCGTTTTCTATGAATATCTCGTTTGCTATGGGGAAAATCGCATTTTTTTACGAATGACAAATGGTTCCTAATTGCATTGCCTTTCAGTGTACAAAATTTCAATGGTTCTATGTTCAATAATAAAGAGAAAATTTTAAAGGGGTACTCTCCCCTGAAAGGAAAAACGTTGTTCTTGCTCATCACATCCAACAGATACATTTTTAATGCAAATCACGCTCAAATTAACGAGGGATTCATGTCGATTCTTAATTCAACTTGGGGCTGGATTAATTTGAACTTGATTTGGATTAATTTAAACTTGACTTGGATTAATTTGAACTTGACTTGGACTAATTTAAACTTGACTTGGATTATTAATTTGAAGTGAATAAAGCGTAGTGTGCCCGGTTACCCACACGAGAAAAATTCACGTGTCTTTTAAACAAATTTAAAACAATTTCTCAAGAGATTTACGATTTCATTGCAATTCTGAAGAACATGCAGTCACTGAGAAGCAAAAGCAGTATATATTTATGCTACCATCCAGTGTAATTATAATCCAGTGCGCAGTTATTGACATGAAAAAATCTCGACTTGGAGAGGTCCTAATATCAGCGGTTTTATCGACGAATATTATCATAAATATGCACTCTTACTCATTCAACTGGGAAAGTTCACTTCTATCGGATAAATTACTAGGAGAAATCAAGCTTGCTGCGAACACTCGAACCCCCCTGAAATCCGCTCAGGCCTCGCTCCCCACGCTAACAACTACTCTCCTGTGCTATCAAGTTGATCTACCCACACCTAGGGGAGTGTATTAAAAATGAATGCAAATTGTCGAGAGTGTTTCAAAATATCAGTGATGTACCGATATCATTTTTTGGCCGATACCGATACCCATTTTTGGTCGATACCGATACTCTAATGCTTGGAAATACCGATACTTAGGCCGATACTACAACCGATACTTTTATAATTAAATTAAAGTAAAACCATTATAAGTACTACATGGGTATAATAAAATGAATTTATGTACTTATATACCTCATAATATCACAATATTGACGTGTAAGGGGTCGATTAGGAATAATAAAACTGTCATTACCCTGTTACCTATATATATTGTGTAGAAAAAGTCACAAAATGAAATACATTCGATAGATAAGTGTTCTAAGTAAGAAGGAGAGAACTAAAAATACCGTATAGAACATTTACTCGAATTGAAAATTGCAATTAAAACATAAAATTGAACGTTTCGAGCATTCGCTCAACAACAGCAAAACAAATTTATTATCTGGGCATTTATTTATTATCTCATTTCGATTCAGCATGCCAATTCGTTCAATTAAGACAATCAGCTCCACAGTCACCTTTTAACCTAATTTTATCGCCTTTGCCAAGGTATAGCTGACTGCTTTAAAAGTTGAAATACCTTCTAGCCTTAACAAGTAATGAATGCAACATAAGGGGGACAAAGCACAAGTAATTGAATACTTTTGAAGCGACATATGAAAGTTCAACTCTCATTATTTTTACATCACTCTGGTTATAAAATGGGAAGAACAACAAAAGTACTGAAAACACACGCACGAACTCTATCATCATTCAAGATTCCTCGCAGATAACATGTCAGGCAAAATTATCTGAACCGTATCTAGGTCTAATAATATGCAAATGAAGTAAAGCAACAAAAAAGTGTTTTCAGTTTCAAAAAGTACATATAATGCAATTTTTTCCATATACTTTAAAAATTAAATCAATCAAATGTGATCTATTACTTTCCCCGCACAGTCAAAGGCGTTAACGATAGTTGTCTAGGTTTACCAACAAATGTGTGATATTTTGCCTAACCCTGTACAAAAACAAGGTTAGGAAAATAAATGGAAAAGGTGTTCAATGGAAAACAGTAATTGGATACGGACTATGGTATTCACTATGCCGAAAAATTAGTTTCTAACTTATACAGAAAGAAATTCAATGTTATGCTAAACTTGAGCTGAACGTAACCTATCGATTTGGGATTCTTAGATTTAGAAAGATAATAAATTGTCTTTCCTTACTTGGGAAGACTTATAATATCAGAATTCCTAAAATGATACTCCAACAGTTTAAAACTATATTGCAGGCCCTAAAGAAAAAGATACATATCACAGAGCGACCTTCACGCACACCTCACACCAAGATTTCTCTTGCAACACTAATGTTGCTTTGGAAAATCGGAGATGGAGTCGTACAGGAGGTTAGGACCGAAGCGTCTGTGATTGGCTGTGAGGTAGTGACGTGTAGGGCCTTGGTTATGCCCGAGTCTGTCAACTTTTGCAGCTAGTTTGAACCCGATCGAAATCGAGCTACGCTCCCTCCATGTTAACTGACGACGCATACCACAGGAATCCAGAACGTTCAACTTCGTGGTGAGCATGAAAAATCTTCTTCCCAAGCGGTCGGAGAGCGATCTGCAGTTCGTTTGAGCGGCATCAAACAACATTGTAACGCAAGGTATGTACGGGGCTTTAAGGCCCCCACACACTACACGCGCCACGAGCCGAGCCGCGAACAGGGCCTCGGGCTCGCTCAAGCCTGCTTGGCTTAGCTCGGCTCTCGGGCTTTCTGCCTCCCCACACATTACACGAGCCGAGCATTAGCTTGCAAGCGTTTTCTTTAGAGATAACATGGACGTTTCCGATTCAGATGACCTATTAGAAATTGCAATTTGCTCAAGTGCTAAACAACCTCGAAAAAGGTCTATATGGTGCAAGTCTTGGCTATTGAAGACGGGAGAACTGTCTCATGGCCAGTTGATTCAGGAATTGAGACAAGAGCCTCGAGACTACGCTAATTACTTCAGAATGGATGAATCAGCGTACTTGGAATTGCTATCAATGATGACCCCATTTATAGAAACGAAGGATTCATTGTTGAGAAATGTCATTTCTCCGCACGAACGGCTTACTGCGACGTTGAGATTTTTAGCTACTGAAAGATCGTATGAAGACCTGAAATTTTCTACTTTAATATCCCCTCAAGCATTAGGATAACTTATTCCTGAGACCTTTGAAGCAATATATACTGTGCTGAAGAAAGACTACTTTAAGGTAAGAAAAACAAATTTCGTTTATTGAAATATTTTTATCCATAAAGTAAACAAAACTAATCTTTGTGTATTCAAATATCCTTACCCATAACGTAAAGAACAACGAATCTTTGTTCATTAGAATATTTCTATCCATAAAATAACGAAAAATTAATCGTTGATTATTGAAATTCAAATATCCGTTGAAATAAAAAAAAGATCTCTGTTTATTAAGATATTTTCTATCCATCATAATATTACTCAAGAAAAAGTAAACTTTGTTTCTAAAAATATTCTCATCCGTCAAATGAAGAAATAAATGTTCTATTTGAATACCTTATACATAAAGTAAAGAAAATGTAACCGTATTGTATTTATTCATCTTGTTAATTAGTGCCCCCTGTGAAATTGGCAAAGTATGTTTTTTAAGTTGTGCTCAGGGACTGCTTCTTGCTGAAAATTGGTCAGGGATGCATAAGTGGGTTCCGCCGTCCAAGTTTCTGGTCGAATTGCTTTCATTTGCTTCAAATACGTGTTTTGCATTTGCGAAAGGCGAAAACAAAATTTTCGTTAATTATCAATGAAACCACTGATGTTTCCACTACTAAACAACTTGTTTTGGTTACCAGATACTATGATCTTGATGCGCAAAAAACTGTGAATAAATTTTTGGCTTTAATTGAGGTAATGGATTGTAACGCTAAAGGAATTCTTGATTCTTTGACTACCTTCTTTGAAAAACATGGCATTTCCTTTGATAATCTTATTGGGTTTGCAAGCGATAACGCAAGTGTCATGATGGGCCGGAGAAACGGTGTTCAACATTTGCTGAAAGAAAAGGTCCCAGCATTATATGTTCAAGGTTGTGTATGCCATTCAATGCACCTGTCCGCTTCCAAGGCTTGCTTAGAACTCCCGAACGAGTTTGAAGATTTAGCTCGAAGTATTTACTCATACACAGCAAATAGTCCCAAACGTCTCAATGAGAATAAAGAATTTCAAAAGTTTACAGACACCGACACAAGAAAAATCTTGCATCTAAGTTGCACTAGATGGCTGTCTCTTGAGCAAGTCGTAACGAGAATTCTGGATCAGTGGGCAGCTCTCACTTTATTCTTCACATCAGCAGCATTAGAAGATAATGTCAAGTCGGCTACAACAATATTAGATCAATTGCGGAACCTATAAAATAAGATGTACTATTCGTTCTTGGCCTTCATATTACCCAATGTCAGTAAGATTAACCTTGAATTTCAAACTGAGACCTTTCGACTGCACAAACTGAAGAGTTCTATAAATATTCCTGTAAAAACTATCCTGAGTTACTTTGTGAAACGAGAAATAATCAAAAATAAGGATCTAGCAGAAATAGCAGTTAATGATCCTTCGGTCTTCCTTCCAATTGAGAAAATTTACCCTGGGGCCATAGCAGAAGCTGTTTATTGCGAGAATTCTGAAAAAATTTCTGACACGGACCTGAAACAATTTCGAATGAACATCTTGAATTTTTATGTACGGTTAATGAAATAAATTTTTAGCCGCTTTCTCTCGAATGAAATGCTTAATAAGTTGGAATTACTTCAGGCTATACTATAGACCCCGCCAACGTTAATATGGGAAAGCCTGCCTCCATAATTCCTCTTGCCTTAAAATTTCCTAACATCATTTCTGAAGAAGAGTTCGAAACACTGAATACCGAGTGGTGAGAGCTCACCTTGGAGGACACGAACCGTATAACTGACGAGGAACCTGAAAACTTCTGGTACACTGTTTCAAAAGAAAAGTGCGGCGATGGACTTCGATATCCACTATTATCAAAGTTAATGATGAGCCTACTTGCGTTGCCTCATTCCTCAGCCTGTGCCGAAAGAATTTTTTACTTTTAAATAATATTAAACGTAAAAACAGGTCTCTTTTGAAAACAGAAACTTTAAACGCACTTCTGTACTCCAAAAGTTTACTTACAGGCACTAACTGCATGAAATGGCAGCCTTCTCAATAATTACTTAAATTGATGACGCAAGGGGACTTATACAGCAGTGCTGAAGAATGAGCTATTTTTTGAAAGGTTAGTAAACACTTCCTTCAATATTAAATTATTTATTTGACGATTTTTAGGTTTTGTTACTTTTTGATTCAATTTGTTACCTTTTGCGATGGGAATTTGTTACTATTCACGAAAACCTTCTGGCAACCTGCTCGTGCTATTTTACCACCACACACAACCTGAGCCGAGCCGCAAGTCAGGCCAAATATCTGGAAGTGACAGATCAGCACGAGCCGAGCCACGAGCCTGATTGCGCGGCTCGTGGCTCGGCTCGAACATGCCCACACACTACACGAACTGGCTCGGGGCTCGGCTTGTTTGTTAAGGCTCGGCTCGAGGCGCAAACAGACAAGCCGAGCCCCGAGCCAGTTCGTGTGGTGTGTGGGCATGTTCGAGCCCACTTGCCAACTAATGCTCGGCTCGTGTAAAGTTATGCTGGGTTCACATTGACACTCGCATTGGAAGCTCACAACCATCGGGCGCGGGCAAGTGCGCGCAGCTAAAGGGCAGCGATCGTTCACATTGGCACAGCGCTAGCAGGCAGCAGAAGCGTCAAAGTCGGCGGGCAGAGTGTGTTGCTCACACTGCTCAGTTGCAATCCAGACGCTACGTTGGGAGGTACTGCGCTCTGCGCTCTAGTACTTCTCAGGGTTGCCAGATGGTTTCATGAATTTTAGGCCAAATTTTACCAAGAAAAAGGCCAAAAAAGGCCAAATTTATTTATAGGTAAACTAATATAGCAGGTAGATGCCCATATGCGCAGGGGTCTCCAAACTTGACAGACTTAGGGCCATATTGATTGCTGCAGTAAGTTCCAAGGGCCAAAAAAGCTTTGATTTTCCTGCCATTATCTATAATTTCTAGAGTACTCGCCGAGTACGCGGTCGGCTCAAGTGTCGCGGGCCGGATTGATCACACTGGCGGGCCGGATTTGGCCCGCGGGCCGTAGTTTGGAGACCCGTGCCTCATTGTATCATAATTCTACTAGCCATTAAAAAATCTAAATACAAAGAAAAAATAGACCTAACTAGCACTATTCTTCAAGGAATAACATAAATTACTTTGACTTTACATCGTCAGCAGAAGTTTGAGAGGTAGAAGCAGCTAGAGAGCTAGTTTCTTGATTTTCGTTTGATAAAAGATGCTCGATTTTATATTAGTTTGCATTCTTGAGGCCACTTTGAAGTCCTTACAACATAAGAAATATTGTTGAGATGTGCTCGGATTTGCACTTTCTCATCTAGCTTTCAAGTTCGTAATCTAATGTTGGGCTTTGTTTTGACTGCTATCATAGAAAACATTCTTCCAACAATATCATTGCTAGCGGGAGTCACCAGGCAATGAGCGCATAACCTGAGAGTTCTTTAACCAAGCCAAAACTGCATAGTGTCTTTAGGAATCTCAACACCGTCAGAATGCCCTCCTGTTTCCTGTCTATGATACTAATTTTTCGGTACTGCGGCTCACTAATATTGATACAATCCTGAGCTAAATACAGCCTGTGCAAATCTGCAAACTCTCCTTTGATTACTTGATTTGATATTCGCAAAGGATTTTATAGTATTCAGCAAGATCTAGCTGATCCTGTTGGAGACTAGCTGATTCTGTTGCTCTGCGTTCAACTGTCACGTTTCAGTTTTACGACTTGTACGGCACAAAAACCGGAAAATGACTAAAAAAGCCAGAAAAAAGCCAAATTTTAGAAAAAGGCCAACCTTCTAATCACGAAGCCAAACGCTTGCAAAAAAAGCCAGATTTGTGATATTTGGCCTTAAAAAGGCCAATATGGCAACCCTGGTACTTCTCGCCAGGACCCTACATACAATGTCACATGGAAGCCACGTGGTTAGGTGCCGGTTACGTGGATTTTAGTTGGCAAAATGGATTTACCACTGAAAATACTTTTCATAGCCACATCAGGACATTGCATGCTGGATTTGATACGTGGGGTCCACGTGTGATTTCCTATCAGCTACCACATTGCCTTCAAATAATTTTTTTTCCACATGGGAGCCACGTGTGTATGCAACGTACTTGCTTATCAAAGGCTTTTAAAAAATATTGTGTATATTAAATATTAAAATTGTTGTTATATTTTTTTTTGATAAAATGTCAAAGATACCTTTCAGAGCACATATTAAATTCTGCATTTATAAAACTAATTACCCGTTTACACATAATATTAGTCCGAAATTTAACTATTATTTGATTGATATTCATAAATACATACGTTACTATATGTAGTATATTCAAGGTCAAGCTGATGTAAAAGAAACTCCTTGTGCTAAAAATCTAACGTTCGCCTTTGCAAGACTTAGTTGTGTCTTATTCAGTTGTAATGCTCACTTTAAACACTTTTGATAACTAATAAGTAATCATTGTCTATGAAATATTTGCTGATAATCTCTTTGAAAAAAAATTATGATTATCAAATTCTATACATGAGTACTATTTAAAAAGCTATTCGGAAAAGTTTGGACGTTTCGATTTCGAAAGAATGTGCATCTGGCAACTACCCCTCCTCTCAGACGTTGTGGCGCCTCCTATTCAAACTCCCGTGCTCTGTCTTCCGTGACCGTTACTTAGTTCTGCTCAAGACGTGATCGGTGTTAATTGTGCTCCTGTATATTTCTAGGAACATCATTCAATTCGCAGTATTAGTGAATCTAAGTGAAAGATATGGATAATTAACAAAACGAGCTTTTCACTGTCCATATTAGAGACAGTAAAACTGAGCATAGTTCTCATGCGCTGCTGGTTAAAAGGTTAAAACGATGTGGCTGGTTAATTTCTCTTCATTACTTTCTGTTGAACTGTAGCTCATTTTGGTACTGAAGCCGTGAACAATAATCTGATTTTATTACAATAATTCTCTCATAAGCACGCCGTTGTGATGAGAAGTGATAAGTCGCTGGAAATCGTGTAAGATTATTATACAGAGTTCTAGTTTTAATATATATGTAAGCCTTTCGACGGTAATGACGACTTTGATTGCGCCATTTCTCGTTTGCGCTGAAAGAATAAGATATATTTTAATTCTTTTTCTTGTAATTCATTTTGTTGCTTTGTGGTACTTATGCTATAAAATATATTTACGAAAGCATTTTAATTTGAAACACTGCCTAAGAAATCCAGACAATATTGAGTTAAGGTGATGTGGGGAAATTAAGCATTCCGTTTCACATAATCACTTAAGAAGCCCATTCAATAACGTTCTACAGGAATGACATTTTTCCGCTGATACGTTATTTTCGAATTATTAAACTTTGAAGTTGGCTTTCGGGCGCCAAGGAAGCGAGCGCGCCATGCGGAATTTAATTAATAACGGAAGCTAACCCCCCTATTACAAACTTAAAGAGGTTGGGTAGTGAGGGGGAGGCACAGTTCTTTTCGTGAAAATAATAAATAAAGCTTCTAACCGACTCATTAGGGTGACGACCGCAATCTTGGAGCCGGCCGATGTAAACAAGATTGCAGTCGTCACCCTAATGGGTCGGTTAGAAGCTTTATTTATAATTTCCACGAAAAGAACTGTGCCTCCCCCTCACGACCCAACCTCTTTACGTTTGTAATAGGGGGTTAGCTTCCATTATTAATTAAATTCTGCTTGGTGCGCCCGCTTCTTTTGGCGCTCTAATTTACCGCTCTAACTCGAAAACTAAGCATCAGCGGAAAAAATGTCATTCATGTATAACGTTCTTAAATGTGCTTCTTATGTGATTATGTGAAACGGAATACTTAATTTCCCCACATCACCTAAACTCAATATTGACCAGAAATCCATCAGTACAATTATTCGCTGGTAAAATTTTGTTTCCTATTTCATAATTTATTTTCTTTACCTTCATTTTGAGGGTTTATCAGTCTTCACGTTATGGATGAGGTTTGTTAGTATAATCTATTTTGTCAATTTTTTGTCATTATACAATATAAATGTTCGATGAAGGACAAATTTACACCCTAAAATGCATAAACATGTATTCACAACCATTATATATGAATTTGAACGAATTGGAAATGAATTGTTAGAAAATTTTCATGCATTTGAATGGTAAATTCATTCTTCATAGTTTATTTTTATAGAACCATGATGTTTCAAGTGTGAACATTGAAGTTAGCGCTGTTATTTCATCATATATAAGGAATTGAATTTGTTTCTAAGAAATGTGAACAAAATTCAGGAATGAACAATTCAGCTAGTACAATTTCTCGATTTTGATTGATGAAGTTTGCGGTGCCATTTTATTATAAGAATTTGATTTGCTTTAATAAAAATGTTACTATTCATGGCTGAACAATTCATCTCGACTCATGATTTTTCGAGTTTGAATATTGATATTCCCTGTCATATTATTAGTGGACTTTAATTTTTTCATAAAATCACTGCAAATTTAAACAAAAAATTACTTGCTGACGGTCAGTTTTTTCCATTCCAAATTAATGTAGATATCTGCCCTGGAAAAAATTTATGAACGTGCTTTTACTACGAATACTTAAACCGGGTGTCCCACAAAAATATCCCCGATTTTTTATTTGACTAAATTTCGCTTTATATTAATATACCTGAATTGCCTTTTTTCACAATGTGGTCAACTTTGTTTCCTTTTCGGAAAATTTAAGTTTTGGTTATCGTTTAATAACCACTTAACAGATCACCAGTGTTGTTTTTAAAACTTTCCTTCAACAATTAGTTTTTCTACCTCTTCCAGTAAATTGATCACTGTTAAGTTGGTATTAAACGATTTTCGAAAACTTGAATTATTCGAAAAAGAAACTAAATATGCTATACTGTGAAAAAAGACAATTCAAATGCGTTAATTTATTGCGGAGATATAATCAATCAAAAAGTCGGGGACATTTTCGTGGGACACCCGGTATAGCTTGGTGTAAGTTATGCCATGGAGGGTTCATAGTCTTTGTTTTTTTTTTGAAAGCCTTATTTATAGTAGAATTTAATTTTTATTTTCACATATTACAAGTCAATAAGTACAAATAAAATTGGAAATGTTTAAATAATAGAATTATTCTCTGCATTTTAGCCTGGTTGTTGGCCTACTTTCTTCACTCGTGAAAAAATATCTCAATATGCAAGTTGCTCTGAGATCATCGGTTGATGTTTCATTCATAATGCATGGTCGCTTTTATGAATTAACAGCCTTGCGACATAAATATGAGTATAATACTTGTATATATGTCACTAAAACACGCCACAAAGAGTGGTGGAGGCTGCCATGAAACCCTATGAATACTGAGATGCCATTCCTTTCGCCACTAATTAATTTCTGTACAGTTCTGATAAATTACTGCAAAGCAAGTCGCAAAACATTTGCATGAGTGTTCATAAAATAACAATATATGGAATCAAGGATTAGTGAGGGATGAGAATGGCATTTTGGAGGGACGTGTTCTACACGTTTGATTGCAAACAGGTAATCTCCTACAAGAAATGACAATGCAGCGGCACCGTCACAACGAAACGATCAACTAACTTTGATAACCACATGGAAACGGTGTATAATACACGTTGGTAAAATTCATGGTAAGTCTGCTTGATTCATAGATAGAACCCATGCGTAATTACCACATGGATCTTAGCTGGCAGAAGCGAGGGATAACCACGAGGCATGTGGTTTACATGTAGAACCCACACCCTCGACACGTGTCCTAACCATGTGGGTACCAGGTGGGGCCACTTTCCAAAAGTCCATGTGGTTTCCACATAGCATGGACAGATAGAACCCATATGTCAAACATCTACAATCCATGTCGTAACCATGTGGTTTCCATGTAGAACCCACTTCCTCGACACGTGTCATAACCATGTGGGCACCAGGTGGGGCCACTTTCCAAAAGTCCATGTGGTTTCCACATAGCATGGGCAGATAGAACCCATATGGCAAACATGGACAATCCATGTCGTAACCATGTGGCTTCCACGTGACCTTGTATGTAGGGGAGGGCAGATGATTAGTAGAATAGCGCTAATAATTTATTTCGTATGTCATTGATTGCACGTTCTTTAATGTTCTTGTTTTTACTGATTTTTGTAGCGCATATGCAGCATAAAATATGAAGGCTTCGGCAAGAATTATGCTAGTAAAACCATATGTAGAAACACTCGATGCATATATGCTACACTCTATGCATAATTGTGGAAGCGCATATTAAATGCTAAGCAGAAACATGTATCAATATAAATGCTTCACTTGAATAGCTCCAAATTTATATTTTTTGTGAGGAAGATTGCGCAGAAACAATGATACAGGATACAGTGTACTTCTTCATACACGGAAAAAATGATTTATTTTATAATTTTATATTAATCATTAAGTGCATACAATTCTCAACTAAGTTTTATAACTTATCTGAACATAAATATTTTGAAACAGTACCAATTCTAATCTGAACGAATTAAGGATGATGATAACGAACGAAAAAAAGTGATCGCATCCAAGTTTGATTTTGAAGTACATATAATGTTTTTCATGAATGCAAGGATTATTTGTTAACCCTTCTTTTAAACGGGAATATATTTTAGCATGAAATTCGAGGGTTGCGCTTGATAATTGCGTGGTATTTTAGATTTTCAAAAACAAATCTTCTACGATTATCTGCCAGCAAAGTTTTATGCAGCGAAAACTTCCACTCGACATCGCAAGAAACAAGAGGAGCAAAGGTGAAGCAAGTTAGTTCGGAAGGTGAATATTCCTTAATGGATTCATCCATTGCGTCAGAGATCTCACGAGTCAAAGTTGAGTTGATTGTTTTTATTTTTTCAAAACCTTCGTTTTTCACCAAAATGCATTTTAACTCTTGATAATACCTTTTATCATATCTGTTCTTCAATGTTTCCTATACGATATCCATTAATTTGATTGTTCTCGAAGTAGGAAGTCCCTGTGTTGCTATGCAAGAGCAAATCATATCCTTCGGTAACAATAATTTGATAAAGTGTGCACTAAGCCCAACATGGTTCTACGTGATAATATTTGGAAACTAAAACCTTGAACCACGCAAAACTTCTCGCACGTGCACTGAGTGAGAAAAAAGTTTTATATTTCACCTGTTTCTCGCAATAAATGCAATAGAGAAATTCTTCCTCGGCTTGAAAATCTTCAAATTCCTTGAAGTATTCTAAAAATGATGCTCCTTGTTCACCTTCGGCATGATTGTAAATCACTACTAGCCGCACTAATCTCAAATACACTTCATAAGGAACTATATCTAAAAAAACTTGAGCTTATTCCCGCAAAATTGAAGTAAAATTTTGAAGTAGCTGTAGCAACTTACAATTATTATTGATTTACGAAAAATTTCAATTTACAAAATTGATCCAGGTTAACAAAAAAATTAAATTAAACTGGATGAAAAAAAGAATATTATTTAAAAGTAATGGGAAGGTTTTTACTAAGTTTCAGTTTACTGCCACTTACAGTTAATCATGCATGTTCGTCATATGTTATGCTGTTCCTAGGAAAATATGGGATATTCGCACACTGCATATACACTTGCGGGCATATTTTATGCTATCTAAAATATACTCAAAAGCATATACATGCAATATGTTCAATGTCACATCCCTACTGATGACATGCTGCAGGCTACGGCTCATCTGTAGATGGAGTGATTGACGGGCAGGCGGCGGCAAAGAATGGCTAGGGAGAATGTCCAAGTGAACCTCACTTTGCCCGCCTGCTAGCCCGGCAACAGTGTATGTGCCCGCCGAAGTGACGCTCTGTGTGGTGAAAAGAGTGTCAATGTGAACCCACCATTACAGGTTGACACTGAAAGCGTAAAGGTTTCACCAAAGCAAGCAAACTTTCCGAATTTGAACGTAATCGAATTGTCGATCTGCATAAGCAAGGCTTGTCGCAACGCGCTATCGCAGCTGAGATTCACCGCAGTAAAACTGCAATTTGCAACTTCCTAATGGACCCAGAGAATTATGGAACAACAAAATCTAGTATTAAACCGAAAAAAATTTCACCTGCATTGGGTGGGAGAATAAAACTGGTGGTTTTTCAAGACAGAGGACGGTCTTCGAAGCAAATTAAGCCCCTCACAGATGCTGATTGCAGTGCTGTAACAATCAGGCGGCACTTATGACAAAACGGCATGAAGAACAATAAGCGTCTTTAAGGTCCTTGGCTGCTTCAACGTCATAAGGTGGCCTGTTTACAGTTTGCTCGTGAGCACCAAACATGGGACGTTGACAGGGTTTCTACTCTGTGCTAAAGGTGCTAAAAAGTGCTAAAACCAAGGTGCTAAAAAGTGCTAAAAATGAAGGACAGGTGCTAAAAATTTACGAAATTGTTAAATCGCTTAGATTTTAATATGTATAAGTATAAATGCAAGGGTTAGGATTGGTACCTGGCCATTCCTAATTAGGGAAGTTTTTGCATTCCCCCATACCTGAGCAGTATTTTTTTATTAGTGCAATTTCAGAGTTTATGTTATTGCTTAAGTTGTTTCCTAATGAATGTTTTCTTTTGCTTTTATTACTTACTAAATGCAAATATTTTTGTTTGTTTTTCAGATTGGCATTCTTTTTTCTGTTTTGAAATTAAAATTAAATTTTAAAGAATTGATTTAAATGAATAAATTTACTAATCGTGCCAGGAGGAAAGAATCACTTTAACCCTGCATGGTGTTCGCTATTAGATATGAAAGAATGGTTGGCCCCAGGACACACTAAGTTCAGTTCCAAATGTAATGTGTGTATGAAGGAGTTCAGTGTTGAGGGTGCTGGAATTATAGACCGACCTGGGTTGAAAATTTGGCCGGGGCCGGGGTCAACAAGTTTGTCATGGCCGGGGCCGGGCCGGGGCCGGGGTTATTAAATTTACCATGGCCGGGGCCGGGGCCGGGGTTCAGACCGTGTCAGGACGTGTCACGACGACGTAATGCAAAACGCCGGTTTGTGGCTCAATGCATGTTGCGGTTGGGTGCGTAATGTTGTCAAGTCACTAAAGTTTTGTAGACTTGCAGTTGCAGTGTTTGTTGAATTAATTAATATAGAGGAAATTATAGTGATTAAATATACCGGGTGTTCCACAAAAATGTCCACGACTTTTTGATTGATTCTATCTCCGCTTTAGATTAATATATTTTAATTGTCTTTTTTCACAATGTGGTAAATTTTATTTCCTTTTCGAAAAATTTAAGTTTTTAAAAATCGTTTAATAAGCATTTTCCAGGGATCGATTTACTGAAAAAGGCAGAAAAACTAATTGTTCAAAGGAAAAGTTTTAAAAACAACTGGTGGTATTCTTCTTCATTTCTCAATAACTACTGTAAACGAACGCAATTTCATAACATCACCTCCATCATTAATAGTTCTTCGACAACGAATTGAAGAAGTGAACAGTGAAAAAATCCGCAAAACTCTTCGTTCAATGGTGGCTAGAAGTAATACTTGCCTTGAGAGAAATGGAGGGTATGTCGAAGAAAACTCAATTCCTTTAGTTATTTAAACAATATTTAAGGTAATGTTTTGTTGCACTTTTAAATTTTTGTTTGTTCGTTGTTTTGGAAAGTACAAAATAAGGAAGAATATCAACATTATTTTAAACGCTTTTCCTTTGAACAATTAATTTGTCTATCCCTTTCAGTAAATCCATCAATGTAAAGTGGTTATTAAACGATTTTCAAAAACATAGATTATTCTAAAAGAAAACAAAATGTACTACATTGTTAAAAAAGACAACTAAAAAATGTTAATTAACCACGGAAATATAATCAATTAAAAAGTCGGGGACATTTTTGTGGTACACCAAGCATAATGACTAAAAGCAGTGCATCAGCGTATGGGATTGCTTTTATATGTTGGTGAAGAGTGTAGGAATTGCAGTGTGCACCATTTGTGAAGCAAATATACGACAAAGAACGGCTGTTGCATCTCAGAAAACTTTCTCAACTAAATCTTCATGGGGCCATCTAAAATCAACACAAAATGATCAATTCCTGGAAGCTAAAGAAAACCAAACAAAGAAAGAGAATTGAAAAATAAAAACAAAATGAACAAGAAGAAAAACTAAATGTCTAAGTATTGAAAGCAAAGCCAGTTTAGGTTGCAGCAGTGGCAAAACAGCCGATAGTAGCACGCTGTCTTCGTCTACTGGCAAACAGCTGACTTTAAAAAAAACATTTACTGAATCCAAAAACTGGGTGCCTACTAATACTGACCAAATACATGGAGAGAAATTGTTAATTTACTGGATTTGTGACGCGCTCAATCCTTACCACCCTGGGGAAAAGTAACGTTTTTGAACTTTCTAGAGTTTTGAATAATTCCATCAGAGAAGGTAATTAGAAAAAGACTAATTCTGAACCTCAGTATCCAAATCCAGTGTGCCATTTCAGAGGAAATACAAAAGCAAGTAAACGAAAATAGCATCTTCTCATGAGCTACTGATATTTCGATCTTTCAAGTAGAGATTCTTTCATGTCAATAACTGCGCACAGGATTATAATTACACTGGGTGGTAGTATACACTCTGCTTCTTCTACTTAGTGACTGCTTGTTCTTCAGGATTGCGATGAAGTCGCAAATCTCTCGAAAAATCATATTCAATTTTATTAAAAAACACGTGAATTTTTCACGTGCGGTTTGCGTTTGTTCAAAAATCTCGTGCTGAGTCGTGCACCTCAGAGCAACAGAGCAGTGCTCGACATGGAGCTAGGATATATGGAGGGAGCATAGCCGATTCCAATCGGGTTCAAATTAGCTGCAAAAGTTCGGAGACTGGGGCATTGGCAAGGCCCCACACGTGAGCCAACCACAGACGCTTGGCTGAAGTTGGCTCCTCCTCGCCTCCTCTACAACTCGTTCATTTGCCAAAGCAAGATTAGTACCGCTCCACAAATCGAAGGATGAGGTGCGCGTGCAAGTCGCTCTCTAATTTGTTATATTCAAGGGCCTGTAATCTTTACAGTTTTTAACTCTTAATGTATCTTTGCTAGTAATTTTGATATTATTAAGTGTCCTCGAGTGAGGAAACACAATTTATTATCTTTCGAAGTCTTAGAATCCCAAAAAAATGATTACGATAAACTCAACAGCTGGAAGAGCAATCAGCGAGCATGTGCGCACCCTAGCGTAGTTAGTAGGTAACTGGCTTCCGTGCTGACGTCACACTTGCGAGACGGCTATTGGTTACCACAAACATGGGAGAAATCTCAAAAACTGGTTCCCTTCACAGACGGCTATGCTCCCTCCATATATACTCCCTCCACGGCGCTCGACTGAGCATCGTAGTGTGAGGATGTCTGCAACACCGTCTCCGTCTGGTTCACTATGGTCTCGATCCGCCATACAATTGATAAAAGAAGCCTTTCATCAATGTCCTATGCTATGAAATACCGCCTCCCACTGAGCCAACATAAACTTGGTCCACCATTCAATAGAAAGTCGAAGGATTTAACACTTTGACTGCGGCAACTAGGTATTAATGAAGTTCACGACCAAACTCAAATTTTTAAGTCAATTATAGAAAACTATTTTGGAAATATCAAACATAAACTGGATCGTGCATGTATTTAGTTGTGATTAAATATTTATGAAAATCGAGTTTGCGACTATTGGTCGGTCAGCAGCATTATGTAAATTTCCTCTGTGTACCACCGGTGGCGCACGTCGCAGTCAAAGTGTTAATAAATCGCGCAGTTTTCTATAATATGGAAGCTAATAAGTCTTTTATAAGCAATTGTCATTTTATTCATATAATTAGTCGTAATTTCTGTATAAAATAAAGCGGAATATTACCATTTAAAGTGACGTTTCATTCGTGACGTTTCATTTTCAAATGCTGTAACTTTTCCATATATCAGAATGTTTATCAGGTAGAATTTTATGATAAATAAAGTGGTCAGAAATTTGAAAAAGAATAATCCATAGGTTTATAAGTTTAAACAGTTTAGCTGGATATGATGTAACTATCGAAGCCACAAAAAATATAGAAAAAACATTTAGAAGATTGACTCTATGAAGTCAGGTAACTGAATGTGCATTCATTTTTAATTTTCTATCATAAGTAGCGGGTAGAAAAATAGGCAATAATTTATTCAGCTTCTAATGATCAAACCATTTAATATGTTTTTTAGGCTTGAACCTAACTATATCAATATACCAAATGAATGGGGTTAACACTTTGACTGCGACGTGCGCCACCGGTGGTATACGGAGGTAATTTTCATGATGCTGCTCACCGACGCAAACTCAATTTCCATAAATATTTAATCAAAGCTAAATGAAGGCACGATCCAGTTCATGTTTGGGATTTTCAAAATAGTTTACTACAACTGACTTCAAATTTGAGTTTGGTGTTGAACTTTATATTTAGTTGCCGCAGTCAAAGTGTTAATTAATTAAATTACTCTTCCTTTTGTTTATTTCTGTGCGATATAAAAACATAAATTATTATATTTATATGCGAATATGAGCTGTAAAAAAGATGTTAAAAATTTATTACAATATTACGATGTTTATACTGCTGCATTTTAGATTGATTCTCATAAATTAGATATTTTCCTAGAAGTCAATAATACATCAAAAGAATTATTTCAAATCAACAGTCGTACGACCCTTCAATCTCATCCATTGTTAGAAAATAAAGACAATAAATTATGCAAGGAAATTTAAAAGCGCAAAACAGGATCTAAGTTTTGTATACGTTCTTAATGCATTTCATTTAATGATGAAATGAAGATGTCAAATGCCGCAGTCACTGCGAGCTACAACCTCCCTCTGCAATTGGCAACGCCACACTGGTTGCCTTGTGTGATAGCGCACCCACAAATTGCGTCATTTCAGTTGCCGTAACCGAGGCAAAGTGTTGCCCCGTGTAATAGGGCCCTAATGTACTATTCCGTAATCCGTGTTAGTCGATGAGACGAAATTTACATAGAATCCTCTTACAATACACAATAATAATACAAGTAACAATGATTCTAACTCAATGCTTATTTTATATGTATGTGTATACAATTCAATATATATTATAATTTCAAGACTCAAATAACTTTTATGATAGTCATTTAATGAATATTGTCACCCATATCAAGATATATTGAATGTATACACGAACATATATTGAATTGTATACACATACATACAAAATACGCATTGAGTCAGAAACATTGTAACTTGCATTATTATAGTGTATTGTCAGAGGATCCTACATTTCTTCACATTTGTGTAATACTCATATAAACTGTAATCAAACGGAATCGTACTCTGTGAATCTCATTTGTATATTACTTTTAAAGATTAAAATCTACGTATCGTCCGGTGGTAATCTTTTGTATTTGCATGTATATGATTCCATATACATATGTGATCAAGTGAAATTCCACGTATATAAATATTTATGAGTGATTTATAAATACATCAAAAGAAAAATTCGTATATTCATCTTACTTATTTCTGTCGACAACAATGAGCACCACAGCCGTCAGTTCAATGCAGCAGAACGAACGTTCTTTCCATAATTAGGAGTATTTCCTCATCTTTATTTTGTTATTTCTTTCTCTTTTCTGTATTAATATTTAACGTCCGTATGACATATGTACCATGAAATACATTCTGTGTGTACACCAATAAACAGGTTTATAGATGTGAGGGCTGTGAAAAGTTTGTAATGAATTAAATTTTGGCTAACGTTGTCTCGCTATTTCAAAATCATTCTCGAAGATGTTTTCAATCGATTTTCGGCTGAGCTGGGGGGATGGGGGTAATTTAGGCATTGCATTTAGTCTTTTTATTTTTTATTTTTTTTCGTGCGTTCAGCGCACACTAGCACTGAACTTTCAAATAGGAAAGTACTCTAAACTTCTGTAATTAAAATTATCACTTTGGATCATAGCCTAATCTACCTATATGTGCCAAATTTTGTGAATATTCTCCACTCAGATGTGATATCCGGCCTCAATGTTAATCCATTTTATCCCACGTACACATGTCCGTATAATGCTGAAGAGTTGTGTTGCTTCTTGACAATAACCTGATTTTTCTTAAAAAATTTCTGTGAAGAAATTAAAAACCAGTTCATTTTTATGTTTTTCGAAGTCTTCTTTTCCTTTCAGTTATTTTTTTTGCGAAAAATTTCTTAGGATTACAGTGAGCTCAACTGTAATTTTCAGTGTAGTAGATGGTAGGTTGCTTTCATCTTCTGTTTTATATATGCATTTTTTCTAATATTTCATTTTCAATAAGTATATATATTAATATGTGTGTGTACGTGTGTAGGCATATATATGTATCTACATATATAGATATACATGTTCTATTTCATTTCTTTACGCAAAAACCATCCGGTTAATAAATTTTATTGCACTAGCGAAATGATTCAAAAATAGCTCTATCACTTCCCCAGAGGGCGTTTCTGTGAATCGGATTAATGTCAAATATAATTAATGAAATAAAGTGCAATTTGAGCATTTGAATCGTAGTAAAATTATCTTTCTGTCCGTATGTTGTACAAGCTATGAATTTTGATATTGAGTATATATTTGTTTACCCATTTCTAGCAATATTTTGTAGATATTTGTCAATCATGAGTGGTAACCGGTTTACACTGTATCTCTATTTTATCCCATGTACCCATGTCCGCATGATGTGGTGAATATCGAGAAGATATGAAATATGTTTTTGGTGGTGATAGGGCTTTGCATATTTTTAGGGCATATTTTTCATCTCTCATTCAACTACCCTTGACAGAGATAGACTATTCGCTCGCCACGTATGGTTTGTCTATTAGTACGCCTCGTATATTTTGTCTATTAACCTGCCTCGTATGATCTATCTATTTGTACACCTCTGATAGCTTGTCTATTAGTACACCTCGTATAGTTTGCCTATTATTATGCCTCGTATGGCTTATCTATTTGTACACCTCGGATGGTTTGTCAATTAGTACTCCTAGTATAAAATTTTTGTTAGACTACTAGCACACCACGAATGGTTTGTCTATTAGTACGCCTCGTATATTTTGTCAATTAATATGCCTCGTACGGTCTATCTACTTGTACACCTCTGATAGTTTGTCTATTAGTACACCTCGTATAGTTGGTCTATTATTATGCCTCGTATGGCTTATCTACTTGTACACCTCGGATGGTGTGTCAATTAGTACTCCTCGTATGGAACATTTGTTTTAGGATGTCCTATATTAAGAAACTTTTAAAAGCCAATATGTTGGCATGTATCTCATGTGACAACTTGGAAATACACATTTTTTTTCTGTAAATAAATTCTCGAAACTACTACGTGTGTGTTTAACATAAAATTACCTTTTGAACATAAATATTTGAATGTTTGAACACTGCCATCAATATCGAATTTTAAAGCAACATTAATGAGTAGTATAATGCTAAATTTTTATTATTGACTCGCTTCTTTTACGCCGGTCAAAGATTTGAATCACACTCAGCCTCCTGATGCTGGACACTTGGCAGATTTAGCACATTTTACGACAGCTTGTTTTTATAGAGATTGCAACACTGGCGGAAATTTTTTGTATTCCTTGCTTAAAGGAAAAACGATTGTCTCGCTCACCACATCCAATACATACACATTTAACACAAAACCGCTCAAATTAGCGTGTGATTATGTCAATTTTCAACTCAACTTAGGGCTAGATCAATTTGAATTTGACTTGGATTCATTTGAATTTGACTTGGATTTATTTGAACTTGACTTGGATTAATTTGAACTTGACTTGGATTAATTTGAACTTGACTTGGATTAATTTGAACTTGACTTGGATTTATTTGAACTTGACTTGGATTTATTTGAACTTGACTTGGATTTATTTGAACTTGACTTGGATTTATTTGAACTTGACTTGGATTAATTTGAACTTGACTTGGATTAATTTGATGTAAAAAAGGTGTAGTACAACACTAAAAACCCCGGCCAAAACCCCGGCTTAGGGCATTATTCTGCCGGGGCCGGGGCGTGCAAAAATTTTCGGAACTTGCCGGGGCCGGGGCCGGGGTCAGCAAAAATGGCCGGGGTTGGCCGGGGCCGGGGCCCCGGTCGGTCCATAGCTGGAATAGCACAAGTGCAATCCCACGCAAAATCAAAGACTCATTCGGCAGCTATGGAGGAACTATCGAAAAGGCCTCAACTTGACATTCGCAACATGTGTAGCATGTCCGAGTCAAGTTCATCCATACCACCTGTTTCGCTCCTAAATAAAGAATGTGTCATTGAAGATGAAGTAGGGAAACACCATCGGCCATTAGTATATGCTCACTCTCAGGAAGTGAGAGATGCAATTACCAAGGCAGAGATTACGTACTGCTTACATGTAGTTGAAACTCGTAGCTCCATGAGATCAACAGACAACTGCACTGAAATGTTTAGAGTCATGTTTCCCGACAGTGAAATAGCGAAGGGTTTTACAATGGCAAAAGAAAAAGTAGGCTACATCATATGCTTTGGTTTAGGTGAATACTACAAAGAACAGGCAATGGAGATTGTTCGTAAGGCAGATCAGTTTGTCTTACAGTTTGACGAGTCACTCAACAAAGTAGCTCAGCGTTGTCAGATGGATGTCAATGTTCGTTATATTGATGGTGATGGTTTAATTGCCACAAAATACATCGGCTCCCAATTTCTTAGTCACGCAACTGCTATCAACTTGGCAAAGGCTTTGAATGATAGCCTGCCTATAGGTACTCCATTACATAATATTATTCAACTTGGCATGGATGGTCCTTCTGTAAACTGGAAGTTGTTCACTCTTATTGAGGAAGAGCTCTTAAAGACAAAAAGTTGTTAGATATTGGATCGTGTGGCCTCCATGTAGTACATAATGCATTCAAAACTGGCTTCAGCAAGAAGTCAGAATGGAACATACAGAAATTCCTTCGGGCCTGCTACTACACCTTCAAAGACTCTCCTGCTCGTCGTGCCGAATTCATTACAGTAACAGGCTCACACATTTCCTATGAAGTTTGTTGGGATTCGCTGGCTAGAGAATAGAGTTGTGGGAGCGAGAGCTATTGCAATTCTGTCATCCTTAAGGCCCCGATACACTGGCGTTCACGACTCGAGAAATTGCGGCAGTGGATCCGTCCGCCAGTTGAAGTGAGAACTGGCGACATGATACACTCAGCACGCAAGATGAAGCACCGCGGAATGCAAAGCAAGGCGTCAGTCTGCCTCAGCGTGTCGTACGGGTAGGTGCGCGATTGCGACCAGCAATATGGAGCGCAGGATTAAACCAAAGCGCACGTTGCGCTGTGCTTTAGCCTTCTGTAAGCGCTGCTCATCACATTCTGCAAACAGTCGAATTTTTTAAATGCGTCTATAGAATTCAGCGTTCGAGTTCTGTCAACTCAATTGCGAAGCAAGACATGGTTGTGCACCTCTCCCGTCAACGTTCAAAACTGTACTGCTCGTCGCGGTGACGACCGTCCTAATCCAGACATGCTCGGATCGCTGAAAGCTCGGTGGCCACTCTGCCAACTGGCTGGTGTGCAGGGATGGGAGGCACATTGAGAGGCGTGCAGGCGGTTATCACCGCGATTTTTGCCAAGTGTATCGGGGCCTTTAGTGAAGTTTGCTAATGCTGTGAGATCCAAGGAAATCAAGACTACAACTTTTAACAGTTAGTGAATTCTAGTTAGGTCATTTGAGAACCTCCTTCTTCTGCGAGCAAGATTAGAATTTTTCTTTTTAATTGCAACAGAGCTGGAGCCTTTCTTTCGAGAGTTCCGGAATAATGCACCTCTGGCACCTATGTTGTATGAGAAACTGCAGGCACTTTTGAGAAAGCTCATGAAGAGGTTTGTAGATCCCAATGTTCTGAAGAATGCGAGGACTGGCAAGGACCTCCTGAAAATTGACCTGCAGAAAAATTCAAATTTGAGATCACCTTTTGACATTGACATCGGTTTTGGAGCAAAGAGAGGACTTCATGACACATCTCAATCCAAACAACCTCAGAAAGTTTTCATTGAATTCAGAACTGACTGCCGCTGTATTCTTAAGAACATCATCATGAAGCTGGCAAAGAAGAGCCCATTGAAGTATGCCTTAACACGAGGTGTTAGTGCTCTGGACCCTGAAGTCATCTCATCAACTACTGTGAGTGAAGTCTGCTTCAAAGTAATGTGTGAGAAGTTGATGGATGCAGGCCGGTTGCCTGCTGCCACTGCTGATGCTGTCAGTAGCATGTGGTCAGAGTTATTGGCAGACTCATCATTTGTTTAGAGTGCCTCTGAATTTTCAAGATCACCCAAGCAGCAAGAACTGGAAACTGTCAATCACCACCGCCTTGATGTCTTCTGCAAAGATTTTGTTGGGAACACGTCAAAAACACACCACTGTTTAAGGTTATTCAGACTGTCGTAATGCTATCCCATGGCAATGCTGAAGTAGAACGAGGGTTTTCTACGATCAAAAACTTGTTGCAACCTAACCTTAGTGAAGGTCATTAGTGGCCCAAAGGCCGATTCACCAGGCAATCTGCCAGGTCAAAGGAAGTATGAACATAGGTATAAGCAAAGAAATGTTAGTTGCTGCACGGTTATCAGCCCAAAGACGCTGTCAGTACCTTAAGAATATGGAACGCAATTCTGCTGAGCACATCCGGCGTATCACTGAGAAGAGGAAACTCCAAGAGATCAGAGAGCTGCAAGAAAAGAAGAAGAAACTGGCGTCTGACTGTGGAGCAGCTACAAGGGACATTGAGGAAGAAATACTCTTTCTCAATAAATGAAGTGACCGACTGGGATAGTATCCTGAACACCAGTTTTATGCTAAGACGGATCTCTTATTTTTCTGTTTGAATCTCAATTTGTGATATGTACTTTTAATTTTATTCTAATTTACCCAGCGTCAGTATTAATGTAGCTACTGTTTTATTTCAGTTACAACAGAGGAATATATATTTTATGTTATGAGATGTGTTCTTTTATTATCCTTAAATTTTATAGTTCATTATTTTCCAGGTTACTTTTGTTTTGGGTTTATTTTGATTTATAAACTGAAAAAAGCTATGACACATCCAAAGGAAAGTGTTCACCTATTGCATAATAATAATTATTTTTATTTCATCATTTTTTTATTTCACATCAAGTGAAACCTAAGTTTTAATAATTCCGTAATTCTTAATTACAAATATCTAATTATTATAGTCATAAAAAGTCAACATCTTTCTTCAACTTGCTGGTAGGGGCTATTAAATAAAAATATATTAATTACTATTATTTTATATTACTAAATATGTTTATTTTTCAGGTTTTCTTTGTTGTTCAAAACCATCCTTAAATCCTTCTATAATAAAAATGGAATTGTTCTGAATATACATGTATTTTCGCTGCTGGAAATCTCTGTTGTCTGATACCTGGCATTTGTCATTAAAGTGTTGGTTATATATTTCGTGTATAAACATATGTTATGACAATGATCTTCATATTTATTGAACTTAAACATGGTTATCTTTGGAGCTTATTGAAGGAAAAGTGTGCTAATATTTCATCTTAAAATATGCTAGAAGGTGCTAAAATGGAGGATGGACATTTTAGTAGACACCTTGGTTGAGAATTGGTCTCATATTTGGTTTGCTGATGAGAAAAAATTCCAATATGGATGGTCCTGATGGCTTCCAACGGTACTGGCATGACAAAGAAATCCCCCTTGAAATGTTTTCCACGCGCCATAGTGGTGGAGGCTCCATTATGGTGTGGGGCGCATTTTCCTACGGAGGAACCATGGAGCTTCAGGAGGTGCAGGGTCTTCAAACAGCTGCTGGTTACGTCGGAATGCTGCAAAGATCATCTTTGTCAGCAGAGGGTCCTCGTCTGTGTGGTGATGGATGTATTTTTCAGCAGGATAATGCAGTAGTCCACACCGCCCGCCAGACTACGACTTTCTTTCAAGAAAATGGGGTCACTGGTTTGCGTCATCCAGCATGTTCGCCGGACTTTAACCCAATAGAAAATGTTTGGGGGTAGATGGAGAGGGATGTTTATGGGAATGGTAAACAATTTACGTCAGTAAACGAACTTCGTGCTGCCATCTTCAGGAGCTGGGACAACATTCCTCGTGCCCTTATGGAAACCCTCGTTTCAAGTATGCCCCGAAGAAGTTTTTGAGGTTATTAATAAGAATGGAGGGAGTACTCAGTACTAAGCTCAATGTTTGCTCACCTCAACGACGTTGAAAAAAGATTTCCTATGATTTTTGTACGTGGTCTTATTTTGATCAACTGAAAAAGTCATTCATTTAAAGTGTTGATTTCTTAATAAAATGTTACATTTATCGTTTTTTTTTCTTTCAGACCTTTTACCTTTAGTAATTACCGATCCCTAGTCGGATGCATTCAATTATTTATCACTGAAAAGTTGGCATTTTTCTAACTTTTCAAGTGGTCTTAAACTTTTGATCAGGAGTGTACATACACACAGAAATGTCAGTAGGTTGACGCTATGTTTAGTTTCACCGTACTCAAGTCTTTATGTAAGTCTGGCTTTTGACAAGGTATGAACAAAAATTCTTAAATGCGAAAATCTTGTTGGTTGTTGGGGGTACACAGAGCGGAGAAATTTTTTGTTCTGAAAGCATGATTAAATTGCTGGCAATGATCTCGGATTGCTGAATGAGGAGAGGAAAGTATGCGACCGGTTCTATGGGATATTCCTGAATGTTGGCTGTGTCTAATAAATATTAAAACATTCCGAAATGTCTGCCATAAATAATAAATAAACATCAATGTATATTTTAACGTTGGTTCTCCTTTTTATCTTACGCGTGAAACATACTTTATATTCGGGTAGATAAAATTCTGCTTGCATGCTCTACGATGTAGAAACAACAGCTCATTTTTTACGCTTTGTTATCAGATGCCGCATCACCTGACGAATGGAAGGCAATACCGAAAAAGTTTGAGAAGTGACACTTTCCGCACTGTGTTGGAGCAGTGGATGGGAAGCACATTACAAAACGGCTTCCAAAGAGAGTGTATCCTATTACTTCAATCGTAAGGGTTCACACAATATTGTTTTAATGGCTGTAGTGGACGATAGCTATGAGTCCATATATGTGGATATCAGTACAAATGCGTGAATTTCTGAGTGATGGCGGTATGTGGGCGAACTCTACTCTGTGTGTTAGCCTGCAAGCAGGAAAGATAGGCCTAGCTCCAGCTGAGCACCAGAGTGGCAGCCACAGAATAATGCTGTATGTCTCTGTTGATGAGGTTGCTTTCCCACTCACGCGTTATTGCATGAAACCGTATCCCATTAGAAATCAAAACTATGAAGAACGAATTTTCTCCTACAGGCTTTCAAGGGTTCGCCGCATTGTCGAAAATGAATTCGGCATATTGACGAATATGTTCCGCGTTTTGTTAATTCCAATTAATTTGTTCCCAGAAAAGGTGAACAAAATTGTTTTTGCATGCTCAACCTTGCACAATTTTTTGCGTAAGGAACGTGGATCGACTTTTGCGCCAGTAGGTAGTTTGAACAATGAAAATATTGTAGAAGGTACAGTAACAGCCGCAACATGGCGTGATAATAACAGCCAGCTATTCCCCTTCAAGAAAATGTGCATAAATTCCTCAATTGAGGCCAAAAGCGTGTAAAAAGGAGTTCATGAACTATTTCAATCAGGAAGGAACTGTATCATGGCTAAACCGTACAGGTAGCATCTACTACGGTAGAGGTAATTTTTTCGAAGTCCCTAATTACGCTTCCTTCTTACCTATTTTCATTACGTTACAATCAATGAAAATGAAATATTTGTGTTCTTGTTTTGTTTTTTACCTATTTCCCTATGATTTGACAAAATTCAGAGAAATGGTGAAAAGTAAGATGTCTTTCACGTAAAAATATATGCTTCAAATAAAATATTGCTCTTGTACATAATAAACTTATTGTCTTACTGGAAGAGATGTTACTTCATTCTCCGATGATGAAGCGAAGATTGGTGAAGGCACAGCGTATCTCCCTAGATAAAAAAGGAGAAAGAATATACAATGATTTTGTCATATAGAGGGATTGCACACCAAGCAAAATTGCCAAATTATTGAAAACTATCATTACGCGGGAGCTTCTGAAACATGTTAGAAAATATTTGAATTCTCAATTCAATCCTGACATCCTTCTGTCGGATATTTGCCGATTCACATACATAATTTACATTTAGTGTTTTTTGTTAATAATCAACCACAGGCATTGAACCAAAATCATTCACTAAAATCAACCGCATATTTCAAAGCTATTCTGAAGATCCAGAAGCTCGCAATATACTGTAGTGCAATTTTTTAAATTTCTACACCTGGCATGCTTCAGAAAAATGTTGAAAAAGAGCTCGAATAACATAATTGGTGAGGTAGCACCGTCAGCAATCGGGCGAGTATACTGCGTGCATCCGTCTCTAGGAGAACTCTTACCTTTGTCTTTGGCTACATCTCAGAGCGGGTGTAATAAGTTTCAATGATCTTAATGTCCCCTCACACGTACAAATATGTCTGCAGACATATCTAAACAGGTGCTGAATTCGTGAGTTTGTACGCTCATTTCAGGTTGGCACAGACTGTATGAGGCAGATGAGCTATGCTAGAACAGCTAGATAATTTTGGAGCGACCGGCTGCACAGACGCCAATCCCGCCAGATTTGGACGCCGCCCACCCCTCTCCCTCCACCTCCGACCAGCTACAGCAATGTTAGCCTCCACCTCCGAGCCGCTACAGCAATGTTAGCCTCCACCTCCGAGCCGCTACAGCAATGTTAGCCTCCACCTCCGAGCAGCTAAAGCAATGTTAGGTTAGGGTAATTTAGGTTAGGTTAAGTTAACTTAAGTTAGGTTAAGTAGGTTAGGTTACGCCAAGTTCACTTAGTTTAAGCTTAAGTTAAAAGTTAGAAAATCCCTGTCCTTGAGCGCCGAAATCAAGTGTCGAATGGCCAAACACCAGCGGTCGCTGTCATAACTTATTATAATGATTTAATGCAGGTTAACTTTGATATTCCGCTGTAGTATCCACTTAGTAATTACTCGTAGTGGTTATAATGTAGTGATTAATATTAACTGTATACGAACAGATAGGTCAATAAACAGTAGTAGGCTACTACATAGTTAATAATTGACGCAAATGGCAACTTGATGTAGCTACTCGGAGGTGGAGATAGAGGGGTAGGCGGCATCCAAATCTGGCGAGATTGGCGTCTGTGCCGACCGGCTTCGTTCAAGTTCAAACCTTGACATGGTTGGAATGAGACCAGTCCCACCACGTCACGTCAGTGTCGAGCCAGCTTCCGTGGGTGGTGCACGCTTGTACTCTGCTTCTTTGCCTGCGCGCACTTAAATTAGCAATTCCACATTTGGAAATTCACTGCTTTTTAGGAACCATTCTTTAGTCTATTTTGAGCGAGCCTTTACATCTTTTTTTTCTTATTCATTGCAACTATAGCGAATTCCATCAACTGTACGAACTCGCCGTCTGGCGCCGCCATTTTTGTGCGTGCTATCCACCTAGCTGCTACTGGCATACTGAAGCGTGTGTCAGTCTTCAAGTTTGAAGCAGGGTTTCCACGCGAGGCGACTCTAATTACCCTAGCTGAACAGTGTTGAATACCCCAGATTACCCTAAAACAGCTAATCCTGACCTATGATCTATTAATCAACTAAAAGGTAAATGGACCGATTTCCAGAGCTCTGTCAGTATGAATAATTCCTGTGTTACATACTGCATGAGTGTCAGGAGGGAAATCCAGTCGAACGACGTTAGAATGCTGATTTGATATCCAGACGATATCACGTACAAGATGTTTGCCAAAAACCTGTCGAATTAATTTTGATGCCCGCTGTTTTCCAAGGCGCCCTTTTTTTCTGCGACTCCTGATCTGGGAACATTGTTTTCATCAAACTAAAAGAGGCTCACACAATGAGATAAGCGGTGCTTAGCTAAAATTGCACAAACTTGCAGTTCCACTTTACGAGCACGATTTTCGAGAGGATCATTGGATAGCACGTAGCTGGCAGTTGATGTTTTTTATTTGCCACCATGGATCGTTGTTTGTTGTTGCTGAGAGCATGTGACGCCTGATCTTCGATTTCCCACAAGTAATATAGGTTCGACAAATCTTGCAATATTCCACATCCTTTTGTTCTGTTGATTTTGAGAACTTGGCTAACCATCCCTCAAACTCAGGTTCCGATGTCAACGAATCTTTAAATTTCTCCTGGTAGTTTCTAGCTTTCAAGTGGAGCTTTCCTTTTTTCGAGGTGGTGTCGTTGGCTCTTCCTCATTCGGTGCGTGATCATCTGCTATGCTGCAAGAAATGCAATAATGTGTGTACCTATCCCTTGTACAATTATTCATTTTTTATTTAATTTTCCATCCATTCACGCACTTCAGCCATTCTTTCCACATGCTCAATCTAACCTAACACTTTGATCCACTCTCTGCGATGACTTTCTGTCTTCCCTCACACATGACCTTCGTCATATCTTTTCATAACGGATTTTATCCAATCTTGTTACACCACATATGCTTCTCAGAGACTTCGCTGCAATCACATTCACTTAACAACTCATAAAGTTTATCGTAAAGTTATCAAATTTCTTCATTTCCTGAAGGGAGGGTGAGGAAATTCAGAGGTTTTTGGAAAAAAACTACCTTGCCTTTATTAATAAGCATAAACTTTCCCCAACACTCAGTTGTAGAACCCCTAGTGCTTCAATTTTGGTTGACGGAATTCTAGGCGTGATCACAGCTATATCAAATTCTACGTTCGTGCTACTGCGCCTAAGAAAGACAGTAAAACAAACATATATTGCAAGTTTTAGGCCGACAACTGTACTCTTTTGTTATACGAATTTTTCTAACTAATTTTATAGCTTCTTCCTTTCGCGTTTAGCACTTTTTGTAACTCGAAGTGTCAAAGAACCCTGTCTAAATTTTTTTGTTTGCATCACTACAACAACATGCTTTTTTGGCGTGCAACATGGCTAAGAAATAGGACGCCTTCCATCTAATTAGCTGGCAAAATACCGGCGCTGTGAGGTAACTCTGCTGTTAATTCAATGACTATCACAAGAATGAACCTATTAATTATTTCTACGGTAAAATATATTAGCTGTGGAATTTAACAATACAACAAACATACCTGTCAATATTCTGTTGAAGCTTATAACCACTAGCGCAATCAGAATAGGACAGTGACTTTCGTCGACTGGCTGTTGCTGACACCGATCGAGTTTTTATTAGCAAAATGCAACTCAGAATCATTTGTCAAAACGAAGTGGACAAGAGATATTATGGCTTCGTCTCTTGACGCTGTCTTTCGTGAGCGATACCACAGAACACTTACATAAGAAGAACTGCAAAACTACGGTGGACCGCAAGCCCGGTCTACACAAACGTACTCACGCACGTCAACCAATCAGCTTCTAGCAGCCATGACTGGCAGATGACGTCATTGGTGCCATGGCTTTCAATTGGCTGCGTCGCCAGGCTTTACTATGATACTCGTTCGGATTGGAACTCAAGTTTTTATTCAAAAGTTATGAAACGTTTCTTGGCGTAATAAGGATAGTGAAAGCCAAAGCGGTACATTTCGATTATATTGATAAAACTTTTATACATTGTCCTTCACTATACATAAACGTGAATGTGCATTCATGAACATATGTACAATTTATATTTAAAAACTAAGGTGCATTTAAATTAGACTCAGGTTCTAAATGTGATAAAACGTCGGTGCCGTATATTAAGTTTTTCGGAAAGAGTTCATCACCATTTTAAACCATTAAATACCAGATTCTTATATTAGTCGAAACAATACGATAATGAAGAAATTAAGCTGTTTGAGTGATAATGAGCATTTTTTAAGCGTACGTAAGGAGCCATTCCTGCTGCAATTTTCGATGCACCTCTGTCACTGGCTCACAGCCATGGTGCTAGGATATACTGGAGGGAGCATAGCCGATTCCAATCGGGTTCAAATTAGCTGCAAAAGTTGGGAGACTGGGGCATTGGCAAGGCCCCACACGTGAGCCAACCACAGACGCTTGGCTGAAGTTGGCTCCTCCTCGCCTCCTCACCTCCTCTACGATTCGCCCTCCCATTTTCCAAAGCAAGATTAGTACCGCTCCACAAATCGAAGGATGAGGTGCGCGTGCAAGTCGCTCTCTAATTTGTTATATTCAAGGGCCTGTAATCTTTATAGTTTTCAACTCTAAAGCTGGCCACACACTAGCATATCTATTCGGTCATGACCAACAGATATGGAATGCTACAGATGAAGTCTGTCGCTCTACTCGCCACTAACTGCAGCGACTATACCTGCAACTCCAGTGCGTGTTCAGCAGTGGTAGCAGGTGGTCGTGAGATAACCAGTCATGGACGACAAGAAAAAAGCTTTAGCAAGCTTGGTGCTCTTAAGTGCTATGAAGCCGAGAAAGCGGAAACGATCGCGTTGGGCAAAGGAATGGCTTAAAAAAAGAGAAGAATTTTCTCATATGACACTTTTGAAAGAATTAAAAGAAAATAACCCAGATGATTTTAGAAATTATTTGCGAATGTCCGATGAGGTATTCCAAGAAATACATGCCAAAATTGCACCATTCATACAAAAGCAAGATACGATGCTCAGAAAGCAATAAGTTCCGAACAAAGATTAATAGCAACCTTGAGATTCTTGGCAACTGGGAGGTCCCTGGAAGATCTGAAATTTTCAACAGCTATTTCTCCACAGGCTCTGGGAAGCATCATATTTGAAACCTGCAGAGCAATATGGCATGCCCTACGAGACCAGTATATGAAGGTATGTTCCAAGTGATAGTAAAACAAGGTATATTTCTGTTTATTTATGAATGCATACAAAAATTAGTCAACCTCTCATGACATGTTTTCGTCTCTCAAATAATAATAATAATAATAATATTAATCACTCTACCTATACATAATTACAAGTATAATATGCTTGAAAATAGAAAGAAATTAAATAATTGCGAATTATTCCTTCATCCACTACGAAAACAAACATAATTTCAATGTCTTTTAAATGCCATTCAAGAAAATGAAATAAATGACGTCATTTACAATTTATCCTTTATCAAGCTCAAAAGCAAGTGGATGTAATGTCATTCCTGTATCCATATCTCATATAAATTTTACGACCCTTTACATACTAGTATAGGAAACATCGCTATCATTAGAGTTGCATGGTGATGGTTACGGTGATGGCTGGTACGTTTGTGGTGAGGGTGAAGGTTGGTGTGGTTGTGGTGACAGTGATGGTTGTAATACGTCAAACGTACTGTTTGTGAAATATCCACTGTTGTAATAGACAGGTTTGCATACTACATCATGCTGCCCTTGAACGAGTTGATTCAAACGTGCCTGAGATATAATGTTTGAGATATGCTTTTTCGCAAGAACGCGTTGGGTCTCATTTAGTTCTCTTAGCTCTGTAGTAATGTAACGACCAAATGAATCACACGAGTCGTCTGGTTTCTTCAGCACAGACATAGCCTGTTCTATAAGATCTTCTTGGCACACCTTACGTTTTAGCCCTCTGCGTGATGGAGGCTTCATAGGTGTGGATGAATTATTCACACTGCAACTCGGCAGCGCCACTTCGGCAATCTGTTAAAGAAAAAAGAAATTGATTAATTTTCAAGATATATATATAACGCAAGGTCTCTGTTCATATGAAAGCACGTGTTCATATAAATATCTAGCCCTCCATGTTAAGATATTATTAAGTAATGCACGTAGATACTAGTGAAAATACTTTACTTTTTCCACAGTTTCCTTCGACTGAAAATGAGTGGCTGGCGGTGGCTGCTGATTTTGAAGGCTACTGGAATTTCCCAAACTGTGGAGGAGCAATTGACGGGAAGCACGTGAGGATTCTTTCGCCTGCAGGAAGTGGGTCCTACTACCATAACTACAAAGGGTTCAAGAGCGTCATTTTAATGGCTATTGTGAATGCAAATTACGAGTTCATGATGGTGGATGTCGGAAGAAATGGAAGAATGTCAGATGGTGGAGTTTTTCAAACTACGTCTTTCTGTAAAAAACTCCATCGGCATGAACTCAATCTGCCATCAGCAGACATTAACAAAGCAGGTTTGAATTTCGTTTTCCTAGGAGACGATGCGTTTGCTTTACACGAGAATCTATTGAAGCCATTTCCTCTTAGAAATCTATCTCTAGAGAAACGAGTATTCAATTATAGAGTTTGCAGAGCAAGGCGGGTAGTAGAAAATGCGTTTGGCATTTTATCAAACCGTTTTCGCATCTTTCACACAACAATCAATATGATTCCAAAAAAAATCGACGCTGTTGTGCTAGCATGTTGTATTTTACATAATGTATTACGGCAAAAAAATAGAAGTGGTTATTCACCAACCACTATAGTTGATCGAGAAGATATAGAGAGTCGGCAATTGATTCCAGGTTCTTGGAGAAACGAATTGCAACAACTCACTCCTCTTCAAGCGAACCTAAATAATTCAGGGCAAGCTGGTGGCAAACAAAATAGAGACAACTATGTTACCTACTTCAATACTACTGGAGCTGTGCCTTGGCAGAACGATATGGCCTGAAATGGTATACTACTAAATGGTATAATTATTTCATTTTTAGTAAATTTATTTTTAACATTGCAGGTATGACAAATGTACAACAGTGTTTCCATTATCCACATCAATTTATACATGTATGTGTTAAATAAAACGTTCAAATTATTATAAAATTTCACTTACCTCAACTGCAACATCCAGTTGGTCACATTGATTAGTTTCCTGAGTCGGTTGTTCATCGTGGTCAGCACTGTCAAGGCTACAGAATGATTCACGTGGTTCTTCATGATCACCAGTAAACGCAAGTAATTTGTAATACCAAAGTTTTGGTACATATATCTCATCAGCACCAGCGCCTGATTTCATAGAATTTTTAACTTTAGCATGCTCTTTTCTGAAAGCATTCCTCAAGTTTCCTATTTTCTTTTTCACAAAAGATACATCACAGTCAGGGTTTACTGCTTGACAGAAATTTAAAAGACTTTTGTAGGCTTCATCTCGTTTGCCACGATTCGAATAGTCAGCGGATTTTACTTGCCATAAACACGTATGCGTTTTATAGATTTCAATAAATTGAGTAATGAAATCTGTATCCATAAAACGAGCGTCAGCTACAGACACCATAGTGACACCGCTTACTTGGGCACAACCTAACTTTCCCGCTGTCGGCCACACACTGGGCGATAAAGTCTGCAGGCGGGTAAGGAATTCCAACATGATGGAAGATCAAACTGAGTGATTTGATATGCCAGACTTTATCTGTATCACCCCACTCACTGGCAGATTTTTGAGCGATTTGGTCTGTACAGATCAAATCGGCAGAAACTGACCGATCAGATATGCTAGTGTGTGGCCAGCTTAAATGTATCTTTGCTAGTAATTTTGATATTATTAAGTGTCCTCAAGTAAGGAAACACAATTTATTTTCTTTCGGAGTCTTAGAATCTGAAATTAATGATTGACGAAAAACTCAACAGCTGGAAGAGCATTCAGCGAGCGTGTGCGCATCCCAGCGTAGTTAGTGGGTAACTGACTTCCGTGCTGACGTCACACTTGCGAGACGGCTATTGGTTACCACAAACATAGGAGAAATCTCAAAAACTGGTTCTCTTCACGGACGGCTATGCTCCCTCCATATATACTCCCTCCACGCTCACACCCGACTAACGAATTCAGATTCAAACAAGAGACACGTAACAATTTATCGGCTCCGTCATTGGCCAATTGGCACCTACGTCATTGTCGACAGGGCTGAATCTCACTTAGTGATAAGTTGCGGATCTTCTAGTATTTGATCTGTGGCGATACCTGATGACATTCAAATATGCGACACTAACCACAGTAGCAGTGCAGTTTTGTGAACACTAAATTCTGACCCGTTTCATTACAGTTCGTTCAAGTGGTAACCAGTAGGGTGCTTGCATATTGGCTTTCAATTTTCTAATTTTCGTAGATTAGGCGGTCACTTCCTTCACGGAGCTCTGATTACCCTAGATTTGCCCATATTTTTCATTACCCTAAACTGGAGTAATTACCCTGATCGTGGAAACACTGGTTTGAAGTGTGTTGTTTGCATCGTTTGCGGGGCCTTGAGACCGTCAGATCAAACTCAGTTCAGATTGTCTGCAGACATATTTGTACGTGTAAGGGAGCCTTTACAGTAGACAATAGAATTTGTAACTCTTTCAAATGAGCATGATAGGAAGTGAATCTATTGGATGCAATTCCTAACATTTTAATCATCCATTACATTTTTATTCCTCGGATAACCTTAGCGCCCTCTGATTCAGACTTGTTCTTCACACTTCATGAACGAGTTTCCAATCCGCCAGCTTTTGTGATGTCAGTTCACATGAATCAAGGACAGAGCTTTTCAAGGTGCAATATTTATTTGCTTAACCCAGTATTCATTCATGTACAGTTGTATGTTGCTTTTAGCTGAGTGGGAGACCCAAACAATTTGAGGGTTTGTGTTACTCAACAAGATTTCTACAAACATGCAAGGCAGCGTTGCAATGATCAGGCAATCATTTATTGACTAGATATGTTGTATACACCGGAACTTTGTGAGAGCTGAAATGAATAGTTTCATGAAGCATGACATATTATTTACGTTTGATTAAATGCCTTTGGATTTTTCTATTCTGATTTTTTTAATGGTTCAACCAACTAAATTTTCATTTATGGTGTCTTATGATGGACTAGTACAGCCGACGTACTCGACTCAGGAGTCAGAGAGCATCCGACTGTAAATTCTCGAAGCAATATTCACCAGACATAACCAGTCTTCAATCTACAACCTATGCATTGAAACTCTTCACATCCTCAAGCTTCTCAAACCGACTGTACTTCCTAAGGCACCAAGTTGCCACCAACCTTCTCTATTTACTCGCACTCGACAGCATGGTAGACTAAAGGAGGTAACGTCACTTCTATGGGGACGTCAGTGCACATTCGCAAACTCGACTAGCCAATAGGAAGGCTTCATTTCACACAAGCCGGATGACGTCACTAGGGTGACGTGACGTCAGCAGCGGCAGCGTACTCTGCCTTCCAGACGTACGATCAGAAACAGAACCGACAGCCGGTGTTGCTTCCGCACGACGGATTTTAGAAAAATAGAATTCCGTCCGCCTCCGAGCTTTTCCACCGATACTAAACGGTTATCGATCTCCGAGTTCATCATACGGACAGCTTCTTAAATTAAATGCTCAATTGAAACAATAGGAAAATTAATTTAATTCAGTTCAGTGATACTTTTCTATACTGATGAAGCAGACGATTGCGAGCCGTGTTCAATTGTAAAAAGGATCATATAAAATTCAACATAGAGATATCGTTTATTTGTAATAAAAAGTGCGACATAAGAATTCCGCTTATAAGTTCATGAACTAAACAGCGGGAGAATGTATTTTCAAATGTATATGCGTTTCGAGCATTCAAATTTTTCGAGTAATGCCAACACCCTAAGAAATTGCAAAATTTTCTTTCAAGCGCCATTCCTGCTTCAATACCAAAGAAACTCGAACACATTGAGTACTTGAACACACACCCGTTATAAACTATTGCATTTCTCAAAGTTACATAACGAACAGAGGGCTGATTAGATTTGGTTAGATGTTAGTTTAAGCCTCTTCATCCGCAACACAGGTGATCCATAGATCCACAGTGAAGAAGGATTAGATTAGATGATAGTTCTAGCCTCCCAAACCGCTAAAAGAAAGGGTTCCGAAGAGAGGAAGGCACCATTTAGTATGGAGTTGTGGGAACGCGGAATCTATCCACAATGTGCGTAGAAACGGTGAGTTTAGTAAGAAGTTTATGAAATAAGATGAAATTTGAAGAAGAATGTAGTAAGTGATTAAAAACAGGACAGCAGTGAACCGTAGAAAAGATGGCTCGTTTCAAAATGACAAAAAAAAAACTATTCTACTTCAATGAAATGAAGGCTTACCTAACCTTTAGCTCAAGACCTCCTACATTCGCCATTGGAGTGCTAAGAACAGAAAGCATTGGTTATTGCTATGCGGGAAAGTTATAATTACCAGCATTTATGATACATGGTAGCACGGATTATATAAAGAAACGATAAGACGAAAAAATATAAAAGAATATGACATCGTTTAGCACCTCTCGCCGCAAAAAAAAGGAGTTTCACAAACAGGAAGAAAGAAGGCACCATTTGGCAGGGCATTAAGAGATCAGGGAATCTATGTACAAGGTGTGTTCTTGCAGAAGATATTTTAGATGGAAGCAGCAAGGTAGGAAGTTTATGATAAAAATTATACGTTGAATGTTAGGTTTCAAAGAACAGGATTGCAATGAACTGAGAAATAGTCGGTTCACACTTAACAACATTATGTTAGATAATTAGTAGTACAAGCCTCTCTAACCACAACAAAGTTCTATCAAATAGATGAAGGAATCATTCAATGTCAACTTGAAAGAACGGGGAATGTATGCACAAGGTTTGTTCCCACACAAGACTCCATGCACGTAACTAATAGCAAATAAAGAGGGCAGTTCATGAAACCAGGTAATAGGTGAAGGAAAACGCCAGAAATGGTGAAAAATTGACAGCAGTGAATTGAAATAGGATGGCCCATAATAAAACAAAAACCTACGCTCTCTAAATAAAAAAGGTAATTTCCTAATTAGAACTCAAAGTCAGGAACCCCAATTAATTTGATACAGATTCGTTTGGAGCGCTACACGCAGGAATACTACACTCGAGAACAGCAAGTCAGAAAATAACGGAGGAGCAGTACAAGACCGTCACTGTACATATTACTTATTAGGGTACAAAAAATAAACATACAGAAAATGTGTCTGTAACACCCAGCTTAAGTAACGTACCGAGTATTTTTGTGGAGTGGGAGGGCTCCCTTTAGCATGAAGTGTATGAGCTGTTAGAAATAAATTAAAGTCCATAATTATTATTATAATTATTATTATATAAGAAAGTTTTAGCCTCCCTTTACCACGACAAACATGCTCAAAGAGAAGAAGGATGAAGGCAACATTTAATATGGAGTTGAGGGAACGCGGAATCTATGCACAAGGTGCATAGAAACCGTAAGCTAAGAAAGAAGTTCATGAAACAAGAAAAAGTTTAAGAAAAAAGTAGTAGTTGCTGAAAAACAGGACAGCAGAGAACCGAAAAAAGATGGTCCGTAGTAAAACAAACACCTATTCTATTTCAACAAAAAAAGCCTACCTAACCTTTAGCTTGGGCCCTCAAGTAATCCCCCTGGGAGTGCTAATTCCCATAGATACAATAAGGTTAAGATTATAAGTTAGTTTAAGCCTCCCTAACCGCTGCAAAAATAGAGCGTATCGAAGAGAGGAAGGAGGAAGGCACCATTTAGTATGGAGATAATAAAATGAGGAATCTATGCAGAAAGGGCATAGAAACAGTGAGATGGTAAAGAAGTTCATGAAATAAGATAAAAGTTGAAGAAGAAAGTCAGAGGTGCTGAAAAACAGGACAGTAGTGAACCGAAAAAAGTTGGTCCTTAACATAACAAAAAACCTTTATATTTCAAAAAAAAGAAGGCCTACCTAACTCTCAGCTCGGGCCCTCACATTTTTCCCCTGGGAGCGCTAATTCCCATAGATACAATAGTTGTATCCCCCTGAGGGACCCATAGATACAATAGTTGTATCCTCCTGAGAGGAATCAAAGTCCATTATTTTGTTCATTCTCTGATGCGTTTCCCTAAAAAAGCTACCGCATTCAATATCTCTCCGAAGTTATTCCACAACATTTTTCTGTATAAAAAATAATAAATATTTAAATTGTAAATAAATACAAATGACAGCAGTGAAGCGAAAGGTGGTCAGCAACGGAATCAAAAACGCATTCTATTTCAACATATGAATGGCTTAAGTAAGTCACTTGCAGGACTTTGCATGTTCTCCCTTAGAACAGCAAATTTTCAATGTAAATACTAACAAGTTCTGCAGATTAGCTTAGAGTATGACTTGGAATCAGCCTCTCTTACCACAAGGTAGCTTTTCAAAGAGAGGAAGACACACCTTTAAGTACGGAGTACATACAGTCAATGAGGAATTAATACACAAGGTGTGTTTACACACAAGATACGCAACGCATAGAAACAGAAAGTTGAAAATAAAGGTTATGAAAAAAATCAGAGCTGAAGAAGAAAGCCACAGGTGATGTAAAAACAGCAAAGCAGAGCGCCACAAAACGATGGTCCTTGCAATTTTTTAATTGCAACAAAAAAAAAGGCCTAGCAAACTCTCAGCTCGATACATTACATCACTAAATTTATAAGAGTACTGAGCAAAATAAAAGCCAACAACTCATCCCTGCATAAATGAATAAATATTTTTACCACCTAAAAATGTATTTCGCTTCTAAAATCTCGACACAACGTAACTTTCGGACGATAATGAATTATATAAACTATTTTCCTATCAAAAACAATAATTAGAACACCATCGCTCAAGGCTCTTTTCTACATTTCCAGGCTAGTAAGTTCTAACATGTACACACAAGACAACATAAAACTGAATTCAAATCTACGAAAGAACTAGCAGTAAATAATGACTTAGAAAACATCACAGAGCGCAAAAATGGAAGCACTCTCAATACATTAAGGCATCTTCAAACATCAGTATCAGTGCTCTGCGCACCGGTAAGTAAGGAAATACAAAAGTAGAATGAACATTTTTAATTCTAAAAGGAAAAAAAGCATAATATACTATAAAGACAAACGATAGAATGATCAGTTAGGATTAAAATTACTCTTTGTATGCGAATTCTTCTAACTACCTGCAATTCTGAAACCTATGACCTATTTTATACCAACTATGGGAATGATGCTCGAAATTAATTGTTCATAACCGTATCATATTCTTCACAAACAATCGTACGATTATCAATAAGCAGAAGTAAAACCAGAGGGACGTTCAGAAGAGAAGAGCATTGATCAATAACAAAACATTATTGTGCTACAGGTAACTTTTCAAAGAGAACATAAATTCAGTACAGGCTGCTGGGAAGTCTATTCTAGCATAAACTTCAGAATGTCAAAACTGGCGAGGTGAGCCTAACTCAAGCTACGAGAGTATTTTCAAAGCCAGTCTAAAGCTTTTCACAGAATTCATTTTGAAACCAAAACAGCGAATTTATATAGGATTGTAAAGGTTTCCACGAGTAAGTTACAAGTAACTTTTTCTGCCGAGTTCCAATTACGAGAAAAAAAACAAGGATTACAAATTGGTATGGCACTTAAATACCAAGGAATGCTAATTTATAACGCTTTAATCTAACAATGCACTCGGCCGAACCAACAAATTACCCTTGCACTATTATTATTATTATATAAGAAAGTTTTAGCCTCCCTTAACCACGACAAAGATGTTCCAAGAGAGGAAAGAGGAAGGTACCATTTAGTATGGAGTTGAGGGAACGCGGAATCTATGCACAAGATGCACAGAAACAGTAAGCTAGGAAAGAAGTTCATGAAACAAGAAAAAAGTTGAAGAAGAAAGTAGTAGGTGCTGAAAAACAGGACAGCAGTGAACCGAAAAAAGATGGTCCGTAACAAAACAAAAACCTATTTTATTACAACAAAAAAAAACCTACCTAACCTTTAGCTCGGGCCCTCACATGGTTCCCCTGGGAGCGCTAATTCCCATAGATACAATAGTTGTATCCCCCTGAGGGGAGTTAACCTTGCACTACCGTCCGTTATTGTGTTATGCAATAGACAACATTGTACCACATAATAGTTCACAGCCTTAAATTATGAACAGACCAATAAAAAAATTTTATCACTAGTTCGGTACCATAGACCACCTCACAACCCCATCACTATCATTTTTTGCTTTTAGTTTATCAAACAGCTGAGTAGAGTGAGTGACACAAAGACCAAAATTAAGCTTTCTTATATTTAATCGGAATGTATGAAGTTCTGCTGTACAGCAGCAGCAACATGAAGTTATAGGTTTTAAAGAAGGAAACAGTAATTCACCCTAACTTATTTCAAACGAAATACCGGGACACATGGCATAAAATGATTTTGCACACACAAGTGCTTTCAAGAAGCAGCTCAAGAAACCATTTAAAATTAACTGATTAATTTGATCTGACACAATGTATCATATTTTACTTTAGAGCACCATGTTGACAAAGGGTCAGGAGAAATGGGCAGTGGAATCCCTTGCGCACCATTTTATCAAGTTTACCTGCTGTAAAACATGTACACTGCAGAGGTCTATTGTAAGCTCTGACTGACTGTAATGTTCTACATCTGAAGAAAAACTAGACTAAGTACATTATTATTTAAGAACAGCAGGTGAGAGATTTAGGTCAGTTCTCATGAAATAATTCACTAACACTTTTGCAGAAGCCTGGTGAGTGACTAATTTTATTGAAAAGATAGAGGAAAACCCTCTCACAACAAGGAATAGCATTTAAGAAAAATTTACTGCAAAATTTCAGTCTCTTGTACTGATCATCAGATTGGAGATACTTTTTAAAAGACCCAAACAGAAGGAAATTGAAATATTTTACACTAAGAATGGAACATATAGTATAGTCAGACAAAGATGTTTTTTTCTTCAGCTGTTGCTGATACACGTCTGTATTCATGGCAATGTAACCGAAGATATAAGTGGCAGCATCTTCCACTTTCACTGAAGCCAAAAATTCCTTCAATATCGGTGGGTCCGTTGAATACCACGACAGCCTTTTGCGCCCCTTCATCCATTTCAATGATGGGTGGAATTATATCACTTTCTTCATGTACCTGGAAGGCAAAAATAAATATTAGTGAATTTGTCACATCAACAGTTCCTGAATTAGATTTGGCTCAATAAGCATGCATTTCAGTTGCATTAGTGAGGGTACAGATTAAAATATGTTAGAGAAAACAAAAGGCAGAGTTAATATAATAAATTGAGGTGCAGCTGGGAGTATTTAATAAATAGGGTCAGTTATACAGAGAGAAAACACTGAATATAAAGCAGTATTAAAATGCACACATAAGGAAATGGAGACAATGACACACTAGAGTGTAATACAAACTTTAAAAATATCAGTCGCACTGGGAGAAAAGGGAAGGAAAAAGCCAGAGAAAAATCATTGGTGAAAAAATAAGGGGAAAAAGAGAAAATTACACTATAATGGGGTAATAGACCGGAAAGTGTGACATACATAGCTTCAGGTACAACCAAATAAGTTAATTAAGGGGGTCCTCCGGGGGCCCTTTTCTCTCCGATGGTCATTTTTCATTTTATTGTTGAAAAAGAACCCTTAGGTGGTGGACTATTCGGTCCTAAAATTTTATGGTTCTACGGACAATAGATACCCCCCAGGGGAGGGGTAAGGGGACCAAAATCTTAAATTTTCGAGTCCATTTCGACCCCATATAAAAAGAAAACAAAAGAAGAAATGGAAAATTTGCAAATGTACTTTTGTTAGATATGTTCCAAGAATTTTAAAACTGTCTTTGTTTTTGTTCTAGCATAAAAACTCAATGAGTTCTATTCTTTTGAAATATACCAGTGGACTAAAAACCAATATGTCGAATTTTTTCAAAAACTAAGACCTGAATAAAAAAAAATGTATAGAGGAAATTGTGTTTCTTTTCAAAAGTTACATATAATAGTCAAATTTCATAAGAATCTAACTGAAAACAAAAAATTTCATAATTTTTATACATATACATATACCGGGCTTATCCTCCCCATGGGAGTGTAGCCGACAGCAGGCCACAATCACCACACTTAGTCACTAGGAGGCGAGAGAGGCAGCACTGGCCGCACCTGAACTGCCAGGATCAGCAGTAGCCCAGCACAACCACCTTCCACAGTCAGGCCCGACAGCAACAGCTGGTTTACCCCGACCGCTTCATTGAGTGCAGCCCCTCCCCCGCACGTGACAGGTCAACCCCATGACACGCGGGCAGCTTCCAGTAACGCGTCAAAAATAAAATTACCTCCTTATACACTGCCCCCACTCACTTCTGTCCGCAGCCATCCCTCTCGCCACGTCCACAGTCAGACCCCTCTCATACAAAGCACGTCGCACCCCATCCATCCAACTCATCCGTGGTCTACCTCGCGCTCGAAGACCACTCACTTCCGACATATATATCTTTTTCACCAGCCGATCAACATTCATTCTTTCTACATTCCCAAACCATCCAAGCACTCTTTCATCCACTCGCCTGCTCAACTTTTTGATAACACCCGTCTGCTCCCTAACCAACTCATTCCTGATCCTATCTCTTCTAGTTACTCCATACATGCTCCTCAAACACTTCATCTCAAACACATCCAACTTCCTCCTCTCAGCTGCTCTCAACCCCCAGGACTGTGCTCCATACAACAAAACTGGCACAATCAAATTTTTATGAAACATCAAAAATTTATTAAATTTTTTCTTTTTTGGAAATTACAATTCACAGTGTGAATATGATGTTATGCATAGAGATTATCAAAATGAAAATGAAAACAGCATTCAATTACATATATTTTCCATTATATCACACTAAAACCAAAAATTCCGTTTTTGGCCTATACTGTCAAGTCACTTATTCTCAAAATTCAAAAGAGTAGAAGTCATTGAGTTTTTATGCTAGGAAGAAAACAAAGACAGTTTTGGAATCCTTGGAACATTTCTAACAAAGTTATATTCCCACTTTTCCATTTTTACAGTTTAATTTTTTTAATAATATTTCAAATCCCAAAATTTCGGTTTTTCTGATATATTGGTAAATTTTCGCATACAAAAAAAAACAAAAAAATGCAAAATACCTGAATATATCTTTGTTAGAAATGTTCCCAGGATTCCAAAACTGTCTTTGAATTTGTTCTAGCATAAAAACTCAATGACTTCTTTTCTTTTGAAATAGGTATAAAAATGACCCCAAAAACTGATATTTCAAATTTTGCGGAAAAACTAAGGCCTAAATCAAAAAATTTCATGAGTTCAAATGTATGTCTTGCAAAACTACATATACTGACCAAATTTCAGACCAATCGGATCAAAAATTTTTTTTTCCGGAGGACCCCCTTAATACACTCAAGCTAGTTTTCACAATTTTTCTTCAACAGTTAATGTTGTGTATAATATAAGTAGATTTGTTCATAATATTTAACAAATACAACTAAAATCAACTAATTTAAACTACAAAAGAAAAAGTCTAAAACACACAAGCATCAATTTTATATGACCTAAAAAGGTATTTGTAAAGGAGAGGACCATAATCAATTCTTCAATTTTTACTGCTAAACATAGTTAATTAGATCAAAATGAACAATTTTTCTTCCATGCCCTTTCTGATGCAAATGAGCATTTAATGAGTTATTGCGGAGTGTTAATTTTCATTTTTGATGGCTGGAATGCGCTTGATCATTTGAGTGCGTCAAAAGGAAGAGTCCATTGTAGTCTTCGCGTCCGAACAATTTCTTTCCCCATCAAGCACTAGAGCTGCGGTCAGTAATTTCCCGCTATAACTTGTTAAATACTCATTCGCGACGGAAAGGGCGTAGATGAAAAATAGTTTATTTAGATCTAATTAACTACGTTTAGACACCGAAAAGTGGAAAATCGATTATGGTCCTCTCCTTAACATTTACCCATAAAAAATTAAATGAAGATATGACCTCAATTTCATTTTTGCACAGATGTTTTCTGTTTCCTACTAAGAAACAGAGAAAAGGAGACTAAGATATAAACAGAACCATAAACAAAAACAGAAAAATCTGCTTCTTTAAATTAAATATGGCTTTGTAGCTTCAGATAAGATTTTTGAAGCACTCACAATAAACCTATGATCAACAGCAAGAATTTGGCACCTTATATAAAGAAATTATTTAGCAGCAAATGGAACACGATGAATGGTAAGCCTAGAAGAAGTCAGGTACCTTAAAAAATGCATTTCTAAATATGCTTGGAACAGCGTCAGTTTCAAGAAGGTAATTGCCATAAAAAGTAGCACTTACAATAGAAAATCATAGACAAGATTTTGCATCTTGCTTGTAAACACTAGACATTTAGCTATAAGGTAGAAAGTTATTACAAGTTAATCTGAAAATTTCAGATAAGATTGGCTACACAAGAAAAATAGGAGCTATTCTAAAGTTGCATCTAACATACAGTAAACAAGTTTTACTATGTGGCAGTCCAAACTAGCTTTCATGTCTGAGCATTGTAGGTTCTAAGCTTACTTGCTAATTTCAATATAATGCATAGATCAAAATTTTTAAAATGCCATTGAAATTTTTTTAATATAAACCTTGTAAAATTTGACAGCACATCCTACTTCCAGATTAATTCACACACAGAAATTCAAATACTATGAAATCTGATAGCTCACCCTACCACAAGATATAGGATTTTAGGTTACCTTTCTGGAATGAAAAACTCATGAACAGTATGTCATTAATCAGCATTTAATTGTAGCACATCCTATTCCTATTTACTCATTTCCTTTAAATTTTAAATTTCACGCAATTCAACGGCATTTATGAATGGAATTAGCATATCAAATTTGAACTGTACTACTGTATCTGGTGGCAAAGATTTGGTCAAGAGAATGCCGCTTCATCAAATGCAATAATCAGTTATAAGCCATTATTTTTAAATTAGTTTCGAATAATATTCAAAATTCAATTTCTTACCTTCCAGTTCCAAACTCCTTTGATCATAAAACAACAGCACAACACCTCTTTCCAATGAAATGTGCGTCTTTGAATGCAGAGGGGATTCTTCGGAAGTCGGTCTTTTTGAAATGGCTGCCAGCAAACATAACTTACATAAGTTCGACTTGAGATTATTTAACTAAGCCTTCCCACTGGGCAAAATCAATTCTTTAAAATTGAAACCAGACCTTTGAAATATCTTGGGTCGATTTTTAGAATTATTCCGACACCAAATAAAGGAACACTTTTTTAAAAATTTAACTTGAGGCGCCGACATTGCGATTCACTCGACTCGTTAACACTTCATTAGAACAGAAATGCAACATTGTCGTACGCGTAACGCTAACAGTGATGCCAGATTTCGGGTTAGCAATGTTGCCAGATGCAATTTAAGCGCTGCTATTGGTCGGATGCCTTGACGTCACTGGGGTGAGACTCGATTTCATAAAAGACTGGTTTGCAGCTACCTTGTTTCGTCTACCATGCTCGACAGCCAGTGTCTGCTACAGAAGTACCGCATCGGCACGTCTTTTCAGCTCCGCGCAAGGTATTGGCAAAAATGGTGGATTGTCCACAGAATCGCGTTCATAACTCATTTTTATATCTAAATTTAATTGATCTTTTGAAGTGAGTGCGGGTACTTTTGTAACATGTAATTTTCTCGTGGTAAGCTGCTTTCCTCTATTGTAGTTGATGAGCATCATCAGCGGAAGTTCCGCTGTCGCTGTCAATAAAGGTCAAGGCATTAAAATTTTACGGCCATCTTGATACCAAATCGACTACAGCAATTGCAGCGTCATATTTTCTAGACTGTGAGGAAGTGCGGATGACTGACTCAAATTGTAATCAACACACTCCATTGCATCATTCCTGGTGTTTTTGTTAGTTCGTTTATTACGGATGTAAGGGCCAAGCGACGGAGGAATTCCGTACGGTTTTAGTTGTGGGGATGTCGGGCTATAACACTCGGCACTCCGACCGCCTCGGGAATTGAAACACGATAACGATGAATAAATTTAATGACTACATAAAGTGGGAAAAAAAGGGATCTTAACTTAGGGCAAAGAATGAAGGTGGAGGACCGTGATGGTGGCCGTGCAGGACAGTGGCACGCAGGACCCGTGCAGGACAGTGGCACGCAGGACCCGTGCAGGACAGTGGCACGCAGGACAGCGGCACGCAGGACCCGTGCAGGACAGTGGCACGCCGGACCCGTGCAGGACAGTGGCACGCAGGACCCGTGCAGGACAGTGGCACGCAGGACCCGTGCAGGACTGGCACGCAGGACCCGTGCAGGACAGTGGCACGCAGGACCCGTGCAGGACAGTGGCACGCAGGACCCGTGCAGGACAGTGGCACGCAGGACCCGTGCAGGACAGTGGCTCGCAGGACCCGTGCAGGACAGTGGCTCGCAGGACACAGCCAGCGAGTGAGCTAGTTAACTAGACACGACGAGCAAGAACCGATACGAGCGTGGCTCCCCGGGGCAATACGGTAAGTCCAGCCTGTGGACGAACACACCACTAAAGGCCATTTTACGCGTGCGGAGTTTTCAACGTCAGTTGACTACACGTGAACTGAGCGCCGTCTATTTGCTCAACGCCCCGCCCACTTTTTGACTACTCACGACCGACCTGTAGTCAACATCCGCGATCAAGCATGTCTTGATTCTATTGACTGCAGCTGCAAGATTGTCAGGTGTTGATACGGCGGCAAGTGCTGTGCGGACAATTATTGTTGAGTATACACGATGTGTTCTCAAGAGATTATGTTGTGATATTAATTGAGATGTACTAAGATTTCCCATGTTTATTGAATACTAAATTTGAAGAATATAGAAATATAAACTCTAGAGATGATGCGTATTGGAAAACTTCCGAGTCTCCCAAATTATTCAGTGGAGGCAATAAAATCTCTGGTACCGACGACGTGTACTAACCAAACCTATGGCCGACAATCTTCTCAATTTTTTGAAAGATGTTATCTGCGATAATGTAGCTTCCCAATCCAGCTCCAGGTGGGATGGAGTTGGAGTGCATCATCTTTCTGAATTTTTTGTCACTTTGTGGAGAAGTTACTGAAACAGAGGTACTTTAAGGGTTAAACTTTAAAAAATAGAAATACTTCCAGATTGAAATAAGCAGTGAGGTATTCATAGCACGTTTGAAGCATTCGAATAAACAGGTATAGCCTATAAAGTTTTCGAAATTTTCCAAAACTCCTACCCCCCCCCCCCCCCCCCCCGCCCGAAAGAAATTTTTTTAACTGCCAATTTCTCAGCCAATAATGCAGATAGAAACGAATGTTTTTTTTTCTGTTTGATTAACAATGAACAGCGGTCAAAACATTGCGGATAGTTTTTCGTTTCAGTTTGAAACAAAATTTAAAAAATAATGTTAAATATATTTTCACGATTATTTTGACAAAAAAATTCATAAAAAAATATTTTTTAGGTTTATCAAAAAACTAACTGCAACATATTATAGTACTCACATTGCTCTCGGTGATGTGAAAAAGATGACCTCAATCGGATAAAAACTGCGGTTGAAATTGGTCGGCGAAGTCTTGAAAAGTTGGTTCGGAGAAAAAGGGGTTTTTGTTCAGGTCACTGTGCTACACAGGATACTCCGGCTTTTGTTATTCCTACAAACTAACTATAACATAACTAAGTTTATAAAGTATTTCACTTGTTTTTTCATTGTTTTCCACTACTCTTACAGACTAAATTATCACTTATAAGCGTTTTAGAACATTCCTGGCACGTAATCCTGAGCATCGTCAGAATCAGAACCCTGAACATGCGCAGGAACTCGAAGGGCCTTTTTCCTTGGCTCCCCCGTAACATTGTCCAGTTTTCCTAACATCTTACACGTTTGTTGTTAATAATTTGAATTTATGAAGAATTGACCCTTGCACAGAACCGAAGTTATGATGGAGAACTGTATCCTGTGCAGCAAAAGTGACTTTTGATAAACTTGCATTTTTCACTTTGGGGCACTTCAGCCACAGCTTTGCATGGAGGCTCTCATTGGGGTTTTGAGTTTTATTCATCATGCACCGAGAGAGCAAGCTCGTTGAGGTCAGATCAAGGTAAACCGAGAGCACTTGTTTGCGAAGATCATTGTCGAGCTTTGATAGGTCGTGCTGCGCGTGGGGCCCAGGAGTTTCATCATTGGCGAGAGCGCGGTTGAAGAAACACCACGAGGTCTTGCCGGGGGGGGGGGGGGGCAATGGAAGTACGAGGGCTTTTCGTCAGTGCTAGATACATGGTAGTAACCACTGAGAACCGCAAGGCGCATGGACTCAATAGTCCCAGAAGCAGCATGTTGACGAATGTTCATACCGAAATATTTGGTGAGCATATCGATATGAACATCCGTCAGCCCCTTTTTACGCGCAAGGAGGGACCTTATGATAGTTTTTCCGGTTTTGATGGTGGTGTCCCGGCGCAGGTCATTCTTCAAGTTTCGCAGACTCGTACCGAGGCGCTTCGATATATGATTGATACACTCCTTGACAACGGGAACGGTATATGAGCTATTCCCGTTGTTCAATGCACACACGGCTTTGAAGGGGGATGAGTCACCGTCTCCAATAAATCGAGTGTACCGCAGCCCCCTCGCCTCCGACCGCTCCCGCATAATAGCAGCAGCCTTGCTCTCCATGGCCCCCGAGGTGGGCCCATCAAAATTTTTTTGCCACTTCTTGTGCTGCCGAGCCTTCCACTCCTCAAACTCTTCACTCGACAGAACCTTCTGTTTCTTGTTACATGCATCACAATACTTTGACAGCACTTGAAAGTCCACGATGAAGCCAGTGTCGGCATGGATAACGAACCCCACCCCAATGTTCGATCGATGACCCCGCGTCATCCATGAACCGTCGAAGCTCACGATGTCAGCGACGTCACCTTCACCGACGCCCTCAAACTTTTACAGCACTGACAGTTTTAGGGGTCATTTCATTGAAGAATGCGTTCATTTGGTTTTGTAGGAAACGAACGTGCCTGTAGTATTCACCAGAACTTGATGGGGTAAGCGATTGGAAGAGGCACACTGCACGATACCCGAAAAACCCAAGTCCTTTTCTTTCAGAGGAATAAACCCGAGAAATGTCCGCGGCAGAATGTTCTGTTATTTTTTCGTCTAAACTAGTAACACAATCGGGCTTATAGGTATAAACACTTTTGGAGCACTTCTGACACTCAATGAATGGGGGGTCAGCGGAAAAAGCAGAGGTTGAAGGTTTAGAGAGCCGGCAGTCGGCTGCAAAATTCCGGCACTCTGAACACTGCACCTGCGCTGCCAATGTCTGCAGCGTGCCCTCCGGAATATAACGACTCTGAGTTGCAACACCATTATTGTTCACTTCTTCATTATCAATACCTGAACCTGACATTCTTTACCGTCTTTTTAATCCACTCACACATTCTTCTTGAGGCGCTTCTTTTCGCTTCAGGAAGTTTTTTGCGCGGCTCTGCGCAGCAGCACATTTACGACCCATTTTTTGGACGCGCAAAGCTATACAACCTCACTCTGCAAGATCAACAAAGACACTAACTAGCTCAGACCACAGATCATATACTAGAAGATCCTCAACTTATCACTAAGTGAGTTTCAGCCACGATATACACAAGACAGGTAGGTCCACTTCAAAGGGGACAGCTGCTCGCAACCGTTAGACAAGCCAGCCAATAGGAGACGTTTGACCTGATGACGTTGCCACACCCATACCACGTGACCCACACCACACTCGCGGCAGCGATGCACTGGCTGTCTTACGTACGATTGCACCATGGCAGGAACTGCCGGGTTTCCGCACATTCGTATTGAAAAATATTTAAATAGTCTGGAAACTATGATACTGAATAACTTTGATAATCTTGTATGCAATGCTTAATAGCCATGTAATAATTAAAATTTGTGTGCATACTGAGTAAAACCTTCATATTTATCAATCCAAAGCTCCGTTTAGGACTTAATAATGAATAATGATAATAATGAAGGCATCTACGGATGCTTCATTTCCAATCAAGCCTGATACATATCACCTTGTACATTGAATTTTCAAATGCCTTATAACTAACGCCAGGACGCCATGACGCTATGACGCTTTCCCCCGGTCGAGACCGGTACCCATTTCAGACACCTGGGTAGAGTGGGGTATTGTGCTTGGGATTTTTCTCCTATACCCAACAGAGAAAATCGCCACTGCCAGCGCTGAGTTTCGAACCCGGGTCCCGGCCGCACGGCGGCGGAACCTATAGCACATGGCTATCGCGACTTGCACACTCATTGTAATTCTAAAATTCAGATGTTTTTTTTTCCGAGTGTTTAAAGGATAGATCAAATGAAAGTCCTCATGTTACTTTATATTTTCAGAAAGAAACACAGAGTTCATAGTTCGTCAACGTAAATAAACCACAGGATGAAATTAGTCTGGCAAACAATGCTTTCCGCTTCTAGAAAGTCTTCAATTCTTTTAGAATACTTGTTGAACGACATGCATAGGAAGCAGGATTAGTTTTTCACGATATCCATCATCTTTAATGCACATTTATTTCGGACTATTTATATACATAAATATATTACGGGCATCCTATAAATTCAAATTATAAATTATAAGAATTGGCTCCCGAAGTACAAATCTTCCGCACAAATCTTTCTCTTGCACTTCTTTCATAATCTGCTGTGCTGTCTTTACCGATTTGTTCAGACGATTTTGAATAATCACCGCTACATCATATTGCGTTATAAAGAACGTGTTAGCTTAGATTATTAAATTTTCGAATTGCTGTGTACATGATCAACGTCTAAATAGTTGAAAATTTGAATAAAGAGCATTGTTGAACTAAAAGTATAGCTTTGAGTAACTCCAGGAATATTGGCAGTATTGCTGTAGTCATTCCAGTAGCTACACTTTTCCCAGTGAAAATCCCTCAATACAGTAAAACATGCAATTACATGGAAAAAGTAGCCTTACATCCATATTTATTCGATGAATACATTATTATTATTATATAAAAAAGTTTTAGCCTCCCTTAACCCCGACAAAGATATTCCAAGAGAGGAAAGAGGAAGGCACCATTTAGTATGGAGTTGAGGGAACGCGGAATCTATGCACAAGGTGCACAGAAACAGTAAGCTAGGAAAGAAGTTCATGAAACAAGAAAAAAGTTGAAGAAGAAAGTAGTATGTGCTGAAAAACAGGACAGCAGTGGACCGAAAAAAGATGGTCCGTAACAAAACAAAAACCTATTTTATTACAACAAAAGGAAGACTACCTAACCTTTAGCTCAGGCCCTCACATAGTCCCCCTGGGAGCGCTAATTCCCATAGATACAATACCTGTATCCCCCTGAGGGGTTCGATAAATACATTATTGTAGCGATTTTATAGTGAACACTACGTCCTTTATATATAATTAATAAATATACAGATATATATATATGTGTACAGACATATACGGCACACATCCTATAATATGCCATTAGCTCCGGTTTTATATATATATATATATATATATAAATGAATAATAATCTCACTTAACAACAACTTCGGTCATAGACTATTTAGTTGTCGCTTTGGCATTTCTACCAAAGTTGCTGTGTTGTTGTACGGTGATACACTGAGGTCATGAGTGTCTTCCATCTTTCTCCGCTATCTATACAGATTACTTCAATTACGACGTTATTGTTCGCATATTCCATCTTACTCAGTCAAGTACGATGCAATTCAATACAATACACGTTTCAGCAAAAAACAGAACTCATGTCCGACTTCAACAATAACTGGCATAACACATTAAGTACGCCCTCCTTTCGTCGGGCCACAACAATTCTCCAGAACTTCACCCCCATTCGTTACACAGCAATATAGTATTACATAAATGTCGATAACTACCGTTTAGCATGAGCCACCCGAAAAGGAGCTGTCATGGACATTCTAACACTTATCACAACATTTGCTTCTTTTTACCAGTCATCATATGGATTCAATCACCATATGAACAAAGATTGAGGCCAATATAGCTGAAACTCGTAATTTTTACCTGAAGAACCAGGGTACATGGATGCAATGGAACAATGAATGTGGAAGGATTGAAGCTAGGACCCCAAAGTTGGGGTTCCAGCTCACACCCTCACTTTGGCTGAGCGTCTTACCCGCGCTGGGTAAGAGCTCCAGCTCACTTACCTCAACTCTGCGTTGAGGAGCGCAGTACGCTCGGCCATTTAGGTTCTAAACTGTGCCGCAGAACATACCAACTGCTACAAGACTAAGACATAGGCAAACCGTAATACAAACATTAAAACACAACCTCGCCACTCTTGAACTGGGAGGGTCCACTCAGATTTAACATCATATATTCCCTAATACATTCACTTTTTTAACAAGTTCCATAACTTTATGAATAAGTCCCCCATCAGATAACAGGTTGGCCACGCTTATGTTTCCTCCTGTCACCGCTTAGAAATTACAAATCTCATTTCCTTTCCTGTTGGACATAACAAATTTTAAGACTTCAGCTGTAACCAGAAGCTTGAAACGTAAAATACACAATTTGTGAAATCTATCCTGCAGAATTGAAATCTCATAGAAATACCTTTCCGTTATAACACCAAGAACAACGTGAAGATAACTCTCAAAGAAATGCTATAAATATAAAAATAACACCAATCGCTATACATATACAGGGTGGGCCAGAAGTAACCGAGCCTTTTAATTTGCTAATACTAGAAAAACTATGAACGCTAGGGAGTTGAAACTTGTTTAATTTGAAAGAATAACATTTTTATGGTTTATCAAGGCTAAATTTTAAATACGTTCGAATGAGTGCCACAACTGTTTAGACAAATTAGAGCTCTTTTCTTTGTCGCTTCCACAACGCTCCTCAGTGTATCAGGCGAGAGTTGAGCTATTTCATATAAAATTTTATTTTCAAGTTCTTGTAAATTTGTTAAATTGGCTACATTAACTCGTGACTTACGGGAGCCCCACAAGAAGAAGTCTCATGGGGACAAATCTGGAGAACAAGGAGACCAAGGGATGTTACCAAATCGTAAAATTAAGTTATTTGGAAAGCACTCTCCCAACAATACTCTTTCTCTTCCTGTTAATAACAATAGTGTTGTTAACCTATAAAAAATTTTTTCCTTCAATAAATCAATTTCAACTTCCTAGCGTTCATAGTTTTACTTATATTATCAAATTACAAGAGTAAGTTACTTCTGGCCGACCCTGTAAAAACCAAGAGACAATTAGCATGGGCTGGACAATTTTGGAACACATTACTGCTACTACCACACCTTAGAAGTACTGTCGTTGCTAAAATCAGAAACTGCGAAAGGATAAAAATGAATTCTAAAAAAAGTTACAACATTAACACGCAAGCTGGAAAGTGAAAATAACGTTTTTGGAACTTGCAAAGCCCTAGGGACTCTTAGAGCGTGATTTACGATATTAATAAGTTATGTCTATATTTTACGCAACGTTGATTCGAGATCAGATGTTAGGTTAAAGGCTCCCTAACCGCAACAAAGACGTTCGAAATAGAGGAAGGAAGAAGGGACTGTTAAATATGGAATTAAGGAAACGCGGAATCTATGCACAAGGTGCATTGAAACTGTACATTCAGAAAGAAGTTCATGAAACAAGATAAAAGTTTAATGAAAAAGTAGTAGTAGTAGCAGCAGCTGAGAAACAGGACAACAGTGAACCAAAAAAAATTGTTCATCCCATAATACAAACTGTATTTCAGCAAAAAAAGCCTACCTAACTCGCTACTCGGGACCTCACATATTCCTCCTAGGATCGCCAATTCCCTTGGATACAGAAGTTGTACCCCTTTTATGATGAACTGTACATGTATTGGATCCAGGTCATATCGGTCTAACCAAAATGGGACAATTTGTAGTAGTAGTAGCTAGCGCTTCAGTTACTCAAACTATGTCACACCGAAGGTCACATAATTTAATTCGTACCAGACTTCCAAATCACCACACAAGATGAACATCACTATTATTTGAAACATCAAAATTATGAGCATCGTGGTTATAATTGCAACTCAAGATTACAAGTGTCTCCCCATTAAAATTTGTTCACAACACTGTACAGTCGAACGCACTGGGCATCCAAACCCCGTAGTGGGGTTTCAGCTGCCCACCCATTTATGGCCGGACGACTTACCCACGCTGAAACCCCCGATGTACCAACGTAGCGCGCCCGGCCATATTGCAGTTTCTTCATCTTCAAACTTCTAAGACGATATGACGTCTGGCTATAATGCGTTACAGCGCGGCTTCACGTTAAATCTCTTCAAGCAGTGCAACATGGAATACGAGGGTTAGTCAAAAAGTTCTCAGACAATTGCCATAATTTTGAACTGAACAGAGATTAACAAGTTGAAACCTGTCCTTAGAGCTTCCTTGATAACTTGCAGGCTGCAGCTGTCTCATCAGTCTGTGTCAGGTCAGCATCGAGAGAGGTTGCATCTCAAAATAGTAATTTTCAACCTTTCAAATGACAAATTTTGAGATCAGAGCTAACATCAAAGTTTTAACTAAACTAAATTGGAAACCTGTTGAAATCATCGAAGCTTTGCTAACAGCAGGTTTATGGAGACTCTGCACCACGTAGAGCAGTCGTTTATGATTGGATTGAACGCTCTAAAGAGGGAAGAGCCCAACTTGATGACGACCCACGAGGAGGAAGACTCACAACAGCAACAAATGAAAACATCTCTCTCGTAAAGAACCTACTGGAACAAGCTCCCCCTCCCCCCAATTTTATCAGGAAGGCATTTACAGGTGGAAAAATAAATTACAAAAGTGTATAGACCACAATGGAGCTTATGTAGAAAAATAAAAGTAATGAGTTGTTAAATAAAGAAATTATGGCATAGTCTGAGGACTTTTTGACTAGGCCTACCCCTCGTATCCCCTGGGATAGCTAATTTCCTTTGACACAGTAGTTGTGTCTCCCTGATGATTAATTATATATTGGGTCCTAAACCCCTTGACACCAATTAGTAATGTGAACTACTTCAAATCTTCTGGTAGCTTAATAATCGCATAATAGAATTCTAAGAAAAATTTGCCCCTCTTCATTTCAACAGAAGTGCTCCGTGTTTTCCATCATAAAAAATTGAAAGTTATAGTTAGGTACACATTTGTAAAAATCTGCAATGCACTGCTGTACCCCAGAATACTTAGAGGACATGCGAATTAAATTCAACTTAATAAAGTAAACGCAATAATTTATGTTTTGTTCAACGCTCCTGTAGCGCTGCAGGACTGTGCATGATGCACGGGTCATACCAGTCTTACCAAAATGGGACACTTTAGAGACCAAGTTTCATCGAGGGGAAAAACTTAATTGTTCGTTATTTTGTCCCTTTTTCTTTCACACATGTCTTTCGTAATGATGTACTCTGATTGATTGTACATTTCTACACTTCACATAACACTTGATGAGGGAGAATGTAATCTGCGAGCAACAAGTGTTAAGGGGTGTTTACACTAGGGGACATTTCGGCTGTGAGGCGCGACTCGTGTAGCCGAAGCTCACCACTGAGGCTCAAATTTGTGTGTGTGAGCCCGAAGTTCCCGATTCGCTTTGGTTGAATCCGTGCAGCGGCTACACGTGTGCGAGGCGCAGCTCGACCGGTCAGTGTGCGGATGGCAGTCATCAAGTGAGGTAGCGCCTCTCTCTCACCCGTCATGGCTGACTCAACACTACCGCGAGAAACTACACTGCTTCTAATTGAAATGTACTAAGCCCATCAATGCCTTTGGCAGACTAAAAGCTGTGAATATAAGGAGGCTGCTTTCCATTATATTTTAATGAAGATGAACGAATATAGTAACATTTCACTCATGCAAATAAAAAAGAGATTACGTAGCTACGATGCAGCAACAATATTCACACAAGCTCGTCTACAGCTGCATGGCTGCCACTTGGTTTTGTGCTGCATGGCTGCCACTTGTGTTTGACCAAAAAATCTAGTGTGACCTCAAAAAATATCGAGAAACATATAGATTTAATAATAAAACATCCAAAAATTTATCTAGAAGTAAATTAATTATCTACTACAATAAATTAGTTGAACAATAGCATATAAGGATATTTATTTCATAAATTGCTTTATTTTAGGCAATTTATCTTTATATAAATTATCTAGTATCCTGATATTTACCCTAATAAAGCTTGGTATCCAAATATTCTTCAATTTTACACGTGTTGCGAGTAGAAAGGTCAGTCTCTATTGCATTGCATTTCATCAATGCTCAGATTCCTACTTCTCAACAATTGTTTTAAGGCTTTCACACCGCTATCTTCATCACTTTTAATAATTTTGCAATTACTAAGTAAGTTGATTCTACTTTATTAGATGCATTACTTTAGTAAATAACTGATACACCAAGTAGTTTCATGATAGAAATATCATTGCTCCATCCAACAATAAACTGACCTCCTTGTTACCAAAATCATTGGTCGGTCTTTCGTCAAAATGAGGCCACATTACATTATTGATAATGTATGTGCATTTTATTCCTTGATTTTCTGATATCATCACTAGTTTTGCAATTGGAGATAGTGTGCTGTAGCTTATGAAGCGTGAAATAGCCGTCTTGGTGTCGTTCATAATCTGAACATAACATGATCAGAATATGGTTGCTTCACTATTCAGACAATTTGCTTAAGTAAATTAACAAATATAATAAGAATAAAGCAGTAACCAACCATTATGGTGACTTCCTAATTCGAATTTACAGTAATCTATCATATACATAGCTTAACTGTAATTCTAGCTAGAAAATTTCTATCCCGCTGAAAAAACTATATGGATTTTATAGCTAATATCTAGGTTCGAAATTTTACATCTAAGCTTCAGCAAAAACACCTAGATCTAGCTATATAATATCTAGCGTGGCAGCCCTGTTGAGCAGCGCGCGCTCCATGGCTCGCTCCAATGGTGTCTAGTCTAAACGCACATGGCTCTTGTGAAGCTCCACACGAGGCGTCTACACGTGAGGCTGCAGCAAAATGTAGACCAGTGTAAACGGCCCTTTAGGCTTGGGACAGTTTGATTCGATTACTTCACGAATTGTCTTACCAAAGCTAGGCAAATGACTTATTTCTGCTTAACAAAACCAAGAACTGAATGAGTCCGTAAAAAGCAAAAACCTATTCATTATAAAAAAGGGCTACTTAACCGTCAGCTCGAGATCTCATATGCTCCTTATTGGAGCACTAATTCACACGGATAAAATACTTGTCTCCCCCCAGGGGTGCTTTTAAGTTGAAGTTATTGTGATAACAATTTAGTGTTGAAGAATTCTTCCTTCAGCAACAAATATATTTTCATTTCCACACACGTACGGCCTTTCACTTTTTCCGTTTCAAAAAATTTTCGTTTTTCCATACTTCCCTTGCACATAACTGGAGACATTTCCTCTTCTTATCCGTATTTTTCTTGCTAATGGGTTGAGGGTCCTTTTTCTTCTGTTTCGGAACCTGAGAGGCAAAAAAAATTAGCAAACTCACAACAAAACAGCATTTCTGTGATGTAGGTGCAATTCATCATCACAGTGAGAGAAGTTGGAACTTGGAAGAGATGTCTGTGTGATGAAAGGAGACTTGTAGTAAGAACAGGATGAAGAGGATGACGATAAATTGCAAACCGTGAAATGGTGAGCAGGACCAAAAATGTACACCAGGAAATGCAAATGAATCCGAAATTCCCTGAAAACAAGCAGGAGAAAGGATGGGAATGAGAAGAATTAGGTTAGATTATTGGTTAGTTTGAACCTCCCTATCCTCAACAAATGAGATCCAAAGAGAGGAAGGAAGAAGAAACCATTTAGTTAAAGGAACGCTGAATCTGTGCAGAAAGGGCATAGAAACACTAAATTGAGAAAGAAGTTAATGAAACAAGATCAAAGTTGAAGTAGAAAGTAGTAGGTGCTGAAAAACAGGACAACAGTGAACCGAAAAAAGATTGTCAGTTAACATAACCAAACATTCAATTTCAACAAAATGAAGGCCTACTTAAATCTAAGCTCGGGCCCTCACGTTGTCCCCCTGGGAGCGCTAATTCCCATGGATACAAAAGTTGTCTCCCCCTGAAGGGGAATAAGAGGAGAGAGACATGGAAAGAAGATAGAAAGAAAGGAAATGGAAAGGAAAAGGACACAGGGTTGGCACATAAAAAACCCACCCAAAAAAACCCACCCAAAAAAGCCCAAAAAAACCCACGTTAAAAAACCCACTAAATAGTGGGTTTTTTTGGGCTTTTTGGGTTTTATTGGTGCTATTTGAATTTCACTTGTTTTCAAGCTTATAGAATCAAAATGAGCTAAAAATTTATATTGTCAAAATTTTGTCCAAGGCATTTGCATGACTATGACAATAAATAGTGAAAGAAATACCACTATAAAAATAAAATAAGAAAAACCCTAATCACAAAAAAAAAACTCGAGGGGCTAGTATATTTCCAGGAGTTCCATTTCCAAAGTAAAAAACAAAAACTAGGAAACAAATGCAGTTTGACAATTTGGGAGTAAAGAGACTTCTGAATTCTTCCTCTGTCTTCTAGACTAGACCGCTACTACAGTACTACTTTATTTCTCTTTCTACATCCACTGTCATTTTATCGTTGTCATCCACATCTTGATCATTTGTGAGGTGGCGATATAATGAGACCAATTTCTGTGCGCGTTCCGATCCTAATCTATTTCTCAATTTATTCCGCACAATTCCAAATGTTTAGAAAATTCTCTCAACGAATCCTGAACTTGCGAAGAAAGAATGAAGATTGCTTATAAACTTGCAGAAACCCTCTGCCAGTGTTTTTTTAAGAATCTGCATTTTCTGCTGTTTCATGTCTTGAATATCCCACCATCAACGAGGAGTCGTTGTCTTAGTGATATTCATGTTGAACATGTGTTGTGGGAAGATGTTGGAGTCCTTCAATTTATACAAACAAATCGCACCGATCAACTCCGGATTGTACTAAGCCAACCACTCTTCAATATCTGTTTCCTTTGAGAGCTTTGCCGGAAATAAGTCTAACAATTATAGTCATATGGGGCAAGACACGACCGCAGCCATCATGGGGTAAGAAAGTAAATAAACGACTGGCCTATGGTGAGCATTCAAGCTGCACTGGAACAAATTTGGCGATGGAATCTGTTAGAGCATTTATTTCTAATCGTTTTAGTGTTTGTTGCTATCTTGAACTGCAAAAAGTGATTTTTTTGACAAATTTTTAAAAAAAATTTTTGCCATGTCACTACATGTTGTAACATGTAACAGTGTGGTTGACTGACTTGGCTTGCGCTGCTAAGCCCTCCAGCTCACACAATACACATGTTATGTTGTTAACAGCATGACTGTTAAGTGATGTGCAGCTGTCTTGCTTCAAGTTGCTTGTGGTGGTTACTTATGATCTGCATGGTGCTTCCCTCTCACATGACTTGCGTGACTCTGTCTTCTGCTAAAACAACTTACAGTGAATTGACAAGCATAGCGATTCTCTTTGCACATCTTATATCTTCACAGACTGCACAGCTATGTCCCTATGCATATGGTAATTGGTAAGTGGTAATTGTGATGGACAAACTTAATTCATATATTGTTCATAGAATTTAATAATTCATATAATGATGTAATATAATGTTGGAAATAAAGTAATCAAATAACAATATTTACTCAATAAGTGTATATAAATCTGGAAAAGAGGCAACTGGAGCTATGTGAATAACTCTTTTAAACAAAAAAAGGTAATACGAAAAACCCAATAAAGCCCAAAAAAAAAAACAAACCCAAAAAAAAAAACAATTTAAGGGAAGCATTTCCGGGGGCTTTTTGGGGCATCTGAGTCCAAAGGTCGATTCTCCCGATTTTTGTTTTTATTGCTTTAAATTGTTAGAGACATGTCCCCGAATGTCTGTAAAAATATCAGGAACCTACCCCAGAGCTAACGTCCCTCCCGGGGGGGGGAGGGCATCCCTCTTACGGACCTTTTTTTTTCATTTTTGAACCTAAAGCAATGAAATTTGGAATACTGATAGGAAATGCAATTTTGAATCATTTATCATCAATGACAAAATGCGATTTTCTTGAAAAGAAAACGGGAAATCATAGAAAACGACATTTTTGGGGGGGTTTTCTAAATGCTTCTCCTCCTACAGTTTTTGAGCTACAGTAATGATTTTGGTATCATTGAATGCAGAATAACGTAGACAAAAAAAAAATCTGAAATTTTCAATTTTTTCCATTTCATTTTTTTATATATTTCATCATTCATATTCCTCATCCCCATCCGAATATTTTTTTTATTATTGAATTTAGAGCAATGAAATTTGGTATACTGATAGGAAATACAATTTAGAATCATTTATCATTCATGACAAAATGCGATTTTCTTGAAAAGAAAATGGGAAATCATAGAAAACGACATTTGGGGGGGGGGGGTTCTAAATGCTTTTTCTCTGATAGTTTTTGAGCTACAGTAATGATTTTGGTATCATTGGATGCAGAATAACGTGGACATTCCAAAAACTTGAATGCTTTTCCTCAAATTTCCAATATAAAAATTTAAAAAATTAAAAAGAAAAAAAATCAAAATATTCTCAAGAAAATTCAAATTTATGACGTCAAAACTTTGAAACAAGAATGAATTTTGAAAAACTTCTCAATACATTGTAAAGCCCTTGTTTTTCTGCATCCAATGATACCAAAATCATCACTGTAGCTCAAAAAATGTAGGAGGAGAAGCATTTTGTTTCTTAAAAATAGGTTTTATAAAAAAAGTAACTTATCAACACGTTTGTCGTTATAACTCCGAAGTTTACAAAGCTAGAGCAATGCGGTTTGTTGCATTTGAAAGTGACATGTTTGCTCTATCGAACTTATGGGGGCATTTCCAAATTTTTTTCTGTGAAGCTTTCCGTGGACTTTTTTACCCTAAAAGTATAACTTTTGCTCTGACCCTTACAAAAAAATTCATATAAATTCTGAAAAAAAAAAAATCAAAAATCCCCCCATAATTTTGATAGAGCATAAGTTTGACTTTCAAATGCAACAAACCGCATTGCTCTAGCTTTGTAAATTTCGAAGATGTAATGAATAATATATGTATATATATAATTTCATTTTTTTCAAATAAAAAATTTTCTATGGCCTTATGAAAAATTTTTGTTAAAGATAAGTTGTTACAAATGTAGAGATCTAGTAATCTGCAAATTTTCATAGACGTAGGTCCAATAGAACAAAAGTTGACTATTTTGTCAAAATGCTTCCCTTAACCCAAAAAAACCCACGTGGGTTGGGTTTTTTTAAAAAACCCAGGGTTTTTTCCATCCCTGAAAGGACATAAATCTTTCTAACAAACACTGTAGCAAGTTGACAGGAGTTATGTTATATGAAGCTTTTCATTACCAAAAAATTAACATAACATCATGAATAATAAAACACTTCTCTCAAAGCAAGCCTAAATTTCACAAAATAATTAATGTAGCATCTCACATGTTAACTCAACGTAATTCGCCTGAAATACTAAACGTATATACACAAACCATCACCTGAACCATGCTGACTATCATTGTGCCATTTATTTTTCCATTCTGACTAGAGTTCAATCATCTTACCTTCAGAAAGAAGCCCAAGGTGTCTCTCTCAGCTGCTGATCAGAGAGTCTTGCAATTGCAGGCAAAAGGGGTACGGATGAGAAACTCCACGGGGGTCTTCATATATCTCAAGATGAAGACGAAAATTTTGGAGTTTCTGCAGTAGACGAGCCTTGTGGTAAATGTTAAAGCTTCCATAATGCACTTTGCAATGCCAGTATCCATTACTGCCAATCATGAATTAGAAGAATAAATATTGTCAAAAAGGGTCCCACCTTTGAATGTATTTGTGATATAATGTTGAAATTTTTATACAGAACAGGAGTCCTTTTCTTTCTAACAGCATTTTTTCTGCCATTCCTTGTTTTTTGATGTCCTTTTGACCCTCATGGGGCATGAAAATAAATTCCTTCAACAAGATGGGTCATAAAATGCCTTGATATTTTCTGCCACTAGACATTCATCAAAATTAAGATCTGGTTGACCCAGGGTTCTTGACAGCTTCTATTAATTCCAGATGGGGAAGTTGTAGAGATGCTTTAAAAAATTAAACTTCTTCTAGTTACTCTTTCAGGAGTTACAGTAGTGAGGATGTCATAGTAACATCATAAACAGTCTGGCAAGCTTCAATGCTTGCCAATTTAGGAGATTGAGAGGCTCTCTTTTAAGCTGCTCGTGGAGTTGAGCATGCTTACTTAGTTACTGTCTGAGAAGTAGAATATTTTGACACTTTGTGAATTACCTAACTCAGTTGACAATTATTTGAACAGGCAATGTAAACTCATGTCCAACTGAAGTGGGTATATGGCATAATGCAGCATTTATTAAAGGTGAAACATTCCCAAGGCAGTGACTGGCAAGTAGCATCCATTAACTTGACCACACTCTTCCTGTTGGACAATGAGAAAGAATTAGACAAGGTACAGGAAGTTGGTAGAATCATCAATCATGACTAATATTATTTGCTCCTACGGCCGTAATAACAAAATCTTGATACTACTGATACCAGAACTTAGTACAAGAATAAAATTAATTGGACTATAACAATAAACATACTACAACAACAATGTGTAGTAACTGATCTGTACAAGCCTCTTGATTGAAGCATTTCTATTTCAGCTGGGAAATTTATTTTTCCCTATTGGAAATTGGAAGCAAAGAGGGCTGAGATTAGTTGAAGACTGCAAAAGCCTTACAAATTTTTTTCATTCACATAAATAGTAGGATGTAACCTCATGACCCATAAGATTGGTTTCCAGTGTTCCTCCCTCAATCACTCAATCCATTACTAAATTCTTTCCATTCCAGCTTGTCATTTCATCTTGAGAGATTTTTAATAAACTACTCATATTCTCCCACTTTCCCTTACCCTAATTATATTTTAGAACATACATCAGGCAGTCAATGTAAATGTAAAACTCATTTTCACCCATATATTCTGTGTCATTACTCTCTCTTTTGGGTATTTGAGAAGGAGAGGACCATAATCGATTTTCCAATTTTTGCTGCCTAAACATAGTTGATATGATGAAACAAAAATTTTTTCTTCTAAGCACTTTCTGTTGTAAATGAGTATTTAACGAGTTATAGCGGTATGTTAATTTTTTGTCTTTGATGACTGGAATGTGCTCGAATAAACAGCTACTAATCGATTTTTGAATTTTTGGTCCTTAAATCATGGTAATAACATCAAAATAAACTACTTTTCTACTATACACTTTTTGCGGCGAATGAGTATTTTAAGAGTTATAGCGGTAGGTTTAGTTTTGTGTTCCATACAGCAGAAACCGTTGCACGCTTGAGCTGTTCAAGTACGTTTGGGTACTTTGAAATTTATCAATAGCAAATCCCGCGAAGCCTGAACCCACTTCTAGGATCTTTTAGCTAACAACACAATAAAGGTTATCACCCATAAACAACAAGTTATGGCGGTAAGTTAATTTTCGTTTTTGATGGCTGAAATGGGCTTGATCATTCAAACGCATCGATAGGGAAAGTCCATTGTAGTCTTCCCCTATGATCAATTTCCTTCCGCTTCAAACATTAGAGTTGCGGTAAGTAATTTACACCTATAACTTGATAAATACTCATTATTGACAGAAAGTGCATAGAAGAAAAATTGTTTATTCAGATCTAATTATATATGTTTAGGCACCAAAAAGTGGAAAATAGATTATGGTCCTCTCCTTCACATTTACTCTCTCTAGTTTCAATCATCCATATAACATAGTCAATTGCTCTTTTCAACCCCTTTTTCTTTTATATCAGCTAAACATAGACAATAAAAATTTGTGATTTTAAAAAATGTCCCACTGATATCAATCACCATACACATCTTTCCTTCAAGCATAGCCACATTAAAATTCATACCCTTAGACATCTCTACAAGCCAGCAATATTATTGCATTCAAACATAAACTTGCATTCAAACATAAGCTTGCATTCAGAATGCTCTTCAAAGGCTGTGTAGTTTTGATACTAATAACAACAAATATACATTTATAGGCTAACACATTTCAATATTTTCTTATTATTAGAAAACATCCCCACAACCTGGTTCTTTATTCTTTCTACAAATCTCCTGCAATTGATAATTTAAATCAATACAACTAACTAAACACTTGGCCCTTGTTCATCTAAAATTGTAGTTGCAAAGTTACCTTTATAATGAAACTTGAAATTAAAAATCTATGACACATGCTACCTGCGTAGAATTGTCATTTATTTGAATAATTAGTTTCTTATCAACACATCTGGTTTTGGTAAATGTGTAGCGCTTGGCAGTAATCAATTTTCCATTTTTTGGTGCCTATACATAGTTAATTAGGTTAAAATAAAGAAGTTTTCTTCTATGCACTTTCCGCAGCAAATGAGCATTTAATGAGTTAAAACGGTAGGTTTAGTTTCGCCTTTGATGACAAACGAGCTCGCATAAACAGCTACTCATCGATTTTTTAATTTTCGTTGCTTGAATCACGGTAATAACATATATATCAACTACTTTTCTTCTATACACTTTCTGTGACAAATGAGTATTTTATGAGTTAGAGCGGTAGGTTTAGTTTTGTCTTTGATGACTAGCGCGTTGGAAGCGAGACTCCATGGCAGTGTTGCCATCCGACGCGGTCGATGAATTACTTGCCGCTTCAAACACTTGAGTTGCCGTAACTAATTTGCTGCTATAACTCGCGAAATACCTATTTACAATGGAGAGTGCATAGAAGAAACATTGCTTATTTCTATCTAATTAACTATATTTAGGCACCCAAAAGTGAAAAATCATTTACTACCCAACGCTACACATTTACCCTGGTTTTTGTCAAAATCTGTGGTCAATATTGATTTTAGGTGCCTCACGGGAATTAATAATTTTGTTCCAAACAATCACTAAAGGAACACATTTAAAATTTTTTTTGTACGGATGTCATTCTGCTCGCTGATGCGTTATTTTCTAATTATTCAACTTTGAAGTTGGCTTTCGCACTCCAAAGGAAGCGAGCCTGCCAAGCGGAATATTAATAATGGAAGCTAACCCCCTAGCACAAATGTAAACAGGTTGGGTCGTGAGGGGGAGCCACAGTTCTTCTGGTAAAAATTATAAATAAAGGTTCTAACCCACCCGTTGGGGGGACGTCTGCAATTACGTTTACACCGTACCGGGCGACCATACCGGGTGGCAGTCATTATAGATGGCAGCCATCTTTCTACGATAGCAGCCATCTTTCAACTATTTGTTTCTCTGTACAACGTGAACAGTATTACAGTTGAATAACTGTAAAATATCGCATCAGTGAGCAGAATGACATTCATGTAAAACGCCTTTAGGTAACCTTTATTTATGATTTCCATTAGAAGAACTGTGGCTCCTCCTCACGACCCAACCTGTTTACGTTTGTAATAGGGGGTTAGCTTCCGTTGCGCTCTCTTTCTTTGGCGCACAAAAGCCAACTTTAAAGTTGAATAATTTGAAAATAATGCATCAGCGAGCAGAATGACATTCGTGTAAAACGCTTTTAAATGTATTCCTTTAGTGATTGTTTGGAACGGATTAATAATTTCTGTGAGGCACCTAAAATCAATATTGACCAAATCTGCATTTAAATTGGTAAATCTGACGCATATGACAGTAACCAATTTCGTAAATTTCAATGTCTAAACATAGGTAATTTAATGAAATTAAACGAATTTTCTTATATGCCCTTTCCGTCTGAAATGAGTATTTTATTATCGGTAAATGTTGAGGACTTGACCATAATCGATTTTCCACTCTTTGATCACTAAAGATTGTTGACGAGACCAAAATAAACAAGTTTTCTTCAGTGCACTTTCCGGCGGAAATAAGTATTTTAAAAGTTATGGCATTAAATGAGTTACCGTAACTCCAGTGTTTGGGGCGGGGAAAAATATACCGCGCGGTCGGACGTGAAAGTAAACAGGCGTTCCCGCGCGCCAACCAAGCCGACGAAGAGCAAACCCCCTATTACAAACGTAAAGAGGTTGGGTCGTGAGGGGTAGCAACAGTTCTTTTAGTGAAAATTATAAAACTAAAAGAACTGTGGCTACCCCTCACGACCCAACCTCTTTACGTTTGTAATAGGGTGATGCACACTGGAGTTTCGGTAACTCATTTAACGCCATAACTTTTAAAATACTCATTTCCGCCGGAAAGTGCATTGAAGAAAACTTGTTTATTTTGGTCTCATCAACAATCTTTGTTGATCAAAAAGTGGAAAATCGATTATGGTTAAGTCCTCAACATTTACCTTATTATCTAAAGCAGTATATTACTAATACAACTCTAGTGTTAGAAGCGGTAAATAATTTATCAACCCCGCGGAATAGCAACACTGCAATGGAGTTTTGCTGACCGCGCTCTCATCGTCAAAGACAAAGCCAAACCTACCGCTCTACCACGTTAAATACTAATTTGACGAACAAAATGTGCAGAAGAAAAGTAGTTTATTTTGATGTAATTACCATGATTCAAACAACAAAAATTCAAAAATCAATGAGTAGCTGTTTATTCAAGCGCATTAGTCATCAAAGACGAAACTAAACCTACCGCTATAACTCGTAAAATACTCATTTCAGACGGAAAGTGCATAGAAGAAAACTTGTTTATTTTGATTCAATTAATTAGGTTTAGGCAACGAAAAGTGTAAAATCGATTACTGTCATATCCTTTAGATTAACCTTTGAATTTAGTATAATCTATCTTTGTATTACTTGTTGCAAAATTATTTTCTAGACTGCAATTTGTGGTGTGATACATGTCTTTCTGTTTAAATGAAATCTGATTTTAGTATTTTAACTGCTACAAATCTACAAATTTAGCACTTCATTTAGAACTACAATTTGAAGTAATGTGATAGTTCAGTCTTGTAATGCATAGGTGGAATTATTGTTGATCAATTTTTCATAGTCTTTCCATCTTTGCCAAGTATCCAGATTATGATCAATAATCATAATTGAACTATTAAACAATTCTGGTTACTACCATTAATAAATCACTCAATAGAGTGAAATTTTAAAAACCTCACAAAAAATAAATAAACAGACATTTATAATTGTTAAATTCAAGCAAATTGGCATACCAGCTGAATAAAATATCATCTTCAACCACCCTTTCAATTGGCACGGATAATTACAATTTATGAAGAAATGTTTTAAAACATAATTAATTAAGCACTTCTAATAAAAATTTGCCTGGCATTATTTCTTCCATTGTAGCGTAGCAACGTATTCAGAAAAACTTTCAACTAAATTATACTACCATAAATAATACACAAACCACATGAAATGCCCCCAGAAATTTCCAATAAATTCCCAGATAACGAACTAGTTATAAAAAATTTTCAATTTCACACCTTACACTTTCGAGCTACATTGAATAATTATGAGGCAATTGCCTTACACCAGTTTCTAGATATACGTAGATTTTGTTTTAAAATCTAGTCGCCATTGCGCCCGATTCAATGGCCGCCAATGTGGTATTGTTGTTGTCCAACTTGTCGTACAGCTGACTCGATAATGTCACATATTGTCGCCAGGTGGCGTTTTCCTGGGTTGCTATTCGTTCTAGGCTCGTGACGTCACCACACCCAGGGCCCTTTCGAGAAATTACTTGAATGCTCCTACCTTCTTATGTGTACCGTGGTTTCAGCCCTGTCGACAATGACGTAGGGGCCAATTGGCCAATGACGGAGCCGGTAAATTGTTACGTGTCTCTAGTTTGAATCTGAAGTCGTTAGTCGGCTGTGAGCCTTTGACAGAGGTGTAACGAAGATTGCAGCTGAAATGGCTCCTTACGTACGCTTAAAAAATGCGTAGTGGAAAAGTGTGCTACCTATTTTTAGCAGTTTTTTTATCACTCAAATATCTCAATTTCTTCATTATCGTATTGTTTCGACTAATATAAGAATCTGGTATTTCATGGTTTAAAATGTTGATGAACTCTTTCCGAAAAACATAATATACGGCACCGACGTTTTATCACATTCAGAACCTGAGGCTAATTTAAATGCGCCTTAGTTTATAAATATAAATGGTAAATATGTTCATGAATGCACATTCACGTTTATGTATAGTGAAGGACAATATAAAAAAGTGTTATCAATATATAATCGAAATGTACTACTTTGGCTTTCACTATCCCTATTACGCTGTGCGTCCGCAGAGTGTATAAATAGCATCAGCAAGAGACAGCGCTGTTCATTGAAGGTGCGCTGGCCGTAGAGGTCACATGAGATAGAGTCACCTCTGTTCAGTAACAGACGCGTTACCGTCGAGGAAGCAACTGTATGGATCGCAGATGCACTGTAGAAGACTTGTATTAGCACCTATCGTCTGATCTCTCTGATTTCTTGCCAACTACCAAGCCTGTATCAACTCTGAAGTACCAATAAACTATCACTACGCTGCTGCTTCGTCACTCCCGAACCCCGTTCGCGTAGTTTTCGGCCGGTACATAGAAAAGGTCGGAACATATTTGGTGGCCAGTATGGGGATGCCCATTGAAGAAGAAGATATCAAGAATTGATCTTCAGTTCTGCTGACCCGTGATTTTAAATGTGAAGAGTGTCAACCTGTTTGGAGTAACGTAACGTCGCACAGTCATCACATTACTTCAGAGCATCGAGAAAAGGAAGAAAGACGTCAGTGCAAAAAATCGAAGTGCTTTCCAAGAAACTCTTCGAGAAAGAAACACTTCGAGGGAGAAAAAAAATCGAAAATCTACAAAATGGGCTACTCAAAGGAGAAGACGAAGTGAGGGTCCAAACCAACAACCTGGTTTGTCGACGAGATCTACGCATCTAACCACCGTCATCTGCAACGAGAAGATCTACGAGGAGATCGACGAGAGTTGCACATCGCCAAATAGCAAAGCTGAGTATACGCCGATAATGTTTGCTTGCTAATTAAATAAGCATGAGCTCAAATTAATGATTATACATCATCGTTATAAAGTTAATGAGTAGGAAGTTAAGCAGTACAGTAAGCATTGCAAGTGCAGTGAGCGAGATGTTTCTTAGTAAGTAGGCGAGCCTTAACGCGGAAGCAGATTCTTGGAAGTGGGAGAAGTTGAGCAGCGAGCAGCATAGCATTGCAGCAAGCGCAGGTTCTTGGTAAGCGGGAGAGCGAGCCTGTTCGCGGAAGTATTGTGTGGGTAAACAATTGAAGGAAGTTGTAGCCGGAGCTCGGTTCTCCAGCACCTATTGTTCTCTAGTGTATAAGAGTGAGCTGGAACAGCCTGCCGCTGAGAGTAACAGTCACGCAACAGTCAGTAACGGTAGCAGAGTAACAGTAGCAGTCAAGCAGCTTGACTAGGTCTTTTGTGGTGCTGTTATAGCCTGTTTTAAGTCCACTAAAATTGTGAGTATCATTTTATTGTGTGTATAATATTTTCTTTAAATGTGTGTAGAACACTTTGCTTTTTAAAGAGGTAATTGCAGGTCTAAGAATATAGGTGTGATTATTTATGTCGGATAGTGATTCTGACGAATACGAGTACATAAGGACTTTTCCGTATGTGACTAGGTTCGGTAGATTATCCGTACCTATTTTTCACGCGAAGTCGAATTCAGTAACAGTCACGATGACGACCACCACCCCTGTCACTCCTGTAACTAGTACAGTTACTACCACAGTTGTCCCTGTGACTAGCTCAGTTACCAGTGTAACGACTTCTGTTGTCGGTCCGATACCGAGTGTGGTGATTGCTGGACAGGATTTGCCCCAATTTCGAGGTAGAAGGCGTCGTTTTGACCCGGACTTCATAGAAAACAAAACCCTGGAGACGCACATAAAGAATGTGCGAGCTTATTTTAATATGCTATCTGATAATTCAGAGGAAGCGAAGTTAAATTTATTGTTGCGAACTGCAGACAAGCGGGTCGGTGACTTCAACACCGTAGTAGCTTCCATAATTAGTGAAGGGTACGAACTGAGTTTCGAAGAAGTCGTACACCTGTTGGAAAATATATATGTATCGAAAGGTGAAAGATCTTTACACGCGGTCGCCTGTGATCTAAATAAAGTACGCCTGAAACGTAATGATGCACTGGCAAGTCAATTCGTGGCTATATTATCCAAAATACGTAAACTAACCCATAGACTCATGCATAGCCCGGAATGCGCAAACAGAGCTCACCCCTATGTATTAAATTGTCCCGATCCTGCTGCTCTCGATAAGTATGTCGAGAATACTTTAATTGTTGCGTTAGCTATGGTCATTATCAACCCCTTAGTGACAGAAGAGTTTTCAAAAAAACTGTTCAACAAACCTTTCAGTTCGTCTGAAGAACTTCTTCAGAGGATAGTCACTGTTATTAGGAATTTTCCCGAAGATAAACAAATATTAGCAACTAGAACTGAGAGATCTATGGAAATCTATTGTGCTGAGGATGGTCATTCGTCCGAATCAAACTTTGATGCAGCCTGTGATGAGGCCGAAGTGCATACAACAGAAAGAGGCGGATTTCGAGGTAGAGGTAGGACGCGTAGGCCCTACTGGAGACCAAATTTCCCGAGACCAACTTTCCGTGCTAGACCTCATGTAAAATCCTTTTTTGGAGATAGAGAATTAGGAACTCTAGAAGTTCAGGCATTGGAAACAGCCACCGAAGCTAGGCGTTGCTCGTATTGCAACAGAAATGTGTGCGTCTGCCAAAGACAAGGTGCGTCGGTAGAGAAACCGACTGATTGGTACAAACCAGGTTCAAGTCAGACAGCCGCCGAGCATTCGCTGCGTGATGTAGTTTGTTTTCGTTGTAATAAGTTAGGACACTACGCAAGAGACTGTAGGTCCGGACGAGAGTATTTCAACAGACCAGGTAGGCCTGATCGTGTCCGTGCGCGAGGACAGTGTAAAACTCGAGTACCAGAAAAAAGCCAGGTACAAACTTACCAAACTAACAGTGGAAATGATTTTTTAGCGTAGGCAGTGGAGAAGATTTCATTGCCGATAGAAATAACGTCGATGATAAAACGGAAACTAAAATAACTATAACTAAGTGTGACTCTACGACAGTGATGCCCTGTGAACCCGAGGAGAATGCTGGTGCTGAAGGTTCCCTCGTTAAAAATGTTGAGAGAGTTGATCCACTGATAAAATGTAAAAACAGATATGAATCGCTGGGAGAGGTGGATCTAAGCGACTTGAGCGGCTTAAACGCTCATGACACTGATAATTATGAAAGCCATGTTACGGCGAACGTTTGTAAATACGAAGAAGATGAAGAGGTCGAAATTATAGGACAAAATGAATTATTTGTAATACGAAAAAGTCATAAGCCCATGATTGTGCTTAGAAAAGATGCAGACCTGTGGAATGCATTGATTGATTCAGGATCAGAAAAGTGTCTGATCAGCTACCACAGAATTAATGAGATAAGTAATGACGTGAAGCCAAGTTCTCTGACTATAAAAGGCGTTAACGCTAAGAGTAATGTTGAAGGCGAGGTAGAGCTTGTCCTAAAGTTAAAAAACGGAGTAAGTTTAAAGACAAATGCTCTAATAATTAAAGATGGTATTTACAATTATGACATCATTATTGGACGTGATCTATTAGACAAGAACGCCGTTGTAGACTTAAAACAAAGATGTTTAATTATCAAAGACGAGAGAATTCCCTTTGCAGAGGTAAAAAGACGAAAAAAGAGAAAGACAGAGTGTCTCGAGTATTTAATAGAGAATACTGAGTGTCTCATGGCAGACACGATTACGTCCAGAGCTAAGAAAAAAGTCCTAAATAAGCTAAGAGAGAAGAGGACGTGCATTGCTGAGAAAGCAAGTGAGGAAGTAAGAAGGGATGGTAAAAGAGAAAATCAGCCTGTTCGAGGCGTAGTTGCAGTTACCAATTCCCAAACAAGGCCAAGGCCGTTAAGAGTGCATACTCAAAGAATTGAAATTGCTCCTAATGTAATTTTGAAACATGTTGGACATGTTGGAAAGTGTAAAAATGGAGAATACATAATAAAGAAAGCAACTTTGAAGGAAGGCGTGTGTGTCGCCGAAGCAATTGTGAGAGTTAACAATAGGAGAGAGATTCCGTTGTTGTTAATTAATAGCTCCGACAGAGCGATTGTCTTACCAGAAAATGCAATTATAAGTACTTTAGAAAAAGTGGAAAAGGATCAAGTTGAGTCCGAAGTTTACTTGTCAGATGTACAAGGAGAATTAAAAACGGGATTAAGTACCTTTGTGCAGGCAGCTGGTGTTGTTCAGGACAGTCATTTAGATGTCGATAATAAAGACACTAATAGTCAATCTGTCGGGATCACAGGAGTTGTTGGCAAAGAGTACATTTCTGATTCCAAAGAAATCGCCCGTGGTCGGCGGAAATTAAATAATGATGATATCAAGTGTAACGATGATGAAATGAAGCCTGAATTGCTGAGTCTGTTAAACGAATTCAGAGATGTTATCACTATAGACAATGAATCGATCTCTGCTGCTGCAATTAAACCCTACAAAATACGTTTGAAACCTAACGTGGATGTCGTAAATGTCCCTCCCTATCGTATTGCCCACCGTTACATGGAAGACTTGAAAGTCGTTAACGAAAAAATGTTAGACGACGGAATTATTAGACCATCGATTTCAGCTTATAATTCACCGATAATTGTAGTTCATAAGAAAGATGGAACTATACGTCCGGTAGTTGACTTTCGCAAGGTAAATGAGGTAATTCATGAAGAATCATTCCCGCTGCCGCGCGTGGACGACATTCTCTATAGTTTAAATGGTCAAAAATATTTTTCAAAACTAGATCTTAGGTCAGGATATCATAATATTACACTGACCGATGAGAGTAAAGAAATAACCGCATTTACAGTTGGTAGTAGAAAATATGAATTTAATCGTTTACCCTTTGGTTTAAAAACCTCACCAGCATATTTCCAGTCTGTCATGACGCAAACGCTATCTCCTGTTCTAGGAAAACTATCTTTCGTCTTTATGGACGACGTGCTCATATTTTCTAAGGAGAAGGCACAGCATCTTGCCGATATAAAAGTTGTACTTGAACTGTTAAGAAACGCTAGATTGTCAATCAAAACGGAAAAATGTGAGTTTTTCCGTGGCGAAATTGAATATTTAGGACATTCCATTAGTGGAATGGGAACCAGAAGCACCGGTACTGACAAAGTAAAGAATTTAGAAATTCCAAAGAATGTTAAACAACTACAGTCATTTCTAGGACTAGTAAATTTCTTTCGTAGGTACATAAAAAATTTTGCGAGTATCGCAAGCCCACTCTATAATCTTCTAAAGAAAAATGTCGAATTCAATTGGGCTAGAGATTGTCAAAACGCCTTTGAAAAATTAAAGGATGAATTGTGCGCAAACACCACCTTGAGTCATCCAAACTTCGATCAAAAATTTCATTTGTTTTGTGATGCATCGAATGTAGGCATAGGAGCTGTTTTACTCCAGTCAGCTACTGATAAGGTTCGAAACATGAGACCTGTTGCATTTTTCTCTAAAACGTTGAATTCCACTCAACGTCGATACTCAACTACGAAAAAGGAAATGTACGCTATAGTTGAAGCGTTAAAGTACTTTAAATATCTTGTTTTAGGCTATGATCTGGTTATATATACCGATCATAAGCCGCTCGTCCCATTATTTTCAAAGAAATTACCTGAAGACAACACGCTCGCGAGATGGAGCATATATGTCCAAGCCTTTGATGCCAAATTAAAGTATTTTTCAGGAAAAGCGAATAGTGCCGCCGATGCATTAAGTAGATTAAATCATGAAGAAAATCCTTTAACAGAAAAAGAACTATCAGAGTGTTCTGACTTAAACCCAGATGTAGAGACTTTTCCCGTTGTAACCAGGTTGCAAGCCGCTGCTGCGGGTAACAAATGTAACAAGCCCGTAACTGAGGGGGAGTTCGAGAAAACAATGCCAGGAAGTGATGATGAAAGACACGACAACAGGACTGCTGAAGCCCCCAGACGTGAGCCCAATGACTTTAAGAGCAGACAGAAAATGTGCTTATGCAGACTGAATAAAGTGAACACGACTACAGACCATTCAAGTATTAATGACAACTGGTCGTTAGACGAATTTAAACGTGAACAAGATAACGATCCCTATTGTTCCGAAATAAAGGATGGCATAGAGAACGCGACGAAAGTTTCTAATACTGACTTAAATGAATTTCTGATTATGAATGACATTTTGTATAAAAAACGAAGAATTGACCACAGACCCAGCACCATTCTGACTATCGTGGTGCCATACACTCTGCTACACAAGATAATTTCTTTCATTCATAATTTATCACATACGGATTTAAATCATACCTTGTTTAAATTTAAATTAAATTATTTTCATCCGTACGAACGGACAATTACACGCAAAATTGTTGAATCGTGTGACACCTGTAAGATTCTAAAATCACGAATACCGACGCCTATTAAAATTCTAAATGCTCCAATTGGAACACGATGTTTTCAAACGGTCAGCATGGACTTCTACGGTCCATTACCAATGACGGACAATGGTAACAAATATATTCTTGTATTTATTGACCTATTTTCACGATTTGTTAAATTGTATTCGACTAGTGACCGATGTACAGAGACTGTCACAGATTGTCTGTGGAATTTTTGCTGTCTGTTCGGTAGCCCAGACGTGTTGTTGTCCGACAACGCCCTGGAATTTAAATCATCTAATGTAAAAAAATTCACAAAAGGACTTTCTATCTTAAAAAAGGAAGTTCTAGCTTATTCCCCTTTTTCAAACGGAATTGTCGAGCGATGTAATGGTAAAATTCGACACCTGCTCAAGCTATATCTAAATTTTCTTACTCATAATGAGTGGGATAGCTTGCTGGATATTGTAGAGAATTCGATTAATAATAGCTATAATGAAACATTAGGAGATACACCCGCATACACGGTTTTCGGTAGAGATACGTGTGTATACATTAGTTCTACTAAATTAGAAGACTTCAATGTTGCGACTACATATGAAGATGTTCACAAACAAAAATTTACCGAGTCATCTATTGTAGTGAACAATATTAGAAATGCGATCATTAACGCCACAATTGAAAGAACTGCCTATAGAAATATGAAACGTCGCGATAAAAATTTAAAAGTGATGGACCGTGTACTAGTAAAAAATCATGCCAAAAAACACAAGTTACAGCCAAATTTCTTAGGACCAGCTATCATTGAAAAGCTAGGTAAAAATTACGCAGATATTAAGATCGGTAACAAGATTATCCGATCGAACCTAAACTATGTGCTGCCTTTAGATAAGTTAAGAAGGTGAAATTGTCAACCTAGTTTGTAGTTGTTCGTTCTCAAATATTCCGAATTTGCCATTCCATATATGTATTCAAATGGTTTTTAGCCTGTAAGTGAGTTCTATGAGTTCTTAGCTTGTAAGTGCGTTCTTTGAGTTCTTAAGACTTTATGTGTGTCTTGCTCTAGGAAATATTTCTGTTGCGCAAACACCTTCAGCCGAGATGATGAGCTGAGGATGTTGTCATACTATCGTTGCGACATCAGAGTGTGCTCATCAGGTCGTGAGCTAGAATTGATAAACTTAGGTGCAATCGTGAGATGTCGACACGAGAGCGCGAGTGCGAAGCCTGCGAGACCTGTATCGCACCTGCCGCAAATTGTTTGAAAATAATGCCAGGCAGTGTAGTTGGAATGTATGTGTCTTGATGAGAGGGAAGGAAGCGTGCCTTAGTATGAAATCTTAGTATGAAATCTTAGTATGAAATCTTAGTATGAAATATCTTAGTATGAAATACTAATCTTAGTATGAAACGTAAATTGTTTACTTTAAACTTGGGGCCATGCTAATAAGCTGTATCGTTCTTTTCAGATTCCTGGAGCGACGCCTGAACAACTCCGGAACATTTTTACACATTCCGATTTACAACATACGCATTCACTGCTTAATTTGTATTGATGTGTACCGGGGCTACCAACCAACTCTGGCAACCACAGGAATCGACGATCGTTTTCAGAATTAGGGTACCTAAAGAATTGTTACAGGAGGCCTATTGCAAATTAACCTTGTTCCTGAACCTCGATTCTCCTTTACGTACACGTATTTTGGTATATGAATCAGGAAACGATATCGAACTAGTATTTGAAATAAGAATCGCTGCATTTCCAGCAACCATTCAGTGATAAAATAAATTTTCTATATCTGTAGTTGCTAAAAACAATATTCACTATTAATCAATACTAACTACTTACGTAATTTCAAGCGGCACCATTTTAATTCCCGCGCTGTTAGTATCTTTTTGGCCTGTTAAGATGGGCAATAAGGTCTCGAATATTAATGTAGATGCCATCTTGACCGCAATAAAGGCCAATAATGGTCAGATCTCGGATGAACTCATCCGACACACGGAGGAAACGAGGGTAGATCTCATTCCTGATCAGTTGAGTGATATAATGTTGCTCATTTACACACTAATCACGATTATTATCACGGTCATGATTATTTATATTAAACGAGATTTAAACAAAATCATTAGTAGACTTAGTGGAGAAGACGTAGCCTTGCGGCGAAACGTTTGGAAGGAGATTTGTAATCCTAAGCAAATACTCGCAGTCCCACCTCAAGTCAACACATAACATTACAACTACAATATCCATACAAGATGGATCTCTCTCAAGCTAAAGATATACAGAAAATGTTTTTAGTCTCATCTACAAAAAATGATATATATTCAAATACCTACCTGCCCATACTTAATAAAAATATAGGAAATCACAGTGCAAGTTGACTATAAAGAAAAACTTTTTGCAGACCAGGAAAATGAAAAATTCCGAAGAGTAGATACCTTCTTAGCGTACTTCTATTTTATACAGTATCCTATGTTTTAGTCTACTACTATTTGATACGGTTTATTGTTATTATTCTGATGCCGTTTAATATAATCCTTGTTGTGGTTTTACTTGCCCTATGGAAATGTTTTGTTCATTAGTAGTTCGCGAAGGGCGAGAGCTTTTTGAAAATTCGAAGAACCATTTTAATTGTAATGATTGAAAGGCAGAAAGGCAGAATAACTACTTATATACTCATCATGTAACGATCACTTGCGAATTTAATTGTATTAATGCATTTATCGGAGAGTTTTCATATTCAAAGCATTTTTCAGCAGCGTGCCACGAGAAATGTAACGCGAGAAAAATGTGACACGAGATAGTTAAATTCTGGTATTGAAATCCGTAGATTTTTCTCTATCATTAAATTATTATTAAATTAAAAAACTATTAAATCTCTATACGGATTATGTATTCTATGCTATAGATTATTCTGTTCATGTACTCTTATATGTACTCTTACTCTTACCACTACTCTTATAAACTTATATTCTATAACTTTAGTTGATTTATTAAGTACGCGTTTTGATGTTTGATTTTGATGTTTTGATATGTTAAATCGTGCGATGTATCTTTGTATCCGAAATATTTGAAGTATCCACGAATTCTAAAAAGCAGTTGATAAATAACTTAATGATGAATGAACAAATTGTTTGAGCTAAGTGCGTAGAGTGATTATTTGGTTGATTTTGGATTCTAAAATCTCGTAGTGAATTAACACTATAATGTTTAACAAAATGTGGGATGCCGTTGAATTTTGTTGTCTTTATGCTTTGCTACAGACAGAAAAAGCCATACCTGCCTACCTCCGTTCATTATTTGGAAGCCTTTAGTGTCATACGTTCTGATCTGTTCGAATTGACTTGACGGATTGTAAGATTAATTGATAGTCAAGGGAAAATCAAAGTTAATTGAATAACGTTAAAAATTTTTATTGTCATAAAGAATTTTTAAGTATTGGGGGGAGCATTATGTGCGTCCGCAGAGTGTATAAATAGCATCAGCAAGAGACAGCGCTGTTCATTGAAGGTGCGCTGGCCGTAGAGGTCACATGAGATAGAGTCACCTCTGTTCAGTAACAGACGCGTTACCGTCGAGGAAGCAACTGTATGGATCGCAGATGCACTGTAGAAGACTTTTATTAGCACCTATCGTCTGATCTCTCTGATTTCTTGCCAACTACCAAGCCTGTATCAACTCTGAAGTACCAATAAACTATCACTACGCTGCTGCTTCGTCACTCCCGAACCCCGTTCGCGTAGTTTTCGGCCGGTACATAGAAAAGGTCGGAACAACGCCAAGAAACGTTTCTTAACTTTTGAATAAAAACTTGAGTTCCAATCCTAACGAGTATCATAGTAAAACCTGGATACGCAGCCAATTGAAAGCCTTGTCAACAATGACGTCACCTGCGAGTCATGGCTGCTAGAAGCTGATTGGTTGGCGTGCGTGAGTACTTTTGTATAGAGCGGACTTGCGGTCCACCGTAGTTTTGCAGTTCTTCTTATGTAAGTGTTCTGTGCTCAGACGAATGAGAGCTCACGACCCGTGACAAAAAAGAGCAAAGCAAAAAATTGTGACGAATCAGAGCTACGCAACGTGTACCAAGGCGGTCCTTGCTAGCGCTCCTGCGTCTCCTGGGTACGGAGGGGAGGTGTTGGGGTGATTTTGACGGTTAGAAGCCACGTACACGGCTCCCGTTTTCACTGCGTTATTTAGGAAGGGTTTAGGAACATTTTTATGCAAAAATCTCATATATGATGTCTCAACTCAAAATGACCCCCGTTCGGTCTCCTTATAATACGGCGGCAAGTGCTGTGCGGACAATTATTGAGTATACACGATGTGTTCTCAAGAGATTATGTTGTGATATTAATTGAGATGTACTAAGATTTCCCATGTTTATTAAATACTAAATTTGAAGAATATAAAAATATAAACTCTAGAGATGATGCGTATTGGAAAACTTCCGAGTCTCCCAAATTATTCAGTGGAAGCAATAAAATCTCTGGTACTGACGACGTGTACTAACCAAACCTATGGCCGACAATCTTCCCAATTTTTTGAAAGATGTTATCTGCGATAATGTAGCTTCCCAATCCAGCTCCTGGTGGGATGGAGTTGGAGTGCATTCATCTTTCTGAATTTTTTGTCACTTTGTGGAGAAGTTACTGAAACACAGGTACTTGAAGCCATATATACTTTCACAATACTCTCTCATCACTACTTAGCTCTTGAAAAATAGATCTGTGGCTACCAAGAGTTGGTCTACATTGTAGCTGCTCCCTTCACTACTTTGACTGCGTTGACTGCAAGCGGCAACTACGTGTAAAAGCATCAGCTGCAGTTGCGCAGGCAGTTACTCTCATGGGCGTGGTATCATGTTTACACCAGTAGTCAACTGACGTTGAAAACTCCGCACGTCTAAAATGGCCTTAATAACACTGCTAGCGGCTAGCCTAGGGTCAACCTCTAATAACTGGCGAGGGAAAAGTCTCACGAGCAGGCCTAACGGGAGCTGGCTCAAACGCGTGACACAGTCAGTAGCCAGAAACGGAAAATAGAGCAGATATGAAAAACAAATGCTGTAGAATGATTAGCTAATACTGACTTACCAGCCAGTCCAAGCCTACCCATTCGCATATAGGTGATCCAAAGAGAGGAAGGAAAAGGCACCACCTAGCATAGCGTTGAGGTAACTCGGAACCTATGTAGAAAGGACACGGGTACAATTAACTGAGAAAGAAGATTATGACGTAAGATCGAATTGGCGTAGAAGTAGCCAGTGCTGAAAACGGTACAGCAATGAATCGAAAAAACACGGTATTTAACATTACGAAACACTTAATTTCAACAAAGAACGCCTACCTAATTCTCAGCTCGGGCCCTGACATCACAAAAAAACACAGATGGAAACGACTTACTCGCTAGAAATGGTGACGCTCTTCAGTGCTTACATCAGTTAAGTTCACCAGGGTTCTATACGGTTCAAGTCTAGAATAAAAAGAAAGAAACGAATTAGAGACAGGGCTTAAACTTCGTAATGCTACAAGAAACAGGTAATAACACGTGGGAAGGAGACTCCAGAAGGCTCCGTCCATGATCACAAAAAGAAAGGTGCCGATCTGCGAAACATCGCAGGCTAAATAGAAGATTTATCTATATCTTAAGATCATTGGGAAGAAGTGCGGAAGGCCTACAGCGTCGCTCCTACGACGAATTAAGGGGGACGTCCGCTCGGAATCAAGTAAATGGCTGTCGCGTTAGTTGTATGTGATCTAGATATATGAAATTTGGCCTACGTAAGTATTTTTGATAATGAATAGGAGTCGAATCTCTAACTTTTTCCCGTTTACGAAATAATTACGGAGATAATGGGGGAACAAGGGTGAAAAATACGGTATTTTGAAAGGCTGTCTTCTCCGAAAGTTATTATGGTAGAGCAATGATTTAGGTCTCACTGAATGCGCAAAGAGTTGCTGCGTGGCTGGACGGAGAATGGATGAAAAGTTTGTAATATTTTAGTTTATATATAATATTATTTTGTTCATTGAATTTTCCGTAGATTTTTCAATGTAACCAAAAAACTGCTATGAATTTCAAATTTGTTCTCCGTCCACTCATGCATGCAGCCACTTCTTGCGCATTCAATGAGACCTTGGTCATTGCTTTACGATGATAACTTTGAGAGGAGATAGCTTTTGAACTTTTTATCTTCAACTGTTCAGGAAACTCGTATTCCTACCATTTTTTCATTTGCGGGCTCTATTGCTTAGAAAAATAGACGTGGTTTACGTTTTTAAAGCCATCTAAACAGATGAATATATTTTCTTGTAAGTTTTTTGTGGTTCCTTGAAAAACCAGTACCGCATGGGGTATCTAAAATACGTACCACCACTCCAGGAGCGCACGATGCGGAACGCGATGAAGAACGTTGTGTAGCTTTGCTAGCTTGTAAACTAAGGACTTCTGTGTCGAATACACCAAGAAAACAAAATATAAATATTTTTGGTTCGTGCCTAATGCGGTGACTATCCGGCGCTAATAGCTTCATTCGAAGCCATCCCTCCCCCCCCCGTTTCCCCCTCTCACGAAGCACAGAACGTTCTGAATCTTCGCTAGCTTGTGAACCAAAGACTTCTGTATTGAATAGAGCAATAAAAACCACTAAATATTTCAGGGGCGGGGAACATGCTGCTGGTCGGTGCTGCCTGCCGATTGGACCCTTCCCCCCTTCCCAACTCCATTTCCCCTACTTACGATGCTCAGATCGTTCTGCAAATTTGACAGCTTGTGAAGAAAGCATACCTCTAGCGAATAGAGCAATAAAAAAACAGGAATTGTCCGTATCTTGCGTAGACGATCCCTTTAAGCTCATACATGCCTCGGATTTATCACGAAGTCGGAAAATCAAGAATTGTCGATGGCGTGTAATACTCTAGTACATCATCCAAAGCAAGGCATTGATAAATATTGTTCTTGATACTGGTCGAAGAAACTATTGAATTTCTCCCTCTCTGCGGGGTTCATCTAATCTGGGCGTCAAGGTACTCTGTTCTCACCCTGTGCCAATTGCTGGTCGCTGTTAGTGTGGTCGGAACTCGGACAGCTAGCAGAAATTTCTTGAGCCCCATCTACAGCTGTCAATGAACCGCCCGTGGTTTGGAGATAGATGAGGGTTTTGATCATTGACGCCCCCGGCGGCACGTGCTGCGGTAATGCGATGATAGTTCTTTGGGAATTTAAACCGGTAGCCACTTGTGACTTTTGCGAGTTATGTAGACTAGCATGGAATTTCCAATGAAGTCCATATACTTATCTGCAATGCTGGGGTATGAGGCTTGAAATCTGTTCTCAACCAAGATTACAGCTTAACCAGGATCACAGTGCCTAATTAAAGTTTGGCTTCTTCGCCTTCACACCTGCAGTTCAGAAACGAAATTCTGCACACAAAAAATTTCTTAATGTTCACAAATTTATTCAGACAATTTCCACTGATTAATAATAGCTCTGCTACTCTCCGGTTGTAGTAGGACTGGAGTTTTGAAATATGTTTCATCGGGTAACGACGATGCATGCTGCCGTAGCACCTGTTCTTTTCGCAGGGTAGTGAATTGTTTAACTTGCTTGAATTGTATTTCGTTGGTAACTGAATAACTGCGTGTAATCTGCGATCTTCGTTTTGGAAATGTTGACCTGATCTGTTGTGGCCATTGCCTGAACATTTTTGCAGCTCGAATCAACACGAAACCGTGGCTGATTCTCATGCTCTGTTTGGATCTGTCTCCTATGAGATCCAATGCTTGGGTGACGTAGGGGGAAAATCGGACGTCGAAAATCTCCTGTAAAGAGATGGTTTTTCTGTCATTGGAACTTAAGGGGTGTCTACACTAGGGGACATTTCGGCTGTGAGGGGCGACTCGTGTAGACGAAGCTCACCACTGAGGCTCATATTTGTGTGTGTGAGCCTGAAGTTCCCGATTCACTTTGATTGAATCCGTGGAGCGGCTGCACGTGTGAGCGGCAGGGTTGCCAACTGGCATATTTCACTGCCAAATTTGGTCATTTTTGGCAGTGAAAAGTCATTTTGGCAATGAAAAATTGCAATTTGGCATTTGGCAATGAAAAAAACGGAATTTGGCAGTTGAAGCTATTTTTGGCATTTAACTAGTATGAAAGAAGTCGCTTTGCAATTTTTATATATTGAGCGAACGAATTGGCGCCCTTTTTGGACGTTGTGGACATAACGAGCTGCAATGTAATACGTATTATTGAAGATCGAACGATTCTTGTTCAATCTTCGATCAAACGTGTTTGTAGCTAAGCGGATGGCCGGTTGCCGCGCAGACGATTTTAGCGGCCCTTGCCTGCCGGGCCACGCCGCCACAGTTCAATTCGCAGGCGTGTGAAGGTCAGTAACCGTTGTGGTTTTTAGTTTGTGTCGGAACTATCGTTTGTGTTCAGCTGTGGAAAGATAAACTCGTCATTATGTCGAAGTGGAACAAGTCCTATGACTCTGGACGTACCTACAGAGTGATATGGAAGAAAGAGTTTCCATGGCTGACAAAAGCCAAAGACGGTTCACAGTCTGCTTTTTGTAAGGTATATTCCAAAAATGTGCACCTCAGAAAAACTACGATTACGCTGCATGCTGACAGGAAAGAACACAAAACAGGGGCTTCCGTAGTTAGCTCAGTGAGATCTATCATTTTTCAGAGAGCCGCGAAAACTCAAGGACGACCTAGAGATGAGGTGAAGAAAGCTGAGTTACTTGCATTGGCTATCGGCTGTCACAGTTCAGTGTCTGCTACAGATCATTTGTGCGAAGTAATTAAGAATAATTTCGCCTGAAGTAAATTAGAGAACATACAGCTTCACCGAACAAAGTGTTCGATGCTAGTTACGAAGGTGATATCACCAGCGCTTGAAAAGGAACTACGGGATAAAATTACCGAAGCTAAAAAATACTGCTTGGTGATCGACGAGTCGACTGATGTATCAAGTGACGAGAACATGTGTGTTTTGCGTTCCATATTATGATAGCAGTCTTCAAAATATCGTCTCTTTGCTGTTGCGGCTTGTGTCTGTGCTAGAAACAACATGTGAAGCTTTGTTTCACGCAACTACGTCATTAGGCCTACTTGAGAAAAATAACATGGCTTTGAAAGACTGTATTGGCTATTGTAGTGACGGTGCTAGCAACGTGACAGGAAAACACAATTTTCTCTGGTCTCGCATTAAACACAAATTTCCCCATTGCATAAAACTGGGGTGCACGTGTCAAAGTTTAGCACTTTGTATTCAGAACTAATATCCAAAAGACATCTTTAGCACTTTGTATTCAGTGAAAGATGTCTTCTGGATTTTGTTGTTGAAGTTTTTTGTCACAATTTTGTGAAACGTTTACTATTTTTATCGTAGTGTTTGTATCATGGGATAAACTTTTGTTCATTTTAATTCTAAAATTTACAACACCAAAGAAGTTTGAACAATGATCTTAATTTCACCCTATTTTAATATAATTATTCAAAACTTAAATGCACACGAGAGGTAAAACTTAGATAAGTTTTTCACAAAAATATCTTATGGTGACTTTTTGGCAGTAAAGCGCTAAATTTGGCAGTGAAGCTTCAGCAATTTGGCATAATGTCACTCACAGGACCTGGCAACCCTGGCACTGAGCGGCGCTGCTCTAGACCGGTCAGTGCATGGAGCTAGAATATACTGAAGGGAGCATAGCCGATTCCAATCGGGTTCAAATTAGCTGCAAAAGTTGGGAGACTGGGGCATTGGCAAGGCCCCACACGTGAGCCAACCACAGACGCTTGGCTGAAGTTGGCTCCTCCTCGCCTCCTCACCTCCTCTACGATTCGCCCTCCCATTTTCCAAAGCAAGATTAGTACCGCTTCACAAATCGAAGGATGAGGTGCGCGTGCAAGTCGCTCTCTAATTTGTTATATTCAAGGGCCTGTAATCTTTATAGTTTTCAACTCTAAATGTATCTTTGCAAGCAATTTTGATATTATTAAGTGTCCTCAAGTGAGGAAACACAGTTTATTATCTTTCGGAGTCTTAGAATCCCAAATTAATGATTAACGAAAAACTCAACAGCTGGAAGAGCATTCAGCGAGCGTGTGCGCATCCCAGCGTGGTCAGGAGGTAACTGGCTTCCGTGCTGACGTCACACTTGCGAGACGGCTATTGGTTACCACAGATAGAGGAGAAATCTCAAAAACTGGTTCTCTTCACAGACGGCTATGCTCCCTCCATATATCCTAGCTCCATGGGTCAGTGTGCGGTTGATAGTCATCAAGTGAGGTAGCGCCTCTCGCTCACCCGTAATGGCTGACTCAACACTGCCGCGAGAAACTACACTGCTTCTAATTGAAATGTACTAAGCCCATCAATGCCTTTGGCAGACTAAAAGCTGTGAATATAAGGAGGCTGCTTTCCATTATATTTTAATGAAAATGAACGAATATAGTAACATTACTCTCATGCAAATAAAAAAGAGATTACGTAGCTACGACGCAGCAACAATATTCACACAAGTTCGTCTACAGCAATCCATATTTCAAAGCAGCAGGCCACACTGACTGGTTTTGTGCTGCATGTCTGCCACTTGTGTTTGACCAAAAAATCTAGTGTGACCTCAAAAAATATCGAGAAACATATAGATTTAAAAATAAAACATCCAAAAATTTATCTAGAAATAACTTAATTATCTACTATAATAAATTAGTTGAACAATAGCATCTAAGGATATTTATATCATAAATTGCTTTATATTAGGCAATTTATCTTTATATAAATTATCTAGTATCCTGATATTTACCCTAATAAGGCTTGGTATCCAAATATTCTTCAATTCCACACGTGTTGCGAGTAGAAAGGTCAGTCTCTATTGCATTGCATATTATCAACGCTCAGATTCCTACTTATCAACAATTGTTTTAAGGCTTTCACACCGCTACCTTCATCATTTTTAATAATTTTGCAATTACTAAGTAGGTTGATTCTACTTTATTAGATGCATTACTTTGGTATATAACTGATACACCAAGTAGTTTCATGATAGAAATATCATTGCTTCCATCCAACAATAAACTGAACTCATTGTTACCAATATCATTGGTCATTCTTTCGTCAAAATGAGGTCACAATACATTCTTGATAATGTATGTGCATTTTATTCCATGATTTTTTGATATCATCACTATTTTTGCAATTGGAGATAGTGTGGTTGAGCTTATGAACCGTCAAATAGCCGTCTTGGTGTCATTCATAATCTGAACATAACATGATCAGAATATGGTTGCTTCACTATTCAGACAATTTGCTTAAGTAAATTAACAAATATAATTAGAATGAAGTAGTAACCAACCATTAGGGTGAATTCTTAATTCGAATTCACAGTATTCTATCATGTACATAGCTTAATTGTAATTCTAGCTAGAAAATTTCTAGCATACAGAAAAACTATATAGATTTTATAGCTAATATCTAGGTTCAAGATTTTACATCTAGGCTTCAGCAAAAACATCTAGATCTAGCTATATAATATCTAGAGTGGCAGCCCTGTTGAGCAGCGCGCGCTCCATGGCTCGCTCCAATGGTGTCTAGTCTAAACGCACATGGCTCTTGTGAAGCTCCACACGAGGCGTCTACACGTGAGCCTGCAGCAAAATGTAGACCAGTGTAAACGGCCCTTTAGGCTCGATGTGTTAATGAAAACTCTTGACAGACGCCTCATGTTCCCCATCACAACCTTGCGATGAGTATCATATTTGTCAAGTGTGTTGAGCTTTTCTTAAAACATCGCTTTTCCAAATGCAACTTGCTTTTCGGAAACAGCCGTCAGGCCCTTTAAGTACTTTATTTTGTTTAAAATGTCATACATGAAGTTCTTTTTTCATGCAGTAGCAGAGTCGACGGAAAAGATAGCGATTTGCCTCCAGAACATTCAATATTTCTGCACTTGTGGACATAATATTGTCTTCTGGAAAGGAAATTGTCTTTTTCCGTTATTATCTGACGCTCAGTCATTAATGCCTTACTATTTTATTTATAAATTCCGCGTTCGCGGATACTTGACATCAAACCCTACGCTTTAAATGGGCTGGACTTGGCCCAGGCTTGTACTTCACTTTGATTTGTATGTTATCACGTGACGTTCCAGTCATGTGAAGTGGCAAAAACAAAACGGACGCGGACGTAGGGGTTCTGTTATGGGAGGAAGTATGACGAGTTACACAGTTTGACGATTGTTATAATAAATGTGGGAATTCATGCGAGCATGACCTAACCATAAAGTTTAAAAAACGGTATGATTTTATTCAGTTAAGTGAATGACCTTTATAAGCGAAATAAGTGATGTTATTATACGGAATAAATCATAGGAATGATTCAGCAAATTGTCTACACCAAAAATTCGACAATTAAATTATTAAATTCTGTGTTGTTAAGCTCATGGTACAGAGAATTGTCTTTGGAAGCTAACGATGTGCTTACTTCCGTTACTTGCAGCGCAGTTACTTGCGTCGTTGCAGCATCATGCAGGTGACGAGTCTCACAGAGGGCTCCCACTCAAAATTTTCAGATAAACATAGATTGATCGTGAAAAAAAACACAAACGGTAAAAAAGTGTTATTTTAATGAGAAAAAATAAAAGTTGACTTACGTGAATGGAAACGATGGTATCGTTTATTTTATTCCAGTTCCTCCCAATTCTTTTCTGTAGCGCAAATAGCGACATTAAGATGACTTTTCTGCTGTGCAAGGCGTTTTTCGCTACCCTGGTGACATATGCCGTTGATGACATCTAATACTAATTTCGTTCTAGGTTTCCAACCGTGACAAGTTTTCTTGTTTCACTCCTTGACAATGCTTGTTTCACTAACAACCTACCTTAACAGCAGGGTTGCGGAGTCGGTGGAATAAATTTGCGACTCCGACTCCGACTCCGACTCCACCTTTCCAGAATTTGGCGACTCCGACTCCGACTCCGACTCCACCTTTTCAGAATTTGGCGACTCCGACTCCGACTCCGATTCCATTTCTCCAGAATTTGGCGACTCCAACACCGACTCTCCCTATTCACAATTTTGTGGCTCCAACTTCACCTATTCATAATTTATAAGATGAATATTTTATTTCTTAACTAGTGTACACACACCGTCAAAAATGACGAGATTCAATATCTTTCTTCAACAAATTTTCGTTTGAGTGGAGTTTCCATGCTTTCAGCTTATTCCAAAGGTAACTTAAATTTCTTATAAGAGTAATAAACACTCAGAACACAGCATTTTTGAGCCGCAAGAGAAGTAGTTATAGCCATTCGTGTCGTATCCAAGATACAGAAATTCAGCATTACTGAAAGCAACTGCGAACTTGTGTGTGTATATTTTAATACGCAATTCAGTACATTGCAATACAGTATATTGTAAAATACAATACAGCATATTGTAATATGCAATACCCCGCCGAACTCGGTATTCACGATACAAACTTGAGTATATAAGGCTATGGATCGCTCTAATTGAGATGAAAGTGACTTATTATAGAGCTATTGCACAACGAAAATGAGTGTATTAATTGACCGTGAACTGGAACCAAGACCGCCAGTGCAAATTTTTTCCTATCAATTATTCTTAACAGCGTGACACAAAACGTATAAATAAACACACGACAGTCATTCTTAGTAGTAAACGCTTGCAGGTGTTGAAACCTGTGCATATATTCATTATATTCTTTATTATCGAACGACTTTTAAATTGACTACAGATTGTTAATAATCAAGATACTAGTGTACATGATTGGTCAAAAATGACGGGATCTAATGGTATCGTTTTAAAAAAATCTCAGGATAAAAATGGCAAACAAATATATCCATTGAATAGTACCCGCGATTAAAATACCGTATTCTCATACTTGTGACTGGTTAAACTCGTATCACAGATACGGTCATTAAGCATATTTAAAAACGTCACAAACGCACACAACAACAAAGCAAATTGTATAACATAATACCTATCTGAATTGTAATTTAAATTATTGTTCGCAAGAGGTTTTTAAAAAATTTGCCATACCTTTTAAGCATTTAAATGCCTTTGAAATTTAAATGCGATGAGCCGCATTTTCTTGACAGTTGATTCGATTTTCACGCAATGGTTTTTACTTATAAACATAAGTGAGCATATGCCTGGTTTTTCATATTTCGATGGTATTTATGATACTGAGTTTGGAGACTGGTTACAGAGTTTGGTAGAGTGTGCGAAAGGCGGAAATTGAGGGTAAATGTGAATAGAAGTAAGGTGATGAGATGTTCAAGAGGTGGAGTGTTTGGAACTTTGGATGTGAGGTTAAATGGGGAAGTTTTAGAGGAGGTAGAGCATTTTAGGTACCTCGGGTCGGATGTGACTGTTAAGGATAGTATGGAAGTAGAAGTGAAGCATCGAGTGAGTGAAGGTTGTAAGACATTGGGTGCAATGAGGAAAGTTTTTGAATGCAGGAGTTTGAGTATGAATGTTAAGAGGGGACTGTATGAAAGTTTGATTGTGCCAGTTTTGTTGTATGGAGCAGAGTCCGGGGGGTTGAGAGCAGCTGAGAGGAGGAAGTTGGATGTGTTTGAGATGAAGTGTTTGGGGAGCACGTATGGAGTAACTAGAAGAGATAGTATCAGGAATGAGTTGGTTAGGGGGCAGACTCGTGTTATCAAAAAGTTGAGCAGGCGAGTGGATGAAAGAGTGCTTGGATGGTTTGGGCATGTTGAAAGAATGAATGTTGAGCGGCTGGTGAAAAAGATATATATGTCGGAAGTGAGTGGTCTTCGAGCGCGAGGTAGACCACGGATGAGTTGGATGGATGGGGTGAGACGTGCTTTGTATGAGAGGGGTCTGACTGTGGACGTGGCGAGAGGGATGGCTGCGGACAGAAGTGAGTGGGGGCAGTGTATAAGGAGGTAATATTATTTATGACGCGTTACTGGAAGCTGCCCGCGTGTGATGGGGTTGACCTGTCATGTGCGGGGGGAGGGGCTGCACTCAATGAAGCGGTCGGGGTAAACCAGCTGTGGCTGTCGGGCCTGACTGTGGGAGGTGGTTGTGCTGGGCTGCTGCTGATCCTGGCAGTTCAGGTGCGGCCAGTGCTGCCTCTCTCGCCTCCTAGTGACTAAGTGTGGGGATTGTGGCCTGCTGTCGGCTACCCTCCCATAGGGTAGATAAGCCCGGTATATGTATGTATGTATGTATTTATGATACTGTCCAAGCAAGCAGATTCCCATTGTAATGAGATAGGGGAAATTACGCACGAGAACATATACTTATCATTGACGGACACCTGGTTTTTTATTATATCGGGTGTCCTGTAAAAATGTCCCCGATTTTTAATTAATTATTTCTCAGCTTTAAATTAACATATTTGAATTGCCTTTGTTCACAATGTAGTAAATTTTGTTTCCTTTTCGAATAATTTGTGTTATTGAAAATCGGTTGAATAACAACTTTATAATGTCCAATTTACTGAAAGGAGTAGAAAAATTAATTGTTCAAATGAAAAGTTTTTAAAACAATATTGATATTCTTCCTTATTTTGTAGTTTCCATAAAACTGAACACACAAAAATTTTAAGGAGTAACAAATCATTACCTTATATAACGTTTAAATAAATAAAGTAATTTTAGTATCCAACGACATACCCTCCATTTCTCTCAAGGCACGTATTACACCATTGAACGAAAAGTTTTACCCATTATTCCACCGTTTTCTATCAGTCCTTGAAACACTATTATTCAGAACACTTAAAACTTGAAACCTCTCAGAGGGTTTAAATACCTAGTTGTATGTACGATACATCGTTATGAAATTATTCTCAACAGTAGGTATTGAGGAATGAAGAAGAACACCAGTGTTGTTTTTAAAACTTTCCCTTTGAACAATTTTTCTACCCCTTTCAGTAAATCGATCATCTTGAAGTTTATTCAACTGATTTTCAAAAACTTATATTATTTCAAAAGGAAACAAAATTGAATGAATTTTAAATATAAGGCAATTAAAATATGTTAATTTAAGCGGAGATATTATCAATTAAAAAGTCCGGGACATTTTTGTGGGACACGCAGTATAGTATTGATTGTTCTTATACAATAAATGGTCAAGTGTCTCCTTTGAACAAATTAATAAATGGGTTTAGCTATTTCATGAGCGTAAACTCTCCTATGTTAGTACAATCAAGTTTTAGGATTTAAAACTTAAGAGCAATTGGTCGAACATTTATTTCAAATACAGAAGAACTTCAAGGGAACAACAGCAAGTCGTTTCCCGAGATGCGCAAAAAGAGAAACCGTACCCAAGTTAGGCGGATCTTGAGGATTCCAACAGTACGCACAGGAGCGTCCTCTGTGAAATTTTTATTATTGAATTCCTTTAAAATGAAGACCGAAAATCTTCTTTAACGTAAGGTTAGTTTTTAAAACGATACTCGCTAAAAATAGAAGACACCCAATGGACGCGGCCGGTCATCAGCACGGTACTCCGATAGGAAATTTTAAAGGCGTTCTTAGTAGAGAGATACAGAGTTTTAAGATGTCCGGTCGCCGACTAGGTGAATATCGTATCTTATTGTAAGATTACATATTGCACTAAGATGTTAACAATTAATTGACAATTAATTACCTTGAATAGTAAGTGCCTATTCAAGAGGCTGCAAAAGCCGGGTCGAGGAGTTCAAGTCGCAGAAAGAGACTGCTTTTTACGCAATAGAAATAAGTTAGAGGTACCAGACTCACTTTTATTAAAAGGACGACATGCTGCCCAAGCAGAGCAAGCTCAAAGATAATTTAATGAGTGAACGCCAAAGCGTCACAAGTAATGTTAATTAAAGCTATTAAAGGTTAATGCAGTCTGCTAGAAGCGCAAACATGCTTATTTATAGAAAGTTAAATTTAAACACAAAAAACGAAAAGAAAAGATTCTGCTGCAAAACAAAAAACAACGAACAAAAAGATCTAATTTCATCAGTTTCAAATTCTTGTCTGTGAACTAAGAGAGGCCAACTGAAGAAAACTTTTTCTTCCACAAAGCCGCCATCAGAAATACGGAAAATATTCAATAGGAAATTTCATTGAACAAACAAAATTGGCTGTTCGTCTTTGTTGGTTGATCTGTCTCCCTTTCACGCTCTTAGAGATACTTAACCACTGTATCTGTGATGCGAGTTTCACCAGTGCACAAGTATTAGAATATTTAAATCGCGGATGCTATTAGGATGAAAATATTTCTTTATGGTCCACATCTGGAAGATTTCTATTCAGACAATATCGAATCCCGTCATTTGACGAGTCGTGTACACAATTATGTATACTGAGTGTTTCAGAAAACGAGGTACAAAATTACACATCAAGTAGAAAATGGCCAAATAAACACTTTTTGTCGTGTGAAATTTTCACCCAAAAAATCGGGGTTGGGAGGCATTAGGTGTTTATTGTTTTTAAGGTTTAAATTTAATGGCACAATTACTCGCGGTATTGATTCTGAATTTACTTTACAAAAATTGTTCAAAATGTGTTCCACCTACATCTATGCACTTTTCGAATGTTACCCTTAACGGTTGCCGAATATTAGGAAACACGTCTGGCATTAAGGTATCTCACCTGCAGCCACTGCAATTCTGGCCACAAGATCTTCCTCAGACTCAATGGGTGTAGCATAAACAAGGCTCTTCACGTGTCCCCAAAAATTGAAATCGAGTGGAGTCATGTCAGGAGATCTAGGAGGTCTTGCAACTAGCACATTTCGCCCGATCAACGTAAATTCAAAATAAATATTGCGAGTAGTTTATTCATTAAATTTCACCCTTTAAAACAATAAACTGCTAATATCTCAATGTCTCTTTCTTCGGAAAATTTTATAGAAGAAAAAGTTTTTATTTGGATATCTTCTACTTGGTGTGCAATTTTTTGCCTCTTATTCTGAATCTGAAACACCCTGTATATTACTGACAAGTGTTTTCTGAGTAGGTAATGTAGGCATTGTCTACACTGAGAAGCATAGATATGCATCAACAGTTTTTTATTACTAAGTATGCACTAATTCAGTGAAATTATAGTAGTTAATTCAATGACTATGCTTCAAATCCCCAAAATTATGATATACGTGTAGATAAGGTAGGTAAGATTTGCACACTGCCTTTTCTTCTTTGTATCTACGCTATGCAGGGTAACAATACAGAAAAGGTGTCATATTATTGCTCAACACTATGTTACATTTCGGCTATAATAAGCAAAAGTTGTTTTGCTTTCATTGCAGGGGCCTGACGTTTTCGGAAAGTTTTTTTTTTACGAATAAGAGTCACTTCTAGCTTCTTTGCGTGTATTATGATACTATCTCTTATTTTCGTCTAACTTTTTACTTTGTATTGGACACTTTGTTATTTTAATAAACGCCCAGGTTCTTCTCATTTCGTGTTTTTTGGAGCAATTTGAAACGTTTCCAGCAAGAGAATTTGTACTATCGCATAAATGCAAAAACCATTGCAGCTGAGATAGTGCATTGTTTTCAGTTACAATGTGTGTGTGACTGTAAGTGAAGTTTTTGCTGGTGTGTGTAATTATTTTCATTGCAGCTCGTTTACATCGTATTTTTATTTTTTTTCAATTGTCTCAATGCCGATATAGATAACCTTATAACATTTCCAAATCTTCCTTAACAAGAAGTAATTCACTACATAATGCTACAAAACAAATACTATTTCAGTTTTTTAAAATGTATCAACATAATTATAAAATTCTGCATTTCAGCGTATACTAGCTTAGAAACTGGGGAGTGATACAAATATAAAAATCAAACATGATGATGATATAGTGAAAACAATATAACTCTGAAAGAACCAAATTACATTCAAGGAATAACTTGAGAAATGAGAAGAAATTTTTATTATTAATACATGTTAACTTGACTTAAAAACACGGAAGCCATATCAATTTTGATAACATGACTTGAAAACTAGAAATCTTTGTGCACTAGACCATAGCTTCAGGTTTCGGCAAAGACTACTCATTGGCAATGAATCATAACCAAAAGACTAGAAATGTTTATGATCATTATCAATCAATGCATCATTTTGAGCATACAGAGTTACCACTCTTTATGTGAGTACAATGTATTGCATCAGCTGAAATGTTCTGCATCCGTAGATGCCTTCATTATTATTTATTATTTTATTCTGCAAGTAACTTGCAACACATTTAATACTATTTTACAGTTCCTACGTATTAATTGCAGGAAAAATGAACAAAACAGAAATATACAGAATGAATTTTCGATGCTTTTAATTACTAATTCCTGCTTTTAACTACAAAATATACATTAATGCTGGGTACAAAAATTATATTTCGCACTCGTAGGTTTCTCATATATATCTGTGCAAACCCTCAATGACTAGATAACATGACGGTATTAGGTGATAGGAATAAATACGCTGTTTCAAACTTAGAACAAAACAATCAACGAAAACATTGCGTATTTTTTAGATTTTTCAGCAAAGCATTCTAACTCTGTTTTGGTTTACTTCTAGTTTTAAAGAATTATAAATAATTTTTAGCAAAAATTAGAATCGAAGACACCAAAAAATAGCGACTCCAACCACGACTCTTCCACATCCGAATGAACGACTCCGACTCCACCACATTCGGAAAAGCGACTCCGACTCCGACTCCGACTCCATCACACTTCTGAGTAGCGACTCCGACTCCGACTCCGACTCCACCACACTTCAGAGAAGCGACTCCGACTTCGACTCCGACTCCACCCTAAAACATCCGACTCCGGCGACTCCGACTCCGACTTCGACTCCGCAACCCTGCTTAACAGTATATGTTTTCATACCGATTCATATAATCCTTCGGACGTTTCATTTTCGAGGGAAACTGTTCAAGTAAATTGTCAACCACTTCGCTTCTGTGAGCATCACAATATCTAATAATGGTAGCCAAAACATGAGGACCTGAAATGTTCACACTCTCGTCAATGATTATTAAGAATTGATATTTTTTTACACGTATCAGCTATGCCCAGCTTTTCGTGGTAAGCAATTCCTTCTGGAATGAGATAAGATGCTTTTGTTGTTGCATTTTAACCCCTTAGAGCAATATTGCTCTCCTGAAAGGCTTTTTCACTAGTATCAAATGATCAGTGTGAGAAAATGGCATACGATGCTCGATAATGCCATGAGATCATTGGTTCTGCCTTTGCCACCTCGTTTTTTGTAAGCTGCGGTTTCACGACAAATATATCTAACTTCATTATTGACTTCGCAGATATGTTATTCTCGTGTTTAGCCTTTACTTGGATCTCCTTTGAGCCACTCGTTCAAATTCTCGTCCTTTAACCATTTTTTTGAAAGATTGCTTATACCCCTATTTAGACAGCTTTTTTAGAGAGCTAGCCATTTTGAATACCAGTGTGGATGAAGTATGGAAATTTAATATCTACAATAAATTTCTAGATATTCACTTTTTAAGAATGCACTATCAGTTTTACGATCAAAATACGCGTCACGTCTGCAACGAGCCAAGCCAATCGAAGTAACACAATTTACACAAACCCACTAAAGACTGAAAAGGAGCGCCGGCTAACCTCGTCTTGGCTGGGAGTGCAAGTTCGTAACATATTCCTCGTTACGCGTTCTAACAGGCGATAAACTGATTGAACACGTTTTACTCTTAACGATAGGCTTAGTTTTGTATCTGATATGCTTTTGCATACAGTGTAGAACCAAAAATTCCCAACTGAATTATTCAATTAATTCCAGTTTATGATGAAGAGACTGTGTGACTTTCACAAAACCCAGATTTAGTGATGTTTCAAAAATTAAACCCAGCAACCCAGGCGGGGTCGAAAAAACAAGATCTGGATTGAAAACCCCAAGAGTCTCAGGCTCTCCTAAAAACTTGACTTATTGTCGTTGAAAATCCTACCCCCAGTTTTCAAGGTACAGGAATGGCAGTCCTCAATCGATAGTGCTTGAAAAGAACTGCTAAGCACTTGAATTGATTTTTGATAAAAATTTATTTTAATAATTTGTGAGAAATAACCGGAATAAATTTTTGAAAAGAGACATTTTTGAGAAGAATATTCCTTAAATCCAACGATTCAAAGAGTCGCCACTATACTCCAATGTCCTTATTATCCCTTTTTCTCCCTTCATCCAAACAAAATCAATTTTATAATCAAATTATAGACAACACCGAAAGAAAAAAATTCCTGCATGATTCCACACTTGGATTCTGAAAATTTTAGAAAAATCCATCTGGAAATGAACTTCTTTCTTGGGTAGACGGTTCCCTAAGTTGAAAAGACCACACAAATGAACGCGCAGGAAAATATTCAGAATTTTACATGAATGTAAATTTGATGGCTAATATAGCGGATAACAATTTCAAATATTTGAGACGCAAAGATGGTCTCCACAAAACAATCGAGTCCTGCTCTTGATAGCCAGACTAAAGCAGGCAATAGACGATCAATAATTTTGATCAAAAACTTCATGCCATCGCTTGAATACGCATCATTGATCGTCTAGGGGTTTGATGATTGAGCCAAGCGTTGACGGTGATTGTTAGAAATGAATGATACAAGCTCAAGCACTGATGCTTGACCGTCTATGCTAACTTTGACCAAACATTATGTCAGTCTTTCGTTGGCAGATATGGAGGAAGATATGGAAACCATTCCAAAACACCACGACAGACTTTTTTCCTCAGAAACTCAACTAAGAATGGGTTTTAATGAAACCGATTGAAGGATTGATTAAAGGTCGATTACGCTTGCGTCAACCGATTGACAACATAGCTTGATCAATCTGCTTGACCGTTTAGGGTCTGCTTAAGTTTCGTTAAAAATTGTCTACCTACTATCGTGCTTAAGGGGATCATCCGAGGCCCCTGTCGCTTCGATGAGCATTCTTCATGTTTTTGTTGAAAAAGGACTCTTAGGTGGTGGACAATTCGGCCCCAAAATTTTATGCGCAACGGACTACGGACAATAGATCCCCTCCCCCCAGGGGTGTAAGGGGACAAAAATCTCGAATTTTCGGCCCCATGCAAATGGAAACATAACGGGAAATTGATAATTTTACAATATACTCTTGTTAGAAATGCTTCAAGAATTCCAAAACTGTCTTTGGTTTTGTTCTAGCATCAAAACTCAATGAGGAGTAGCGTTTTGCAATATCCATAAAAATATCCCAAAAAACTCATTTTTTGTAAAAAATTAGGCCTAAATCGAAAAAGTGACACGAGTAAAAAAGTTAACTTTCAAAAAATACAAATATATACTGGCCAATTTTCAAATTAATCAGACGAAAAACGTTGAAAAAACCGGATGATCCCCTTAATCTACGTAATAGCTGAGCACTTCTAAAGAGCGCTAGTACGAGTTATAGTTAGAACATAAAACACCTTATGTCACTTCTTCCTCTTATGGCGATATTTATACTTAGATAGCATTCACAATCATTATGAGAATTCGTACTCACAGTACTCGAAGTCTTTGAAAACATAAAAAATTAAGCTGTACAAATACTTGTGTCCAGGTACCGTAATCACAAAATTTATTCAAAAACACTAAGGGGGCTTGAAGCAAAAAATATATCATTAAAGGGGGGCGTGGGAGTAAAAAGGGTAAGAACCACTGGTTTAAAACATTCTAGTTTTCAGGTCATGTTATTACTATTGATAATGAAAATTCAATTAGCTTATTGTGATGTTAATAACTGGTATATTAGTTGATTTTTCAGCAATATGTAGTACCTATGTACTTCAAATTGACCTCTTTACTTTGTTTACTTCCTTGTCTTCAGGTCATGTTAACACGTATTAATTATGAAAATTTCTGCTCATTTTTAAAGTTTTTCCTTGAATATTGTTTGGTTCTTTAAGAGGATTTCACCATTTCATTTACATGTTTAATTTTTATCTTCTGATCACTCCCCTTGCAGTTTCTAAGTAAGCATTTGTTGAAATGGAGATTTTAATAACTATATTTTTACAATTTTAAAAGCTGGAATAGTATCTATATCTCGGCATTATATAAATAATAACTTCTTTTTAAGAAAGATTTGATAATGTTGCAAGGTAATCAAATAGGTATCGGGACACATGGAAAAAACAGTGAAAACGAGCTGCCGTGAAAGAAATAGCACAACACTAGCAAAAACTTCACTTAGTCACACGCATATTGTAACTAAAAGCAATGTATTATCTCAGCTACAATGATTGTTGCATTTATGCGATAGTACAAATTTTCTTGCTGAAAACGTTCCAAATTGCACCAAAAATGCAAAATGAAAAGAACATGGGCGTTTATTAAAGTAAGAAAGTGTCAAATACATAGTAAAAAGTCAAACGAGAATAAAAGACGTATTGCATACAAAGATGCTAAAATTGGCTTTTACTCGTAAAGAAAACGTTCCGAAAACGCCAGACCCCTGCGACGAAAGCAGAACAACTTTTGCTTGTTATAGCCGAGATATAACGTAGTGTTGAGCAATAATATGACACCTTTTCTGTATTGTTACCCCACAGAGTGTAGATACAAAGGAGAAAAGACACTGGGCAAATAATGCCTACCTTCTCTACTGTACATGTATATTTTAATTTTTTAGATTTTGAGCATAGTAATTAAATGAACTATTATAATTTCGTTGATTTGGTGCATACTTAGTAATAGAAAACTGTTCCTACTTATTTATGCATCTCAGGGTGTGTACTGCCTGCTTTGCTTTCTCACAAGACGCCTGTCATTAGTGCGAGCACACGACCGACACGAAATGACGGGATTCGATGGTGTCTTTTCACAAATCTGCCAGGTGTGGATCATAAAGAAATATATCCATCCTAAAAGTAAAAGTAGGTGATTAAAATATTCTTGTACTGGTGCACTGGTCAAACTCTTATCACAGATATGATCATTAAGCATCCTTAAAGAACGTGAAAATGCGACAGACCAACAAACCAAGACGGAACAACCATTTTTATTTGTTCAGTACTGAATTAAACATGGTAATAACGTAGAAGAAATTATGCACAGGAAATACCTAAGTCTAATTATTTATTTGTTTAAGGAGACACTTAGCATTTCATTGTATAAGAATAAAAATCAACATTATTTAGGGTGTTATTTTTTGTGCAGACAAACCTCTATAATTGATAAAAATCTTAAAGTGAATCGATTTTCACGAATGATAAACTGCCTAGAGCTTCTTAGTTCTAGAGTTATAAGGACTTGAAGAAACTTTAAAACTCAAAGTATGTTCCACGTGCGCGCCAATGTTAGCGCTAGTCTCGATAGTTCCGACTTCACTAAAACAGTTTTTTTTTATTTTGACAAAAAACCTGCAAGCATTTTACAGTTGCGAAGAATTTGCAATTCAAATGTTCGTTAGGAAATTAATACTAAGCCATCAATGATAAACTTAAGTAGTTATTTCATCAGAGTAATAAAACGTACAAACATTATTAAATGCTTAATAGCTTGAAACCGTAGATATTTTCCTAACCGTTAAGTGCTTTCAGGTTTTATTGTAAAACTATCAAAAATATTTTTTAGTAGGGTCGAAACCATCGAAACTACACCATTTTCACTTCAAATTAATCCAAGTAAAGTTCAATTTCATCCAAGTCAATTTCAATTCAATCCAAGTCAAGGTCAAATTAATCCAAGTCAAATTCAAATCAATCCAACGCTAAATTGAGTTAATAATTGACATTATTACTCATTAGTTTGATCGTTTGTTGGGTTAGATGTGTATCTATTGGATGGGATGAGCAAAACAATCGTTTTTCCTTTCAGCAAGGAACACATGAAACTTCCGCCGGTGTTGCAATCTAAAGACAAGCTGTCGTAAAATGTGCTTAGTATCCAGCATCAGGAGGCAGAGTGTGATTCAGATCTTTGACCGGCGTAAAAGATACAAGTCAATTATAAAAACTTCGTATTATACTACTCATTGAAGTTATTTTAAAATTCTACATTATGGTAGTGTGCATCCATTCAAATATTTATGCTCAATAGGTAATTTTATGTTACACACAGTAGTATCGTATTATCGAGGATTTATCTACACTCAAATAGAGATTTATGTTCGTAGAATTCCACTTTATCACATGTATGAAATCATAAACAGGGTTTCTTTTTTACTTTGAACAAACTTCGAACTTAGGTACAAAAACTCAAAATAAATCGATTTTCATGAATGACAAATTGCCCAAAACTCTTTAGTTTTCGAGTTATGGCGTCGCAAAGCATGTTTAGAAGTGCATGTTATAACTAGGCCGCACACCAATTGTTATTTAAAGTTGTTAGTTTTCAAGATTGTCGAATACAATTGAAGCATTTTTTCTCATTTCATTATGGGTTATCCATTCCATGTAATCAACGACAAGATTTCAAGATGCAATGTGAAACTGAAATAATGAAATAAAATTTATTATTAACAATCTACATTCTGGAACGCACGTGTTGCAGTATCAGTTCGCCATTTGTTGACACGCCGTTGCACTGTGACCATGGAAAGATTTACCAATGCTGAGAAGGCAGACATGCATTTGATTTATGGAACTGCAGGCGGAAATGGTTGGCTCGCTCTGAGGATGTACAGAGAAAGGTTTCCTAGGCGCGAAGTGCCTGATTTCCGGTATTTTGCTACTCTGCATACGAGATTGCGTGACACCGGCAGCTTCAACGTTAACAGAGGGAATGCTGGGCGCGGCCATCATCCACAGGAGGATAGAATTGTGGAATACTTTGAGCAACATCCACGAACCAGCACTCGTGCAGCTGCTCAACGTCTTGGCTTGCGAAACCATACTACTGTGTGGAGGGCACTACATCGTCAGCAATTACATCCGTACCATTTCCAAAGAGTGCAAGGGCTCATGCCAGGTGATTTTGAACCTCGTATGCTGTTTTGCCAGTGGTTAATGCAACAGGAAAGAATGAATCGCGGGTTCTCAAAACTTATTCTCTCCACAGATGAAGCTTATTTCTGTCGTGATGGGGTTTTCAACCGTCACAATAATCATTACTGGGCTGGAAATAACCCTCATGTTATTCAGCCTAATAGTCACCAGCACAGATTTAGTGTCTACGTGTGGGCAGGCATTATTGGCAATAATTTAACTGGTCCGCACCTATAACCTTCTCCTCTCACGGGACCTGCGTACACCATCTTCCTACGCGAAGTTTTGCCTGGACTACTGGAGGACGTGCCCTTGGAGACACGCAGGCGAATGTGGTTCCAGCATGACGGAGCGCCAGCACATTACTTTCGTGAAACACGCCTGTTCCTGAATAACCAATTTCAAAACCGATGGATTGGCAGAGGTGCTCCTGTAGCATGGCCAGCTAGGTCGCCTGATTTGACGCCACTGGATTTCTTCTTGTGGGGAACCATGAAGGACCTCGTGTATGCCACTCCTGTTGAAACGGAACAGGATCTGGTTGGACGCATTGTGGACTCAGCTGGCCGTATTCCGGAAATGCCTGGCGTGTTTCAATCTGTAAGGCGCTCACTGGCTGTTAGATGTCGTAAATGTGTTGATGTTCATGGAGGCCATTTCGAGTCACTGTTGTAATAAAACTGTATTCAAGTTTGTTCTTGCGGTAAAGTTCTTACATTAAAGTTTGTATTGATTATGTTTTTACCTGTGTCCTGCAATGCTTACTGATAAATGGTTAGCTTACATGATAATAATTGATAATTACTCATTTAGGACAATTTATTCTTATTTGTAAAACGTGTACACGCAAATTTCATTGTGAAATTACAAAAATACTACATTAGTGGGGCCCAAAAACCTCTTTAACTATCAAAGGTAGCGCTAAAACTGGTGCGCGCGTGCAATCCTACTTGAAGTTCTAATATTCTTCAAGTAACTATAACTCGAAAACTAAAGAGTTTTGGACATTTTGTCATTCATGAAAATCGATTTATTTTGAGTTTTTGGACCTAAGTTCGAAGTTTGTTCAAAGTAAAAAAAACACCCTGTATACTTGCAACTACATAAGATTTCCATTGAACGGTATGTAGATCTAATCTTTAAAAGAAATGTAGCAACGAAGTCCTTTTTTCGCTCGTCCGAACGATTTTCGTTAAAACAAGTTACAATTTGTTTCATTGACGTAAATAATATATTTACCTTGACCTATTAATTTCAAGAGACAGCAACATTTTTATTGCTAATGCAGGAATGTATGTGTAGTAATGTACTCAAATGAATTGTATCCTACAACAGAATCGTACATAAGCACTCAGTGAATTGCATTAGTATATATTTTTTAGGATTAAATCCGCATATGGTCCAATAGTAATCTTATGTAGTTGCATGCATATGATTTCAGAAATAAATATGCGAGAAAGTGGAATTTCACGCACGTAAATCTTTATATGAGTGTAAATAAATCCTCGATACTATGAAACTATGTATATGTGAAACATAAAATTACCTTTTGAACATAGATATTGGAATGGATGTATACTGCCATTAATGTAGAATTTTAAAATGACTTCTATGAGAAGAATAATACGAAGTTTTTATATTTGACTTGTATCTTTTACTCCGGTCAAAGATCTGAATCACACTGTCTCCTGATCCTGGTTACATAGTACATTTTACGGCAGCTTGTCTTTATAGAATGCAACGTCGGCGGAAATTTTATGTATTCCTTGCTGAAAGGAAAAACGATTGTCTTGCTCATCACACCCAATAGAAACATATTTAACCCAAAATACGCTCAAATTAACGAATAATTATGTCAATTGGGATGGGAAGAATTTAAATTTTTCTTGAATTGATTTGAACTTTGGTTGGATTAATTGAACTTGATTTGGATTGAATTGAACTTAAATTAAATATACTTGAACTTGACTTGGATTAAAATGACTCGACTTGGATTAATTTTACATGAAAAGTGTAGCGCTAACATTGGTCGCGCACGTGGTATCCTACTTTAGGTTTCAAAGTTTCCTCAACTCCAAATAACTCCAAAACTAACAAGTTTTTGGCATTTTATTATTCGTTAAAATTTTTTCATTTCAAGTTTTTCAACGTATGGTTTCAATTTGTCCGCAAAAAAACACCCAATATATAAATTATTCAACGCCAGATATCTCCATCAATTTGTAAATAAATGTATGTTTTTGTGCGTGATTTCCCCTATGTTATTACAATGGGAATCAGCTTGAATAATAATAATACCATTCAAATAACATAAAAAACCTGGTATCTGATCACTTTTGTTTATAAGTAAAAAATATTGCACGAAAATTTATTCTACTGTGAAGAAATGCAGCTTATCGCGGTAAAAAGGTATGGCAAGGTTTTTAAAAACTTCTTAGCTAATTATGATTTGAATTATAATACACAGTGGTTCCTTGCTTGGCTGGTGTTTGCGTCTGTGACGTTCTCAAGAACAACACAGGCCCCTGTCGGTCCGATGAGCATTTTTTATGTTTTTGTTGAAAAAAGAACCCTTAGGTGGTGGACTATTCGGTTCTAAAATTTTATGGCGCTACGGACACTAAATCCCTCCCCCCCCCCCCAAAATCCTAAATTTTCGACCCCGTATGAGACCCCATATGATAAGAAAAAAAAACGGGAAATGAAAAATTTGCTACCGTAACTTTGTGTACAATGCTTCAAGGATTCTAAAACTGTCTTTGGTTTTGTTCTTGCATAAAAATTCAATGAGTTCTATTTTTTTGAAATATCAATATATATGAACTAAAAAACCAATATGTCAAATTTTTCCAAAAAATAAGGCCTGAATCGAAAAATGCATAGAAGAAATTGTGTTTCTTTTCAAAATATACATATAGTAGTCAAATTTCATAAGAATCAGACTACAAGCATAAAAGTTCAAAATATTTATAAATTTTCAAAATTTTTTTTAATTTCTTTTGTAAATTACAATTCACAGTGTGAACATGAAGTCATGTATGGGGATATCGGAATAAAAATAAAAGCAGCATTCAGTTACATAAATTGTCCTTATATTACACTTCAGCAAAAAATTTTGTTTATGGCTTATACCCAAAACCTCTCACTTACAACATTCACAAAAGAATAGAAGTCGGTGAGTTTTCATGCTAGTTAATAAACTACAGTTTTAGAATCCTTGGAACATTTCTAACAAAAGTACGGTAGCAAACTTCCAAATTGTACTGGAAAAAATGTTTTTGTCTAGCTCAAAACTCAAAATTAGTGTATATTTGAGATAGTGACAAAATATCGCATCTAAAAAAAATGAAATTTTCATATATAAAAATTTTCTACCGTACATTTGTTTCAAAATTTTCAAGGATTCTAAAGCTGTCTTTGGTTTTGTTCTAGCATAAAAACTCTATGACTTCTATTCCTTTGAAATATAAATAAAAATAAACCAAAAATTAATTCATCGAGTTTTTCAAAAACAAATAAGGCCTAAATCGAAAAAGTTACAGAAGTAAAAATGTTTTTTCAACATATACATATAGTTGCCAAATTTCAAACGAATCGGATCAAAATTTAAAAATCGCTAGGCTGTTCCTCTTAAGGATGCTGGATGACCGTATCTGTGATTCCAGTTTCACCAGTGCACAAGTACAAAAATACTTCAATCGCAGGTACCACTAGGATGGATCTATTTGTTTGTCATCGATATTTTGAGACTTTTTAAATGGAAACCATCGAATCCCGCCATTTTGACGGATCATGTACACTAGTAGTTATATATATATATATTAGTAAAACTTCAATTATAACATTCTCTTTCCAATTTAAAATTCGTTCGTTAATAAAGAATATAATGAACATATGTACAGGTTGCAACACCTGCAACCAATAAGAGATGAAATGTTCATCTTATAAATTGTGAATAGGTGGAGTTGGAGTCACAAAATTGTGAACAGGTGGAGTCTGTACCGAGGTGTGTCTCAAAGGCGTGTCTCAGCCACATAGTGGATAATCTTTTAGTGCGGCTATGTGCCCTCAACTTGGGCGATGTCGGTGCGGCTGTGCGGCCGTTGTTGACGGTCTGACGCTTGTGAAGTACATGCTCCTGTGGGCGCACTCGTTTGTCCTAACCTCCTAGCGATTCAGAGTCGGTGTTAGAGTTGGAAAATTCTGTAGAAGTGGAGTCGAAGTCGGAAAATTCTGGAAAGGTGGATTCGGAGTCGCCAAATTCTGAAAACGTAGAGTCGGAGTCGCAAATTTATTCCTCCGACTCCGCAACCCTGCTCATAAAAAAACTAATAGTGTGCACAAACTACAAAAGACCTAATACAATTTATCAGTCCCTTGCGCGGATCATCAGACTGAATACTTTCTTTAAATGGAACAAACAGATAAAATCTGAAATATTTCATACTAAGTGTGGTGGTGTGGTGTTTGCCGCCGCAAGAGGGCGCTGCAACGGTGTGCGCTCCGCCACGACGAGACGATCATCTTGCCGCCGCAACCGGACGGCTGCGAGCCGCAGCGAGCGGGGACGGCAGTTTGCTTTCAAGAGCGGTAGAGTGAAGACGTAGATTTCGTTACTGGTTTCGAGTTACGCCTCTGCTTATTATCGTGAGGCTGTGATTGAGTTGTCTAGTTTGCGTGCGGAGAAACTAGAGTTAGTGCAGTGGGAAAACAGCGTAGTTGTCCGGGATGCAACCAAGTCAAAGTTGCTCTACTCTGTGTGCGTGTCCAACGGCTTGTCACCGTCACCAAGAACCCCGCCCACTTCAACAGCTGCCACACGTCGCTTCGTGACACAACTGAGTGCAAACAATTACAGTATAGTTTTGCCATCAAAGTATCATTTAATAAAGTACTCAATATGTTTCAATTTACATTTAAAAGTCCCTGCCGTCTTAAATAAACGACACATATTGTATAATGAGTTATACCAAATAACAGCACGGCTACTGCAATTCTAACGTAGGCCTACATCATAATGTATTGTTCCTATGTCACCATGTATTTTTAGCAATGCAAATCTCTTCAGTCTATATTACCAATACGTAGTTAACGAGCAATTAACAGGTTCCTCATAAAATAAATTGAATACAAGTATTCTAACAGGTTCTATATAATATGGATTAAATTAATGTATTCAAGTGCTGAAGCGTTCTGTAAGATGTCTTTGATGCATACTCACGCCAAATGAATTCGATTAATTTACTTAGAAAATTTTAGTGAGGAATTCCATGTGCTCATATCAGTATATTTACTGGTCACTTCCCTCTCGTTTAATATCATACTATTTTGGTCGTACAGTGCAAAGTAAAGGAACCTTGAAGCTATCATTGGCGATAAAAAGAACTTGACGCTAACACACGAAGTAATGAATGTTATAAATTTCATAACAAATGTTTAATTTTTCTCTGGAAATAGTCCCCCTTCCCCTGTCATATGACATACAAGTATGATGCTCATCAATACCGCCTTTTTTCAGTTGCTCAGGCGATAAGATAGTTTTCAAATTAATATTAATGCTCGTGGCCACACCATTCAACGTTACCAATTTAGTTCTTTTTTTGTGTCTTTGCGTGAAAACTATGATATATTGGACAATATTTTACTTCATTTTCAGAATTTCTTACATAACTTATGAAAAATACAATATAAATGAAAGACATTTGCATGTATTTATATTTATTTCTATATGTGATACATGCTTTCATTATTTATAATAAATTTAGTTGCGATCGCTTTTTCAACTTCTCAACTTTACGAAATATTTTCAGTTCTTCTGGTGTTTAAATGAAAAAAATGGATTCATTTTTTACTGCAAAATGTCAATCGTTAAAATTTTATTCATCTGTCAATCTACAAAATGCAACGTTTCGATGAGAAACGTTGTATTTTATAGATTGACAGAAGTAAAGAATTTTAACGATTAGCGTTTTGCAGTAAAAAATATGACCATTGTTTTATTATTGAACAAACTTCTAAACAAATACCTCTAAGAAACATATGAAAGAATACTTTTTGACATGAAAGCAGTGTTGCGTTCTATGAGACATCAATGAATTTTAGCGTTCGACACAGTTCTGTCTATATTTAGGGATAAATTCCTTCTTCTTTTTACTATTTTGCCTTTCAATAAGGCAGCTTTTCCTCTTGGTTGTCCTGTTTGGCGCCTGACAATGCTCGTTGGCTGACATGGAATTTTTTTTCTGAACGCCCCTGATCCTTTAAAAAGGGTGCAACCTGCAGTGCGAAGGAAAGTTGAGACCTGCTCAGGATTCCTACAGGCTTTCACCCTGCTTTCGAAGACGTCAAGGGCGCCGAGCATGCAGGGGCTCTGAGTTCGCTTCAATTCCTTATTAAACATGCTTGTAAATTCATCGATTCTCTAGTCAATTGATAGAGTGTCTGTGTCTGTGTGGAGGTTTCGATGACTTCTGGATCAACAGGTCTGTCTTTTCAGTCGCATGCCGCTATTTGCTCATTAACATCCGATACTGCATTAGCAGGCGCATCTGCAAACAAACCATCGAAAAAAGTCGATGTTGGCATTGCTTTGTCACCGTATTTGACCTTGTACAAGTGTTGCTTCTCAGCAGCAGTGCAGGTGTAAAGCTGTGGAAGGCGGACTGCGCTATACTGAGACGCTGCAAGTTGATGTTTGCACACGCTACCTGTATTCCCACTGATGCAGCTGCACGTGCCGATGGATAGGTCTACTGTGTACTGAATGCCCTCTTGAGAAGCAGAATCAACTGTATAAACTGCTCCTCCATTATGGGTAACAGCTGACAGAGGAATGGTGTTGGTGGCAGTTTTGGAAGAATAATTATTGTCTTTTTTGAGGATGACATCTGACAGACGCAAACGAAGGTAACTGTCGTATACATCTTCCATCACCAGCAGCTGTGCACCGTTGTGGGCCTTATTTCTGTACACAAATATTTTAATAATTACTGATATTGTTTAATGTCACTTACAAATATTACTATTATCAATAATTTAGATTGAAATCGTGCTCAAATCTAAATCCAAAATCTATGGGCACTAATCATTTCTTACTCCTTACACATAAAATTAAGTATTTAAAGTTGTTTCTCTCTAATAAACGGGGTTAAATAAAATTTACTATAAAACACGCAAGATTTCAATATTTTCAAGATTTAATGTATGTATAAGTTTCATCTTCGGTTCACCATTCTAAGCGTTATTTTTTAACGTGGAAAACATAGCTACACTGATACAAAATGAATTTAATTAATCCTCACCGCTGTACTTTATTTTTGTATTGACTTTGGTAGGAGGTCTTGATTTATTACATGTTTTAATTTTTCAATTATAGGGAATTATTCGAAAAGTAATGTAATATTCATAAATTTCATTGTTATTGATGAAAAAAGCTAACGGAACCTATATTTCAGTCAATTTCTGGCAGCAACAACAATCACATATGCAGCTAAATGAGGTCGAAAATGATTAGGCTACTATCTCCCTATTCAGCCAATGCCTTCGATAAAAGGTAACTTCTACAAACTGCATCAGCAGTACAATACCTGTTGAGGACAATATCCTTGATCGCCATCATCATGCTCTCACACATGTTGTTGGTGTTGTGACCACGCAGTAGAGAGCCACACCTTCTAGGTGAACTCCACTCTTCCCATCGTTCCACCGCTGATCTGAAGTATCTGAAACCAATACAGTTTTTGATATACTACAACTGAATGTTAAATTCATGTCATTATATTACACTCATGTTCTTTGTGCAGCTATATCAAATTTTTGTCTGTGCATTATAACTTCAATGATTTTGGAAGCAGTTACTTACTCGGTACATTTGAAGTTATTTCGTGACAGTTCTGAATCCAGGAATTCGGACCATATGTGGTCGAAGGAACTAATGGACTCAGCGTAGACCAGCTTTTTGAGAACTGAAATCAGTGGTTTGCGGTGCTCCTTGGCGATACCATTTTTGGCATTCCACAACCAGCGCCATGCGGCCTGCAGGACGTGGAAGACGCGGAGGAACAATTTGCTCTGAGGCCACACCTCGCGCAGTGCTCCTCTTTCAGCGTCATGGCGCTGAATGAAACACTCAGGGCGCAGTTTCCCGTTGGACGCAACGTCACTCAGCATATCTTGGAGAAGATTGAAACCTGTTAAACATTATTAAAGGGGGAATACAGTAAAAAAAGTAAAGCTACCAATTTGACTAAAATATCTTAATCAGCAAATTTTTAGTCATATGTTAGTTATAGGTTATATAGTTATAATTTTAAAATTTAATTTTAATTGCAAATTAAAACACATACCTCTGACATAATCTTCTTTACTTTGTGTTGAGAACAGTATGACCCCGAGTAGAAGGCCCCAAGCTGCGCTCGAGCAGACAAGAATGGTGAGTGAGCAGTTGGTCTTGTCCACGTGGCTAGTCGTGTCCACAAACACCACCTCGCTGGCTGATTGCATTTCTTTGTGAACTCTATACATGAAATCGGTGACAAGAACGGCAACACATCCACCAGAAGTCTCAGCAAAATTAATGAGATGCTGCGGCATTTTATTCTTGATTCGCTGCATAGCTTCCAAGACGGACATGTCATCGAAGTTACCGTGGTTCTGTGCCATCCACCTCGTCCTCAGACTCACTACAGAGTTTAATGTAGGATTTAATCTTCTGTCTGCCAGCAGCGCAATGTCACTTTGAAAATTATGCTTCAGTGGGTGATGGCGTCGAGCTTGGGCACCAAACATGCCTGTAAAATTTTGATTCATATTGTTATATATTTAGTATTTGTTCACATTTTTCATGAATTTGGGGCTCTATAATGAGATATAAGAAGCGAACAACTCATTATTAACTTCAATATAACTTCACCGTCAAAAATATGAGCTAAATAATATATTTATTTACAAATACACATATTTTCAAGTAGAATAAGAAAATATTGACATAATTGAATCTTTAAATAGCCGCAGAAAAAAACATTTTTCGACCGAATTAAATTAACTAATTGTTCAAACGTTCGTCATTCTTTTCACTTTCATCAGAAATAATCAACCCAACTTAATGAAACATAAATTGTAAAAATTAAGAAATGATATACGCTAGTTATTATAAGATATGCATAAAAGTGCCAATTTTACCAGGTATATTGAGTCAAATATCCCGTAACAAAAAACTAATTGCATATCGTAATTATAAACAACTGGGCCGTGAATTTTACTAACATTTTTTTCTGTACCTGCAATTAATGAAAGTTGAGGGGGTGACATTTTTAATCTTATTGTTGTACGGTTATGAATAACAAGTAACTGCTTAGATTTAGTTGAGGAACATGCCTGAATAAACGTACCATAGTGCCACAACTGTGACATCGATACTTGTAAAATTAGAATAGCATTCATGCCTGCTCTTCTCAGGTAAACTCATTCTTTAAAGTAGTAAATTATGAGTTCAAAATTATTTATTCTCACCTTGCTCAAAGTAGGAGAAAAACTCTTCCTTGGTGCTTTCTGACATACTGAACTCGCTCATGATAGCAGCGGAGGAGCGGGAATGGTTGTGGCGGCCATTGAAGGTGATATGGCAGGGGTGAGGTGTCGATCCTTCAGTGCTGATGACCGCTCTTAATCGTGCCGGACAACTTAAATAAAAATTAGCTATACTGATATATCCAAGCAAACAGTGTGAGCTCCTTTAAATGTGAATAAATTAAATATTTGTAATACTTCACATAACCTTGATACTTTGGTATCACAAGTATTTTTGTACGACGAGAACCATATTAATTTTTGAACCGAGAGAAGTGTCTACTGAATAAAACAAAAATAGTGAAAAATATATGCAAGTGGCCCGTCCTAGTTCGGCGGGAAAAAAGTTTCACCACGCTTCGATTAGTTCGTTTGCATTGACAAATATAATGACGCCTTAGGTTCTGTCAAAACGATGAAATATTTCATTCTAACGGGTGTAGTTCAGTTTGACAGTAGTTATTTATGTTCTTCAGATCGTTTACAAATAATTACTGCTATTACTATATAATATGCTTGAAGCATATGACTTTTACAATGCAAAAATTTTTTGTATTGAAGTACTTTTTTACATTCAACAAGGTTTCATGCATAAAAAATATTTGAAATAAAATAGGAGCGAGTTTTTTCCTAATAGCCAAACATTTATGAAAATTTATGAAAATAATAAATGGAAATCCTAACTGTTGAAATATTCAAACGAATAACTGATCATAATAAGTAACTAGGCTCAAACAAAGCAAACTTGACTGACCCTAAACAATACATATGTAAGTTTAATTAACTGAGCTAAATTTAAATAATTGCACTTAACTGATTGTATAAAAAACTTTCCAAGTATTTTATTATCATTTGTTTACACATTTATTTACCTATTTCTAACTTGTAACTACAGTTAGGAGTCCGTGTCACACGTAAGTATACATGCAGATGTAAAAAACAGGAAGCGCTCTTTGAAAACTGCGAGCACAATGCAATGTAGAAAGCATGTAATTCAATATTTGTATGACCAGACAATAAAAATATATTTTGAATGAAGTACTTACTTGGTATTAGTTATTTTAACTACATTGTGCTTCCGTACCGCATGGTGGCAAACGTAGCAGAGTTCCAATTGACTCTTGCGCTTTCTTTCTCCTCTCTGCATTGTCCAGCATACATTATTTTTCTGCGAGAATTCATTTAACCAGTCGTAAAACTCCGTGCTGCTTTTAATAGCAATATCAATGCGCATAACATTTTCCTGATCTTGACCGTTCGCCGGTAATCGCAGGAATTTAAAACTATCGAGTAATTCAACACCTTCCATATTGCACATAAGCCTGCACTGTACACGGTCATTTCTAAATCACGACTGGCATTTTTATGTAATCAGGTGCCATGGCAAGTGCATAACAGTGCTGCCAGCGAGTACTTTTTGAAAAACCTAGATCACGCTTCAGAAAAAACCTAGCTTTGAACAAATAAACCTAGTCTTCTAAAATGTAATTTTTTAACGATTAATTTGACTGTTAACATGAAAATAATGCAAAGAAATGAAGTTTATGTTGAAACCTTTCATGTAGCACCTTGAATGTATATGTGTATAATACTGATAATGTTACAGTGCTCTTGTGTAAGAATGTATTTAGACAGCACTATGCGTTGAGAACTGAGCTCATGGTTCTTGTGGATCTCTGCTCGTGGTTCTCGGGCTTGGCTGGAGCCTACTCCACCACTACCCTTCGTAATGTAAACGTGTGTCCTGCTGTGTGTCCTGATTATACAAACTCCAAGAGTCTCGTCTTCTTAACCTACATCCATTAGGTTATGGGCCCAGTAAACCTTCCGATGAAGCAATATCAAGTGAGGTTATCTTAAGTCTCGAAGCGAAAAACAGCCCGGGACAGCGAGAACAGAAGTTGGTGATTTGTTAGTGCTGTGTGAGACAGAAACGGTGAAAGAGAAAGAAACATGGCAGGCTCCGTAAGTGAAAGTGCAAAGAACTGCCTCACGGCTCTTAATGATAAAAACTATCCTACGTGGAAGCTGCAAATGAAGATGATTCTGATGAAGGAAAAACTGTGGAACTTGGTTCGAGGAACGGAAACCATGCCACAGACTACGGACGAGACTGCTCGAAGAAAATTTGAAGAAAGACGTGACAGTGCACTTGCAACAATTGTGCTTGGTGTCGAAACAAGTCAACTTTATTTGTTGGGTGATCCTACTGACCCTGTGCAACTATGGCATAAGATTGAAGATACATTCCAGAAGAAAACTTGGTCTAACAAGTTCAGACTACGCAAAAGACTCTACAACATGAAAATAAAAGAAGACCAAGACTTACAAACTCATCTCAAAGCATTTGTCGAAATATTTGAGTCCTTGAGTGTGATTGATGACGCTGTTGATGAAGAAAGTCGTGTAATAATCTTGCTGTCGTCACTTCCCGACCATTTCTCCACACTGGTGACTGCACTGGAAGCTCATGAAAAACTACCGTCATGGGATATTGTGACAGAGCGTCTTCTGAATGAAGAAGCAAAACTGAAAAACCAAAGTGCTTCAAACTTCAGTGAAAAATCCCTTGTGACCTCCAAATTGAAAAACTCACGATGCTTCGAATGCGGAAAATTGGGACACCTACGTACCAAGTGCTGGATCTATCAAGAAAAATTGAAGAAAGAAGATGGGAACCACACAGAAAACCAAAACAATTTTGTAGCAGGTAAAACAAATTATATCGGTGCATTGTCTGTGATAAATATCAATAATTGTTGGGTAATTGATTCCGATGCAACAGCACACATGTGTAACAATAGGAATGATTTTTCTTGTATGAATGAGCTATCTAGTCCAATTAACATTGAAGTTGGTGATGGTAGAAACTTGCAAGGTGTTGGTGTAGGTGATGTTGAAGTTATGGTGTTGTTGCCTAAAGGTCGAGTAGATACCTGTGTTGTTAAGAATGTCTTGTATGTACCTGGCTTAGCCTACAATTTACTTTCCGTGCCTCAGATTACAGAAAGTGGAAACTCAGTTTACTTTGACGAAAGCTCATGTAAGATTGTAAATAAAGACGATGAATTAATTGCCTTAGGCAGTAAAGTAGGAAAATTGTATAAACTTAATTGCACCCTTAATTCAGCCGCTAAATGCATGAACGTTTCCTCTGATGAAATTCTGTGGCATAAACGATTTTGTCATCTAGGATTCAATAATCTTAAGAAATTAGCCACTAAGAATCTTGTTAGAGGTTTTGATTGTTCTGTGAGTGGAGATAACATTTTTTGTGAAAACTGTTGTGATGGTAAAAATCATAGACTTCCGTTCCCCAAAACAAATCACAAAAGGGAACGTCAACCCTTAGAACTTATCCACAGTGATGTGTGTGGCCAGCTTAATCCCATATCACTTGGGAGTGGAAGATATTTTGTAACCTTCATAGATGACCACTCCAGATATACTTGGGTGTACATTATCAAACATAAGAGTGATGTTTTCAAAGTGTTTCAGGAGTTCAAATCCTTGGTAGAAAATCACTATGATCACAAAATTAAAATTCTGCGCTCCGATAACGGTGGGGAATACATCTCTAATGACTTTGAACAATTCCTAAAAAGGGAAGGAATTATCCATGAAAAAACTGTGCCTAAGACACCTGAACAAAATAGAGTTGCAGAAAGAATGAATAGAACTCTTCTTGACTCTGTCAGAGCTATGCTGTCTGGTTCAAAGTTACCAAAATCATTCTGGGGTGAAGCTATATCAACTGCCGTGTATGTCAAAAATAGGAGCCCTGCTAGTGCATTGAATGATATGACCCCTTATCAGGCCCTTAATGGACACAAGCCCAACGTACAGCACCTCAAAACCTTTGGCTGCAGTGCGTACGCTCATGTCCCCAAAGATGAGAGGGAAAAACTTGATCCAAAATCTAAACCGTGTGTTCTTGTAGGATATGGAAGTGGATCCAAGGGATATCGTCTGTATGACATAAACAGTAGAAGGATATTTTTGAGTAGAGACGTTATGTTCAATGAATCTCAGCAGATGCCAATTGAGAAGGAGCCTTCAGAAGTAAATGATGGTAATTTTACTCTTCTTCCTCAGGATCCAGAACCAGAAGACTCTGAGGGAGGGGTGGAGCATAGACAGTCAGATGCTGGGATGGAGGGAGTGCAGCCTAGACAATCAGCCAGATATCGACGGGCTCCTGATAGGTTTGGTGAATGGGTGTATTTAATGAAAAATGAGCTTGATATACCATCTTGTGTTCAAGAAGCACTCAGTGGACCAGAAGCAAAACTATGGGAAACAGCTATGGAGAATGAGATGGAGTCTATAAATCAAAACAGAGTATGGTCCCTTGTAGAGTGTCCTAATGACAAAAAACCTATCAAATCAAAGTGGATCTTTAAAAGAAAAACCGGACCCGACGGAAGCATTTGCTCGTACAAAGCTCGCCTTGTGGCTCAGGGCTACTCACAAAAATATGGCATTGACTACGACGAGACCTTCAGTCCCGTGGTTCGATTTGAGTCTGTCAGGACAGTACTAGCTTTGGCTGCCAAATGCAACATGCAAGTCCATCACATGGACGTTGCAACAGCCTTCCTTAATGGAGAACTGATTGAAGAACTATATCTGGTTCAACCTGACGGTTTTATTGTCAAAGGCAAAGAAAATCTGGTGTGTAAACTACAAAAATCGCTCTACGGACTAAAACAAGCTCCTAAGTGTTGGAATACTACACTAGATAGCTATTTGAAGAAATTGGGTTTTGTACAATCTAAGAGTGATGCTTGTATATACACTCGTGTTCAAGATGAGAAACTGTGTATTGTGGCGGTGTATGTAGACGATCTAATAATTGCTTCTGAGTCTGGTGATGAAATAAATCAAATAAAGTTGAGCCTTTCTACCCAATACAAAATGAAGGACCTTGGTGTGCTGAGTTACTTCCTAGGTGTAAGTGTTGTACAATTTAAAAACAATGTCTTCTTGAATCAAACTGCCTACACTGAGGCTCTGTTGTCAAAATTTGGCTTTGATAATTGTAAACCTGTTGCAACTCCCGCCGATGTAAACGTAAATCCGATATGCTCCCCAAATGATGTCGAATTTGACCCTGCCACTTATCAAAGTGCTGTAGGTAGCCTTTTGTATTTGTCAACCAGAACTCGACCTGACATTGCATTCGCAGTGAATAATGTTGCTAAATACAGCTCCAAACCTCTTGAACAGCATTGGATGTGTGTTAAGAGAATATTCAGGTACCTGAGAGGCACCTCTAAACTAGGTCTCTTGTATAGCAAATGTTCTGATACTTGCATTGGTTATTCAGATGCTGACTGGGCTGGTGATAAAAATGACCGAAAGTCTACCTCTGGTTACTGTTTCACCCTCAGTAATTCGGTAATTACGTGGAGATCTAACAAACAAACTTGTGTAGCCCTCTCAACTGCAGAAGCCGAATACGTTGCTCTTGCCGGTGCGGCTCAAGAGGCTGTCTGGTTAAAGCACTTACTCAGTGATCTAAATTTTGGGACTATGGAACCAATGGTTATAAACGAAGACAACCAGTCAGCCATCTGTCTTGCCAACAATCCCAAATATCATGGGAGGAGCAAGCACATCGATATTAAGTTTCACTATGTACGGGATCTTGTAAGTAACAAAGATATAGACGTAGTGTATTGCCCTACCGACGAAATGCTCGCCGACATATTCACCAAGAACCTGCCGATAGAAAAGTTCTCTAGACTAAGAACGAAGTTAGGAATGGTCTCATCTGACACACATTCAATGTGAGAAGGAGTGTTGAAACCTTTCATGTAGCACCTTGAATGTATATGTGTATAATACTGATAATGTTACAGTGCTCTTGTGTAAGAATGTTTTAGACAGCACTATGCGTTGAGAACTGAGCTCATGGTTCTTGTGGATCTCTGCTCGTGGTTCTCGGGCTTGGCTGGAGCCTACTCCACCACTACCCTTCGTAATGTAAACGTGTGTCCTGCTGTGTGTCCTGATTATACAAACTCCAAGAGTCTCGTCTTCTTAACCTACATCCATTAGTTTACTTACCACAATGTGTATTATTCCTCTTCATCTCCCTCATAAATGACGACTTTCTCGGCATTCTTTGCATCTTGCAAACGAGTCTCGTATCTCCTGTATGCTCCACCGTCGGCTAGGTCGCGTAGCATTTCTCTGTCTGGCTCCCATGTGAGGCATGATTGACCATGCTTTGTTATTTGCTGTTTAGCTAAAATTCGGTCTCTGGTTGTAGTGGCTTTCAATGAGTTTGTCCGTGACGTTTTCACTCTATTAACTTGTGAGAAAATTCTCTCAGCGCAAGCTGAGGAATGCGGTAGAACTTTTAAACTTGTCACAAATTTGGATAATTCTCCAAATTTAGATTGGTCAAGACCATCTTTTATGAATCGAATGTTATACCAAAATTCAGGAATACTGACATCGTTGTTCCCCGTGCAGCGCAGGTCTTTGTTCATTCTGGAGCTTCGATATTCATCGTCAAGATCGTCTAATTTGCTTTGAGGGACCAGATTTTTTAACTGCGCCGCCAATGTTGCAATGGACATCAGTGCATTATTAGCTGATAAAGCTTTTGGGTTCAAGATTTTAAGTTGTGAAATTATGCTTTTTTCATCAAATGAAAATCTTTTTTTAATTTGAACACACAATGCTATTAAAAAATGCAAACAATCTTTTCTAAATTTGCTGAGGATTTCATTATTGGGAAGGGGTTCTTGCTCCAGCCATGCCATTGTTCGCCCACCTAGAAATATATCTTCTAGAGGTTTGAAAAATTTGTTGTCACCTGGATCTACATCACATAGTTTTCATTGTGTTAAGTACTCCTCCTTTAATAAAAAAGCTCAATATATTTTTGTACTCAGTAGATACCATTGAGTGGAGAAGATGTAACCGAAAATGTTCTGATTGAAATTCCAATTTGGGGGCATTAACTTTTTTCATAACATATTGAAGGAAACAAAGCATATGTTTCGTGCCACGATTGATCAGTAGCTTATAAATTTGACTAGCGCCATCAAATTGGTCAGTCTTTGCCTGTGACTCGAAATAAAGAATAAAAGCATCCCATTGTTCCAAGATGACTGAAATTACATGTTCTCTTGAAAGCCATCTTGTTTGAGCAAGTTTTGGAATGCGATGATGAGCAACGTTGACAACATCTTGTATCATGTAGAAATCATTTTGACGTTTGCTACTCCGAGAGAAATATGAAGTAAGATTTTTCAGTAAGGTTTCCAAAAAGTGAGGTAAAACGGATACAGCATTGCTCGCGCATAATGCGAATGAGTGACAGACGCAACCCATCACAAAAACACTTGGAAGTACATCTCTCAGCAGTTTTTGAAATCCGTTCTTTTTTCCAAGCATGGTAGAGCAGTTGTTACACCCTAAACCGATTATATTTTCAAACGGAATGTTTCTCTCTCTCAGGATCAATTGAAATGCATCAAAAAGCCCTGCTGCACTCCAATTTTCTACAACAACAGTATCGAGAAGGGCATCAACAACTTCTAACTTTTTCAAATCAAAACACATCACCACAATAGCTAACACTTGCGTAACAGATACATCCGTGCTTTCATAAATTTTCACAGAAAATTTTTGTTTTCTACAAATGTCGTTCAGCTCATTTTTTTCTTGGTGCGCAATGCCATCTTGAATGATGTAGGAGAGCTTTGTTCTTTTGAAGTCAATCTTCTTGGCAATAGTACTGTCACTGAAAGCTTGCTTGCAAACTCCAAGAAAATTATCAATATGCGGAAAAGGGACAGGACGTTCGGAAAAAAACCTGCAATCAATGCTTCAGCAGTAGCAATTTGATCAGTTTCAGGTTTAGTACTGCTAGTGCTGGCATAGAAATTGTCTATACGGACAGTAGATTTGGCACTTTCAAAGCATTTTTTGTGTTTTTCTGTATTTTTATGAGCAAGTAGCATAGACTTGGTTGCATTTTTTAGCGTAACTGAACAGCATTTACAATCGCTAAATTCTTTATTATTTTTGTCTTTTTGCAACTGGTCCTTAAGTTCAACGTCACGCAACCATTCTTCTCTAAAAGACTGAACGTACCATGTTTTCCTTTCCTTCTTTGGAGATTCTTCGCTCATGCTTACGCACTGCGCGGTTTTCACCAACTAATTACAAAAAATAGGCAAAAACAAGCCAACGGAACACACCGATGATAATCTTGCGAACAGTTGCGAACAGCCTTCCACCGACAATACAGTGACTTGAATAGCGACCCACGCCGTGCGGGACTCCGATCGACGGTTTGAACGGTCACGCTGTTTAAAACTCGTTTGAAACGAGAAGTGTTTTCGTTTTTTCGACATGTTCATCTGTTACATATGAATAATTAATTTTTATAAATAATATTGTGTTGTAAGTTTCATTTATTCCTTTGATTTTTGCGTTTACTGCATTCTTATTTTAAAAACCTAGATTCAGCTAACTTTTTCAAGAAAAAACCTAGAAACCTAGCCTGAAGCAAAAAACCTAGATCTAGGTTTAAAAACCTAGCGCTGGCAGCACTGGTGCATAACTTAACTGCATTGCGATATCTGGTAACTCATTATAGTTCGACGATAGAACTAGTTCTGACAATGAGGTCAAGTTTTGTAGGTTTCCCATAGAAGTATCATTTGGCAATGGATTAAAATACATGTTTCACTCTACAGCCATCATAAGTCACAGTCGTCTTAAATGACATTATGTTATGAGTTAAACCAAATGAGAGCAGTTACTGCGATTCTACCATATGTCATAATGTATCGTCCGTATGTCACGACGTATAGTTTTCAGTGCAAATCTCTTTAGTTTCTATTATAAATATACAGTTAATTCGAGAAATTAACAGACTCTTTTTAATATCACTTAAATAAAAGTATTCTAACACGCTCATTATAATATGAATTAAATTAAAGTATTCAAGTGCTGAAGCGTTCTGTAAGATGCCTTTCACTCATATTTACGCCAAATAAATTTAATTAACTGACTTCTAAGATTTTAGTAGAAAAAAATATATGCCCATTTCAATATGTTTAATAATTATTGTCGCTCCTTTTCGTTTTGCATAGCCCAGCTCACATTTTTATGCGAGAATTCATTTATCCAGTCTAACTCAGTGCGGCTTTGAATCGTAATTTCAATGCTCATTACATTTTCCTGATCTTTCCTCCTCACTGTTAAAGGCTGCAATTTAAAATAATAAGGGTAATTGAACTCCTTCCATGTGGCAAATGAGTTCACACTCAGCATACCCATTTCTAAATCACCACTGGCAATTTTTTGTGAGCAAGTGCATAATCTAACTGCATTGCGAAATCTGGTAACTCATTATGGTTAGACGATACAGCGACTTCTGGCAATGAGATAAACTCTGGACCAGTGCACATGACGCACCCTACACGCACACGGACGCTGCAACACACGCACACAGAGTGGAGCAACTTTGACGTGGGTGCGTCTGGGGTGAGAGTGCCCGGCAATGGTTAGGAGTGATCTTCGAAATGTAAAAAATGTAAAAATATGTAAGTTCTAAATGTAAAAAATCCTTCGTTACGAGGTTCCTACAGGCCTTCCGCGTCGAATGAGACCAAAATCACGCTTCTACGTTGAAAATTGTAGAGTGAGATAAGTTTGGCGCAAGTATATTTATTTTTCTCGTAAGCGCGCAATAATTTTTTTTTGGCGAAAATCGAAAATTATTATAGAAGAAAATGTGTTTGGAATTCAATTTTACATATCTGTATGCATTTTCCCTAAGTGCAATAGAAATGTCTACAGTGGATGTTGAAAAATTAGGTAAAAAAGGTGGTTTCAAGGTAGTAGATTCAGGGTAGCAAAACTTAAGTTTATGCCCTCAGTCTATTTCCCACAATTCTCCTCTGACAGTTGATGTTGTCTAATATAGTTAGGGAGATATTAAATAACAATCGTAATATAAACTAATGAAAACTTTGAAGGAATAAGTTTAAAAAATGTAAACATCAATTTAATAAGACTCATAATTGAGTCGAGAAAATCAGTCTATAATCTGGACAACATCTTAAATTTGATTTTGACATGTATGTATTCCTTAGCGGATTACCAGACTCATCTTACCCCTTTTAAGATGTCCAAGGTCTCTCCTAGTTGCTCGTCAGGAGTTCTGTTATACGCTTTACACTAACTGTCTATGATCGCCGATCAAAGAAGGAAAAACGAACAACGCCAAGAGCTAGAGGAGGTGACTCACCAGCATTTCATTCCATAAAGTTCTAAAAGAGCCACATAAGGCGGAGTTCACACCAGAGCGATAAGATATTTATCTCCAAAACATGCGATACACGATAATTATCCTTAGGATAAGTTAGGTTCATGCTGAAGAGATAAGACGTGAGCCAGCAACGAAGTGTAGATGGCAGTGTTTCCACGAGCAGGGTAATTACCCTAATTTAGGGTAATCAGAGGTACCCTAGGGTAATGAAAAATATGGGCAAATCTAGGGTAATCAGAGGTCCGTGAAGGAAGTCCGCCTAATCTACGAAAAACAGAAAATTGAATGCCAAAATGCAAGCACCCTACTTGTCACCACTTGAACGAAATGCAATGAAACGAGTCAGAATTTAGTGTTCACAAAACTGCATTGCTGCTGTGGGTAATGCTGCACATTTGAACGTCGTCGGGTACCGCTCACGAAAGACGGCGTCAAGACACGAAGCCAGAATATCTCTTGTCCACTTCGTTTTGACAAATGATTCTGAGTTACATTTCGCTAATAAAAACTCGATCGGTGTCAGCAACAGCCACTTGGCGAAAGTCACTGTCCTGTTCCAATTGTGCGCGTGCTTATAAGCTTCAACAGAATATTGACAGGTATGTTTGTTGTGTTTTTAAATACCACAGTTAAAATACTTCATCGTAGAAATGATGAATGGGTTCATTCTCGTGATAGTCATTGAGTTAACAGCAGAGTTACCTCACAGCGCCGGTATTTTGCCAACTAATTAGATGGAAGTCGTCCTATTTCTAAATCTTAGCCATGTTGCACGCCAACGAAGCATGTTATTGTAGCGATGTAAACAAAAGAATTTAGACGGTTCTTTTACACTTCGAGTTACAAAAGGTGCTAAAGGTGAGAGGAAGAAGCTATAAAATTAGTTAAAAAATTCATATAAACAAGAGAGTACAGTCATTGACTTAAAACTTGCAATGTATGATTGTATTTTCATTGTCTTTCTTAAGTGCTGTAACACGGACGTAGAATTTGATATAGCTGCGATCATGCCTAGAATTCCGTCAACCGAATTTGAACAACTAGGGCTTTTAGCAACTGAGTGTTTAAGAAAGTTTATTCATATTGATACAGGCAAGGTAGTTTTTTCCAAAAACTACTGAATTTCCTCACCCGCCCTTTAGGAAATGAATATATTAGATTACTTTACGATCAAATTTATGAGTTGATAAGTGAATGTGATTGCAGAAAAGTGTCTGAGAAGCATATTTGATGTAACAAGATCGGAAAAAAATCCGTAGTGAAAGGATTTGACGAAGGTCATGTGTGAGGACAGACAGAAAGTCATCAGAGAGAGTGGATCAAAGTGTCAGGTTAGATTGAGCATGAGGAAAGAATGGCTGAAGCGCGTGAATGGATAGAAAATAAAATGAAAAATAGGTAGTTGTACTAGGGATAGGTACACAAATTGTGGCATTTCTTTTAGCGTGGCAAATGTTCGCACCCCTAGTGAGGAAGAGCCAACAACAACACCTCGAAAAAATGAAAGCCCCCCGTGAAAGCTAGAAACTGCCAGCAGAAATTTAAAGATTCGTGGACATCGGAACCTGAGTTCGAGGGATGGTTAGCCAAGACCTCAAAATCAACAGAGTAAAAGGATGTGGCATATTGTAAGGTTTGTCGAACCGATATTACTTGTGGGAAATCGGAGATCAAGCGTCACATGCTCTCAGAGACACAAACAACGGTCCATGGTGGCAAAAATAGAACCATCAATTGCCAGCTACAAATAATCATCTCGAAAATCAATCAAATGAGCCTCAATCCAATTATTCCAATGATTATCCTATGATCCTCTCGAAAATCGTGTTCGTAAAGTGGAACTGCAACTTTGTGCATTTTTAGCTAAGCACCTCATACCTATCTCGTTGCGCGAGCCTCTTCTAGTTTGATGAAATCAATGTTCCCAGTTCAGGAGTCACTGAAAAAGGTGCGCCTTGGAAAACAGCGAGCATCAAACGTAATTCGATTGGTATTTGGCAAACATCTTGTACGTGATATCGTCTGGGATATCAAAACAGCATTCTAAAGTTGTTCAACTGGCCTTCCCTCCTGACACTCAGGCAGTATGTAACACAGGGCTAATTCATACTGACGGAGCTATGGAAACCAGTCATTTACCTTTTAGTTAATTTATAGATCATAGGTTAGAATTTGCTCTTTTAGGGTAATCTGGGGTAATCAACACCCTTCAGTTCGGGTAATTAGAGTCGCCTCGCGTGGAAACCCTGGTAGCTGGCCGGGTTGCCAATTTAGCCCGAAACGGGCTAAATTTAGCCCTTTTATATCTTTATTAGCCCGCAAAAATAACGGTTCAGCCCTAGCGCGTTTTTCAGCCCAAAAAAGAAAAATCTAGCCCTATTTTTAGCCCGCTATTACTTTTGATCAGAAGAACCCGCTAATTTTTAAACTTCAATCCAAAGAAATCGAATTGCAACGTCGCTTAATCGAAAGCGTGGTCACGTGTCATCGTGATCCTTGTTAAAGGCCCCCTCACACGCGCAAATATATCTGCAAACATATCTCAACTGGTGCAGAATTCGTGCGTTTGCACACTCATTTCAGGTTGGCACAGACTGTATGAGGCAGATGAGCCATGCTTGATAATTTTGGAGCGACCGGCTGCAAACCTTGACACCACGTCAGTGTCACGCCAGAGTTCGTGTGTGGTGCACGACTGTACTCTGCCTCTCTCCCTCCTTATGCACTTCAATAAGCAATTTCTTATTTGTATGTTCACTACTTTTTAGGAACTATTCTTTAGCCCATTTTGAGCGAGCTTTTACATCTCTTTAATTTCTTATTCGTTGCAACTATGGCAAATCCGATCAATTGTACGAACTCGCCGTCTGGAGTCGCTACTCTTGTGCGTACCCTCCACCTAGCTGCTACTGGTATACTGAAGCGTGTGCCAGGCTTTGTCAAGTTAGCAGTGTGTTGTTTGCATCGTGTGAGGAGCCTTGAGACCGACAAACCAAATTCAGTTCAGATTGTCTGCCAATATATTTGTACGTGTGAGGAGGCCTTAATTAAGACATGTCCTGCAGCTGTAGTTGGCACCAAGACGATCCTCAGCCCAGTGAATCAATCGATGCTCATTAGCCTCATTTCAGTTAGTTGCATCCTTACCCCGCTAGACTGAGTGTGGGGTCGCTCGCTCTGCACTTTAGAAATATTCGTCTTTAGATATTTTTAAGAGGCTGCTTCCATTATTTTATGCTGTGTTTTTTTTCCAGTGAATGAGCGTCATCTAGCAGGGAGAAGAAATATCCAGCGTGGAAATAAACTCATGGGACAAAATTAAGGGTTAAAGTAAAAAAAAATATTCGTTCAAGATGCTCTGATTTCTTGATAGAACTGCTGATTAACCAATTGCGCTAGCGTCCAACTGAGAAGTGCTAAATATTACAATCAATGTTGGAACAAAGCATCACCATCTGTTTGAATCCTCTAAAGGCCCCGATACACTAGGCAAAAATCGCGGTGATAACCGCCAGCACGCCTCTCAATGTGCCTCCCATCCCTGCACACCAGCCAGTTGGCAGAGTGGCCACCTAGCTTTCAGCGATCCGAGCATGTCTGGATTAGGACGGTCGTCAGTCGTCACTGCGATGAGCAGTACAGTATTAAACGTTGACGGGAGTGGTGCGCAGCAATGTCTTGCTCCGCAATTGAGTGGACAAAACTCGAACACTGAATTGTATTGACGCATTTAAAAAATTCGACGCTTGCAGAATGTGATAAGCAGCGCTTACAGAAGGCTATAGCACAGCGCAATGCGCGCTTCGTTTTGATCCTGCGCTCCATACGGCTGGTCGCTAGCGCGCACCTACCCGTACGACAAGCTGAGGCAGACTGACGCCTTGCATTGCATTCCGCGGTGCTTCATCTTGCGGGCTGAGTGTATCATGTCGTCAGTTCTCACTTCAACTGGCGGACGGATCCACTGCTGCAATTTCTCGAGTCATGAACGCCAGTGTATCGGGGCCTTAATATACTATATTTTGTCTAGCAAAACTGTTTGCATCAGACGTAGCCCTTATAACAAAATTTGAATTTCAATGGAAACAATAGCACACCGCTGCATAGTAAGCACCAAGCGAGGAGGACCGCACCGCGATAAAATTCTAGGATGAGGTTGTAGAGTGTGAATATTCTGCTGAACAAATCCATTTTGAAGATCTCCGCAAACTTGCCTTTTTAGTTTTGAGCCCACCTCATTTGAATGCTGATATCGAGCACGCCTTTAGTCAGGTTTCTGTGATTAAAAACAAGCTAAAAAATCGAATGAAAGTGTCTAATATTATCAAATTACTTTCGGTAAGGTACGGTTTGAAACGGTATGGACAAATTTTGCAACAATTATGAGATCCCCCTAACTGTAATTAACTTCCTACGAGATTATTCGTGAACTAGAACAAGAATTTCAAGACATTTCCGAATTTTTCATTGCAGGCGAGTTCTGTGACATTTCATGACTCATAGATAGTGCTATTTTATTGTTTTATAAACATTTTATTGAATGGTTGGGTATTTAGCCCGCTTTTTAGCCCGTTTCAATATATTTTAGCTCGCTTTAGCCCGATTTCTTGATCGATTTAGCCCCAAATTACAACAAGCAGTTGGCAACACTTGACTAGCTGGTGGAATTTAGTCAGTAATCATGAGTTCTTCATCGAGTGAGGACGAAGTTATTGCGACCTTTTTGTATCTGAAGAAAATGCGGCGGAGGAGAAAACATTGGGTGCATCCACATAATTTAATTAATGTGAAACATAGTTCAGCTGTAGTTACAAGAGAGCTGCCTCAGCATCCATCTAAATTTCAAGAAGTGCATCGGATGAATCCAGAATCTTTTAAGTTTTCATGTCAACTCGTATCAAGTGACCTGGAGAAGCAAGACACTCGCTTCAAACTGGCTATTTCGCCAGAAGAAAAATTACTCATTACCTTGAGGTAAGTAAAAACACTTTTATTTTGAAAATGCTATAATTAAAGTAGAAAAGTCTAATGACATACTGGTGAAAAATTAAAAAGAAAAAAAGGCATAAGTATCTTGTGTGGAATCTTCTGCAGCCCTTGTAGGCCCTTTATGTGTAGTCTCGTTCGGTAAGGGGTAGTGGGTTTGTTGAAGAACACAATTATTATGACAATCCTCGCTGTTGCTTGATAATGATGTACATCGTGTTGGTGTTTGTTGGTCTCTCGCACTTTTCCAAAGCATTATTCAGCAGGTGAAGCACATCAACTTTGAAACGTCTTTTACGTTTGTTATCGAGTTGTTTTACATCAGGCACTATAGTGATTCAAAGAACAACAAATCTGCGTCTCTTTCCTTTGAACGTGAATTACATTTTTTCAAATTCAACCATTCCACAAAAGCAGTATCTACGGCAGTAGTGGAATTAGCCCTCTTTTTAGTGGGTTTTTGTGGGTTAGGAGGTACTTGTTCGTCGGGATGCAACTCATTACTGAGAATATGTTCAGACGGCTTTTCGAAGGAAGTTGCATGAGAAGAATTGTGATCATCATTTTCACCTTGAAGTTCTGAGCTGTGAACTGATGGAGGAATGTCCTCTTCACAATCGTCTTGTTGTGCCGGTATACTTAAATTACCTGATGTAGCACTCCCTTTCAAGTAAGGTGCAGGAATGACAAGTAATCTGCAAGGTAGTACTTTTTTTTTGATTCCCGATCCTGATTTGGGTGGTCGTAGAGACCTCACAAATGCGCACCGGATGTTCTTCCATCTTTCTCGGCAATTCGATTCTGAAATACACAGAAAACAAAGAAATTAGTTCCTAAATAATGTGGTCGTAATAAATGAATATATTATTAATCAATGTATGGTAAACTTGACATACCAATTAGCAGAAATAGCCTTCGTTGATCGAGTGAAATTGGAAGAATAATTAAATTTGAATATTGATTTATGATTTTCAGGTTATTTTTAATAAAATGAAGTTTTATCTTCCGTGAAAAATACAATTCTGATTTCTGCGTACTTCGGGTGATCACGTAGATAGACAAAAGTAGTCGTAAATCTTTAACAGAGCAACTTTTTTCCAAAGAGGCATCATCATGAGTTACGTTGTCGGATTATTATGGGAAGCAGGGTAACCCATAAGTTGTATTTCTATAGGGAACATCTATACCAACAGACAGACCGACATTATGTTTTATATATTGAATAGTTACTTTATCTGCTTGCTGATATGTAACTATGATTTAAAAATGAAAATCTTTTAATTATTCACAAATATTTATTGATTACTTCAGACACTTGGCAACAGGGAGCAGTTTTCAAGACCTGGCTTTGCAGTTCTACAGAGGAAAATCTACCGTGAGTGAAATAATTCGATCAACTTGCGAAGTCATCTGGTTACGATTACAACCAACATTTATGCCCGAACCTACAGAGATAACTTGGAAGGGTATAAGTGAACGCAACATGGAACTGTGGAATTTGCCCAACTGCATCGGCTCCATCGATGGAAAACATGTGCGTGTCCGGTGCTTCAACAACACAGGGTCTACCTATTTTAATTGTAAAGGTTATTTTTGAGTTGTTCTAATGGCTGTGGCTGATGCAGATGGCATGTTTACTGCTATTGATTTTGCAGACTTAGGAAGAAATAGTGATGGTGCAGTATTTCGTAGGTTAGCGGTAGGTCAATTGCTAAGCCGCGATCGGCTTAAAATCCCACAAGCTGCGCCATTGCCTGGTGATACGAACAACGAGCCATTCCCCTACTATTTTGTAGGTGATGAGGCATTTCCTCTTTTGCCATACTTAATTAGACCATATTCAAAAAAAGTGTTGAGTGACGGAAATTTTTTTTTGTAATTTTAGGCTAAGAAGAGGGCGAAAAAGTGTGGAATGCGCTTACACTTTTCTCACACACTTTTCTTTTCATGCTCACATCCAAGTTTCGAGTGTTTGAACGTCCATTGGCTTGTAACAAGGATTTAGTCATAAGCATCATAAAAACTGCTTGCGTGTTGCATAACTTCATTCGAATTCGAGAAGGAAAAATTTACGAGCCTAGGAGCTTTGCCTCCTGTGAAACTATACCAGAGGTGATCGATGTTGAATGTGAGAATATAAATAGCCCTTCAACATTACAAGCTGTTCGCATACGTGACAAACTACATAATTACTTTTTGCAACCGCGAGGGGCAATACCAATACAATGGAAATATGCAGGACTGCCTAATGCAGCTTGAAAATGTTTTTGTATTTTAGTAACACTTATGAAAATAATAGTACTAACTATGATTGCAAAATTGAAATTAAAGTGAATAGTGAAAATGAAAATTACATTTTATAAGATTATTTACCTGTGTCCTTGAGCTTATTAGCAATCTCCTTCCATGCCAAGCTGGTTTCTTCGCATTTGCTGTAGGATTTTAACGAATAAATCCATTAGCACTTACGTGATTCCACTTCTTGGAAAAAAAAATCACAAAACCAATGTCCTCACCCTTTGCGTTTGACATCCTCGCTCTAGCCAATGTCGTACGACACTGAAGGAAGAGACACGCACGCTTTGTCTCTTGATAAGGCCCCGATACACTAGGCAAAAATCGCGGTGATAACCGCCAGCACGCCTCTCAATGTGCCTCCCATCCCTGCACACCAGCCAGTTGGCATAGTGGCCAACTAGCTTTCAGCGATCCGAGCATGTCTGGATTAGGACGGTTGTCACTGCGATGAGCAGTACAGTTTTAAACGTTGACGGGAGTGGTGCGCAGCAATGTCTTGCTCCGCAATTGAGTGGACAAAACTCGAACACTGAATTGTATTGACGCATTTAAAAAATTTGACGCTTGCCGAATGTGATAAGCAGCGCTTACAGAAGGCTATAGCACAGCGCAATGTGCGCTTCGTTTTGATCCTGCGCTCCATACGGCTGGTCGCTAGCGCGCACCTACCCGTACGACAAGCTGAGGCAGACTGACGCCTTGCATTGCATTCCACGGTGCTTCAGCTTGCGTGCTGAGTGTATCATGTCGCCAGTTCTCACTTCAACTGGCGGACGGATCCACTGCCACAATTTCTCGAGTCATGAACGCCAGTGTATCGGGGCCTATACGCGCATCGTGCACAGCTGTCGCCATCGTACCGGTGTGAACCAGTTTTGTCGTCTCTCAGTATTTTTAATTAACGGATCTGAGCGCGTCGTATCTCACAAGATAATTATCGCCTATCGCTTACGACTTACAGACATGTATCTTATCTCGCTGGTGTGAACGCCGCCTAAGTCTGAGTATGCGAGAAATCATCGCATCGTCTATACATTCTAGACGGGTCGTCTCGTCAGGACACCGATACGGCGCGAAGACGGCAATAGAAAATGCCAGGAAAATCAACGTGTAATTCCTTGTTATATTTTCTTAATGCTAATATTAGCTAAATGGGGATTTTATTATAATTATATTAATACAATTAATTATCAATGTATTTGAATTGTTTTACGAAATATTTTCCGTTCATATGTCAATCTCGTAATATCAAAATTACTAATTAGCCTCTCAAGAAGGAGCGCCGATCGAGGTGGTTGCCTTCGAGGGACGCGGGCAGTGGAGGGGACACGATCATTGTGAAAGGACGAACGAGTGAGAGCGCTTTTGGTGCGCTACGGCCATGCGGCTGTTTGCGCTTGATTATTTAATACTCAACTTGTTAAGTATAAAATGCCGAATAGGGTCTTCACAACTATCGCTTCTGTAGCCATGGACAGTGTGCCGTGCAAAAACTCCGTCAACCGTCAACCATGGCGACCAGGCCACGGGGCGCCAGCCCGTCAACAATCGCCCACATACCAGATGAGTGTTCTACCCATTCCATGCCTATCAAGATGCTCTTGATTCAAACTTCTAAGTATGTAGGATACGTATTCAATCATCCAGCCGATTTTCTGATAAATGTCCTTTACCTTTTAATTTAAAGATGCTTTTTATTAACCCTATATAATGAGATGAGTAAGTAAAGAGAAAAGATATGAATGTTCGAAGCCATGAAATACGACTAGACACGTTACCGAAGACCTTTGAAAATATCATATAAATTTAACATTCAATATAAATATCCCTTTTTGGGTGGTGGCAGCTCCAATTATGCTTTATCATGATTAATAAAGATTAGAAAATATATTAGAGTGGCGAATATGAAATATCACAGCGATTAAACAATACGAGAAGAACGCGCGACCATGTCAATGTTGGCAGCGGTTGTGGGATCCAAGTCTGTTATTCATTACGCTCTCGTAATTGGAAGCGAGAGGAGCTTGAATAAGAGAAGAGGCAGCAATCTTGGCGTAGTCCAGCATGGACGTTTGGGCATCTGAGAACTTCTGCAGCAGACGAATCTTTCCAAAAAAACAATTCGAGTTCATCTTGGTAGAGATTTCTCAATGATAGGTATGGCAGATGAGGACCATCTAAAACAGGTCTCACTGAAAGAATTACCGATATGGATTGGATTAAACCTTGGATGAAGCGGCATCTCCGGGCAATATTCAAGTCTTCCAATTCTTGTCACCATTTAACAGCCTCCTTCAAAAATTGAATGGATGGTGAACGAGAATGGATTGGTTTTCGAAGTGGCACTGGGTCCCTTGGTGTTGAATTCAAGACATCAAATGTGTCATTTTTTCAAATAATTGCTTGTTTCTGTAGCGTTTTACTTTTAGCATTGCAGGTATCAATAGCAACAGAGCATGAATTAGAGAGAACATGAGCAGCTATTTTCACTTTCATTTTGGCAACAAATTTTAGGTTATACACATGTTTGTTCGTAACACGTGGCATTCTTAGTAGGCTTTTGTCCCAGTCTTACTGGAAGACAGTTTCAACATCTTTCCAACTAGCTGGCGCTCAGAAGGATGGAACATTTACATCTCCATTCAGCAGAAAGTTCCGATCGTTTTTTAGCAAGTGCAGAGGATCTCTGAATGCGAAATAGCTCTGGTGATTAATTGTAATCTTTGGGTTGAGTAGTAGGGATCCAAGGGTCTTCAAAGCTGTTTCAAAATCAGAGCCTTGATCAGTTATGCCGAGAACTAAGAACTTTTCATTTTCCAATATTTTGATTGCATTTGTGACTATTGCAATAACTTCAGCAGACTTCATAGCATTGGCAGACAAATAATAAACAATGGGAAATTTTCAATGATTTCTCACACCAACTGCCATTACACACAGAGCAGATGATGCCAACTTCCTTGCACGAGTCTCGCCGTCATCCTCATAGCCAATAATAAGATCCTTGCTCTGATTGTAAGCAAGTCCCTTTCTCACAACTACTCGTATTTCATCTAAAAGAATGAATGTCGCCTATCAGCATTAATTTGAGGGTTGACCTTCAACTTCATCATCTGAACATTTATCTTTGCAACTCCCGGAGACATTTTCAAAGTTTTCAGCAGTCGGTGAGCAGTAAACAGTGGAGGCAATGGCAGCATTCTCAACAAATCGTATCCTGATATGCTACAGCTTACCAGGATATTGACAACTATCCATTTTTGACATAGTGTGTACCTTCTTTTACCTTTCAATTTCATTTTAATGAATTCACTCGGGTATGGTCTCATCTCTGGGTACAATTAAGTTAGCTGCGTGTCAATGTTGGAACGCTTGTACTGAACAGGTCTTCTTTCCTACCAGAGAAGCGCCTTTTCTTGCGTTCCTTCGAGTGTGCCGCACTTTCCACCCTGATGGGACAAGGAAATAATTCTCGCTGACAAGACAGACTTGGACTTGAGTGCTGAATTTGCCGAACTGAAGTTTTTGGTTGATAAACTGAACAGAGTATTTCAGTTGCAGATTGAATTATCCGTATGTATCCGACTATGTTCGCTTTCTCGAAGGTTCAGTCCTCCTCGCCATGGCCATGTGGCTAGAGGTTCTACCGCCGTGCGGCAGACCCGGGTTCGAAACTCGGCGCTGGAGGTGGCGATTTTCTCTGTTGGGCATAGGAGAAAAATTCCAAGCACAATAGCCCACTCTACCCAGGTGTCTGAAATGGGTACCGGTCTTGATCGGGGGAAAGCGTCATGGCGTCCTGGCGTTAGATATAAGGCATTTGAAAATCCAATGTACAAGATGATATGTATCAGGCTTGATTGGAAATAAAGCTTCCGTAGATGCCTTCATTATTTATCATAGAGCTGGTATGCTGCCTTGAATTTCAACACATTTTTTAAATCGACAGCTGTGATTCAATTAAAATACATGGCTACGACACGCACAAAAACAGTTCCGGCGAGACTACATTAACGGGCAGTGCATGAAGTTTCATTCTCTCAACATACCCTCGAATTGTGTTCGAGAAAGTAAATTATAAAAGCCGTGATCCTGAAATCAAATTCTGTGAATTTATACCCGACTATCAGTTAATATTTTGGGTTGTGGAGGATTTTAAGTCGACATTCGTCCACCATTCGTTTGCACCACTTTACCGTGATTGCACTGATGTGCGCGGTATAATCATTTGTCAATAGTAACCAACTCGAACTCAAACCTCACCTTACGTCATGCAGAATGTAAAGAAAACATTTATCAACATTAGCTGTATTTTCAGCTAGAAAGCTGCTAAGTTTACTGATGCTGGAGGCCACAGAATGAATTAATTCCCACCGTTCGTCTGAGCGTATCGATTGCGATTACTCATAGGGTCCATTATTTCGACCGCTGGGGGCGTGAGGAGGAAGTCGCTGGTGTTGCCGTTGGCACAAGTGAGTGCCTGCACGATGCAAGCAGCCCAGAATATCACTCGCAGTGATGCCGTGAAAACTTAATTATCACTAAAAAATTGAATGCAAATAAAGACCAAGAGCTCATGGATAACTTTAGTTACTGAGAAATTGACCTCCATAGAACAGAACACATAGAACATAATACATTACGGCGGTCACGGTAGATGACATTTAATAAATGCAGCTGTCCACCGCGATCAAATACAGGGATTAAAACCGAAAAATTTTTCTAAACTTGAACATTTTGAAAACTCAGGGACACAAGAGTACTAATGAGAATGCTGGTTAAGGGACATATCACTACAATTACATTACAAAAATATATAAATTCAAAAAGACTGATAAAATTTTACTCTATTGACTAATTATTGAAACATTTTGTTCCTAGAAAATACTTACACAAGCTATCAACTCATTTTTAGATATAAATTTACGTTTCCCTAATTCAAAAAGCTTTAATCAATAAAAAATATATCCATTGATTTTTCTGTTTCTACAAAAATTACTCGGAAGAATATGCATATTAGTTTCGAACGCAACTGTTTTTACTAAGACGTAGAAAATGAACTGATAATTTAGAGTAGACTTATTAAATTTTGATTACATATCGTCTAATTCTAAACTTTTCTTAAAAACTTGTAAAAAAACAAAATTGAATTGATAATTCTAAAAATAACCTTATAAATTGTTAGTACGTACAAATGTTTGGGTAAAAGTATCTGATGAAAGTTTTAAACACAAATAAAACAGACTCTATTTTACAGTCTTGTATAGGATTAATTAGAATTCAATCTCAGCTACTAAAAAAAGATCAGAGATTTAAATTCATATGAGAATTTAAAAATAAGACGAAACGTAAAGGCATACACCTAAATTTCACCCATCACCCCATGTTGCGATGGCCGTGTGCTGAAAGACGTTGCCGCCCGATCAAACGTTCGAGAAGTCGTTGGTTTGAATGCCACTTTATTATATATGTATAAAATACACTCATATTTTATCTAGTAAACACAAACGGGCTAAAAGGTACTTACCGATGGTAGATAGTAAATAGTAGGGTTGATGTCTAAATCCACTATATTTGCTTTTTAACTCTTTACTGAATGAAAGTATTAATAAGACCGAGATATGTAAAAATTGTCATATCTAAGCATTTTTCCTTGTGCATTAAAAAAGTTAGCTTAAATAGCCCCGAAATCCTGAATTTAACGGAAGCAACTCTTAGCGCAGTGGTTTCGTATCAGATTAGCGTTACCACAAACATTGCAGACGAGTGTTCGAATCCTAACCTTACCGTACGATATTGCCAATGTCTCGGGGACATGAAACAGCACCAGCTTTGCATTGCTCTAGGTGTCTCACCTCTTCCACGAGTGGATCTACTAAACGATGCGTATCTGTGGGTTGTGCTGAGTAGCCATAATCACTGCCCGAAAGACGCGTTAACCCTTTGCATACCAAAACTCAGTTTAGGGAGAAGTTTTCGGGTATAAATGTTATCAGTACCCTGAAATATCAGTGAAATTGCCCTAGCGTTTTTTCTGAATTAGCAGGTGTTTTCTTCTGTTTGAAATGAAAAAATTATTTTCTATAAAATTGTATGCTTAGCCAGGCAAAGTTTTGACATCAAAAATATGGTCGAAAAATCTGAGAAAAAATGTTCGTTAAGTTTTTGCCTAAACAAATCAGAAATTCGATGTACATTCGAAAAAACTTGCTTAACACAAAAAAAGTATTACTTGTGTTGCACAGATCATAAACTTGAACTGCGAGGAAATCAATAGCAAATTGATAATGCATGACTACTGGAATGTCTAAAAACGTAATCACATGAATGCTATCAATTACAACAATTTTGTCAATTAGTTCAAAATATTTCCCTAAAAGTTAAATTACCTAAAATTTCGTCAATTTCGGTAAACTGTAAACTCTAGTCATCTTGGCACAGAAGTACCCGTCAGGAGACAAAGGGTTAAGTTGAAAAGAAACAACCCCAAATCATATGTATTACATGAAATCAGAGGTCTGTCTGAATTAGGTGAAATGCGTCGACTGACGTAATAATCAAATTACGACGATAATACAGAAAATCGTATGGACTTCAGGAATTATGTAAGAGCTCACCGATCTTCGCCAAGTGCGAAAACGTGATGAGATCCAATCGAACTACGGAAAGTTCGGGGCTGTTTTACCTGTTTTTGCTTTCACGTTTTTTCACCTCTATGTGAAAATATTTGTTTTTTAATTGAACGATTCAACTGTTTCTCATTTTAAAGTATTTTTATCCTTATTAATCTTTATTTCATATCAGCATCATCATCTAAAAATTTCCGCGCAAACTTTTTTTCAAATTTTCAATTTCTTCCCCAATTAGAATCGGTTCTATATCCTGTTGATGGAGATTATTTCTAAACGTTTCAATATATAAACATAAGTCGTTAAATACTGTCTTCAGATTAGCATAATCTAACTTCAAAATATTTATCCCTTCTTCTTTTAACAACTTAATTTCAGTTTTCAAGAACTCAATGTGTTTTAGAGTGCCCTTCCGAATAACCTTTAATTTTTCCTCAGACTGTTCATCGAGATTTAGCGTAATTTCATTGAGTTTTTCTTTGAGACCTGTGGTATTCTCTTAAGTGAGGCTTGGATATCATCACTTCTGAATTGAAGGTTTTCATTGATAAGATTTTTTTGATCATAATCAGCTTCATTCTGACGTTATAAATTATTGTAACTGACTGATTTGATTTTGTTTAGAAAAAATATCTCGAAAACTTCTGGAACAAACTTACTACACCAATCAAATTTTTAGCTGATTCTTCTATCTTCCTAACTGGAACTGCTTCTGCTCGTAAGTCCATAATTATTTTGTTCAGATCATTGAATTATTTTTTCGTTGGAAAAGGTTATGGCTAACTCTAAATTTTTTAGCTTCTGTGAACTTCAACAAATGAGGGTGCTAAGGTTACTGTACTTCCCATAACAAACAGATTTCTGTGACTTAATTCAGTTGGACTTGCCTCTAAGCTTTTAATTTTTTCCTCAACATTACTGTTCAGTGTGAATTCTAAATTCTTCAGCTTTTCTTCAATTCGATCATTAAGTGCTGTTTGCAAGCTCATTTCTTTTTCGTCCACAACATTAATTATATTTATTTCTTTTTCTTTCAGAATATTAATTATATACATTTATTTCTCATCAAGGTGATGACTTATTAATTTGTTAATTGAATAAATTTGGTAATTAATTATATTTTCTAAAGTTTTCAGTTTTTCAACAATTTGAGTCTCCGTAACTAACTCTGTTCTTGATATTTTGTTGAATCTCAGGAATTTACCATCAATCAAATTGATTATGTTTTAGTCCACATCTTCAAATTTAGCTTCAATTCCTTTAATCTGATCAGTTAATGCTGACTCTTTAATTGACAGATTTCATCAATTCCATTTTCAGTATCCCTGACTCTTCTTCAGATTGTCATCAATCTCAGGAATTGTTATATCTGCTATGTTGGTTATGTTCGAATCATAGTTTTCAAATTTAGCATCAATTTCACCGATTTTTTTATCAATGTTGAGTCTATACCTGATAGTCGTTCATCAGTTGAAACGATTTTTGGTTCTAGAGCACTGAACTTTTCAGATAATTCATAATTTAACGACTCTAAGAATTTTATGATTGAGCTTACATCAGGAAATTCAAGTTGTGAAATGATTTCAGACTCACACATTTCTTATCATAATCATTTTTAATTGATTCCAATTCAGTTCTTTCATTTTTGAGAGGTTCAGTAGAATCTTTCAATGACCCTAGATTACAATCTTCAAATAGACTTTTTATTTGCTCTACATTTTGTAAACGTCATTCAAAATTATTTCCATTATTTTCATATTCAGGATTTTCTTAACACGATAGTAAAAAGACCAACTTTGCTACATAAATATTTCCAAATGACGTTTTTTAAAGAAAAAAATATTTTGGAGTATTTTTCAAAAATTATTTTAAGTTTTCATGGAAGCTTTCATTTTTTGAGCGATTTAACATTTCTAGATATAAATGTCCATAATTTGAATCACCCATTTTCTGTATTTTGTAAGTAGAGAAAAATGTATCAAAACAAACTGGTGAATAGTCCTTAAATTCAATTGAATAAATTAAACCAAAAATGTCAAAGTAATAACATATATTTTCTTTCTTATACCAGCAAGTTCAATGCGTCCCTAATCGTTTTCAGTGTCTAAGCTTAGGATTCCGCATTCACTTTCTAGAAAGTATTCAGGTAAAGTATCTTTCTTGTAAATACCTAGAACATCCGGAATTTTCAATATTTTTATGTAGTATTCCAAATCAAGGTGAGATAATAGTTTGATAGGTAGTACGTTATTGGTGATTTCATGTAGAGACCCTTGCCACAATTTTTTTTCCTTGAGTTAATCTAAAACTAGAACTTTTTTACTTTCCATCGCTTCATTGTGTCTTTTTGTTTCTGACAATAGTTTATCATCAGTTTTTTCTCTTGAAGCTGGAATTGTAAATATAAAAAACCCTTTTTCACAGTGTCTTTAGAAACAAAATAAATCTTTGTCTTTTTAAAAATCAAACACCTACCTCTGACCAGAGAGTTATTATTCTTGGCTATTAAATATTGAGGATCATCAGTATAATTTTTCTTTTCACACTTTACACAGTGCATTATTTTTTAGGCATTATTATATCAATGTTTTATTTTGGTAGTTTAAGTTCATTTTATCACCGTTAGATTGTAATTGAATTATTCTATCAGATAGAATCAGTGCATATGTATACGATCATCTGGAATATTAGTTTTAAATTCGGCTTTAAGTTTAATATCAATTGAATTTCCTTCGATTCGTCCATTTTGTCTACTGATATCAAACACATAGATGATATATAAATATTCATAGTGTCTGTATTCGATAGAATAATTTTCATGAGATACATAATGTATTAATATTATATAAGCTGTGGCATCATTGTTGAAATCGAAATAATTTTGTAGGTGATGATCAGGATATTGTTCGTTTATCAGCTGAACATATACATTCATCAAGCTACAATGATTGAATATTCCATTGTTTGCAATTTATGAATTACCTTTTTTATAGGATGTAAAAATTATACATCGAGGTCTTTGAGATCCTTAATTTGAAGTTAAGGTCTAATCTAAGAATTTCTCTTGAGAGTTTAGAATTGTTTGTCCTAACTGTTTATTCAAATAAGGAAAAGATAATGTTAGTCTATCCTTAAGTGGACGGTATAGCTTGACCTTATACTCATCAGACTCTGTATAAGCCATCTTCCAAATTTGTTTATAATAGTAATTTTGCCACGGACTACTTCACCATTAGGGTAGAGCGTTTATGAACTTTTTTAGATTGAAGTTGAGCTACCTCTAAAAATCTGCTGCGACAGAAAAAAAATTGTGCCAAATTTCAGTAGAATTAGTAGATATCTTTTACCTCCTTAAGCACTTGAAAATTGATTTTTCAAGCTTAATTTTGATGAAATGCTCAAGGTATACTTTTTTCATTTTTACCTTTTCAATGGTTCTCACTTATATAATGATAGGAAATAACTTAAATTATACTATTTTAGTTGAAATGTATGAAAATACATCATGTTCTACCTCTTCACGCGACTTAAAATATGCATTTTTTAGATAAATACAGTATATAAATAAAAGATTATTAAAAGGGTTACATAACTAAATTTTGTTACAGACTAGTTTGTAATGACTTTCTATCTGTTTATAGAAGTTACTCAAAAAAGTTTGAGAAGCTATGACATCATCTTCTACTTCCTCAACAACACTAGTGTGATCGTAAAATTATATCTTTTCATAATTTGTGCTTCTAATATATTTTTCAAACTATGTCCATCAGATTACTAATTACAGCTCCCTGCATGTTTATTACATTTTTTTTCCTTATAATTATTAATGAAATGAGTAATAAACAATTACCATGACTCACGGCGAGGAGGCGGCTGGAAACGAGTTCTACCCTAACCGACCCCATCTTCCCTTCCATGGTCGATTACTTAACTTTACTTAACTTTCATGTAATTAAAGTAATTAAAATCCTTCCTATACTCGCACCTTCCAAATTACCTTCTCGATTCCTAAACAATCTTGATGTAACCATCTCTTTCTTCTTGCCTGCAAACTTTACTGATGCTCCGTAACAGGCTTAATGTTCCTGTTTCTGTAGGTTTTACTCGAGGTTCGCCACAAACATTCGTGGTGGCGGTAGAGCTCTATATGAGTCTTAATACCTGGGCGTGTCAAAACGTATTCTGATGACTAGGGATGTGACAATATGCAGCGTAAAATATGATGGCTTAGGCAAGAATTGTTAGTAAAACCTTAAAATATGTATAAACACTCGATGCATATATGCTACACTCTATGCATAATTGTGGAAGCGCATATTACATGCTAAGCAGAAATGTTCATCCATAATAATTAAATGCTTCACTTGAATAGCTCCATATTTATATTTTTTTGTGAGGAAGATTGTACAGAAACAATGATACAGGATACAGTGTACTTCTTCATACACGGAAACAATAATTTCTTACATAATTTTCTGCTAATAATTAGGTGTATACAATTCTTAACTAAGTTTTATAACTTATCAGAACATAAATATTTTGAAACAGTAACAATTCTAATCTGAACGAGTGTAGGACGATGATAACGAACGGAAAAAAAGTAATCTCATCCAAGGTTGATTCTGAAGTATATATAATGTTTTTCATGAATGCAAGGAATATTTTTTAACACTTCATTTATACGAGGAATATATTTTAGCATCAAATTTGAGGTTTGCACTTAATAATTGCGTGTTTTTTTTGAGATTTTCAAAAACAAATCTTCTACGATTATCTGCTAGCAAAGTTTTATACTGCGAAAACTTCCACTCGACATCGCAAGAAACAAGAGGAGCAAATGTGAAGCAAGTAAGTTTGGAAGATGAATATTCCTTAATGGATTCACCCATTGCGTCAGACATCTCACGAGTCAAAATTGAGTTAATTGTTTTTATGTTTTCAAAACCTTTGTACATCACAAAAAACATTTTAACTCTTGATAATACCTTTTATCAAACCTGTTCTTCAATTTTTCTTCTACGATATCCAATAATTTTATTGCTCTCGAAGTAGGAAGTCCCTGTGTAGTTATGGAGGAACAATTCATATCCTTCGAAAACAAAAATTTGATAAAGTGTGCACTAAGCCCAACATGGTTCTAAATGACAATATTTAGATACTAAAACCTTGTACCACGCAAAACTTCTCTAACGTGTCCTGAGTGAAAAAAAGTTTTATATTTTACCTGTTTCTCGCAATAAATGCAATAGAGAAATCCTTCTTTGGCTTGAAAATCTTCAAATTCCTTGGACTAGTCTAAGAATGATGTTTTTTGTTCACCTTCGGCATGGTTGTAGATCACTAATACCCAATTGAAAATCAAGGACGTATCGCCGATGTGTTATGGCCGTGCAAGGACGAACCTAAGGGACGTAACATGGGTAAATCACCTTCGAATCGTAGGCGAAATGTCCACTTGAGGAAATGTCCACTTTTGGCTCAGATACGTACGCGGCCGTCCGCGATGATCAGACATGCTAAGTCCATGCTACGTCCCTGCTCGACCAATTCCACCGGCGATACGTACATGATTCGCGGATGGCCATCCTTGAATTTAGCGTTAAAAAAAAACTTTCGGCCGCGCACAGACGAGATTTATCGCCTCTAAGCGACCCTCAAATATAAATATATATATGTATAATCACATATATATATTTATATTTCAGGATCGCTTAGAGGAGGTAAATCTCGGCTGTACGCGGCCGAAAGTTTTTGTCGAAAGTTGTCGTTTTTAAAAGGAACACTCAAATATATATATATAGTATATTATATATACTATATATATATATATATATACATATATTAAATATTTGAGTGTTGCTTTTCAAACAACTTCGCTGAGCGTGGCAGAGAGTTTCTAATGACAAAGCTTGGTATTAAAACACTCAAATGTTTACCCCCGCCCGCTGTTTATTATGTAAAGTAACAAAAATACCGGCTCATCTTGGCCGATAATTAAGCACACCTGTCCAATTACAGCATATACTGCGCTGGTCGTGTTTCTACGATCACATACTGGACTCGCAGTTTTTAAAACATGTTTTGACAGTTAAGTTATTTATTGCTTAAATTTTTCACGAAAATGCAAAGCACGATCGGCATTAAGCACCCAAAAAGGTGAAAATGAAATATTTAATCAAAATTAATCCTTTATTTAAGCTAAATCTAGAATATTAGGATAAGCCTCCCTATTCAAATTAACGCGTTGTAGAGAGTGGATGATGGAACACACAAATTTGTTGGGAATTAAGCGAACGGGGAATCTATGAACAAGGAGTGAAACACCTTGTTTTCAGAATCAACAAGATACACAGAAGTTTATGAAACATGATAGAAGTTAAAGAACGTAATAAACAGCGTCTAACTCGAGTAAAACTGACTCGTCAAGGGCTGGTGCATTATTTTCAAATGCCCAAGTGATAGCTGAAAGATAAGTGACGGGTCTCTTGCCTCTCCTCCATCCCAGTCAACTGATCCTGTTGAAAAAAAATAGTTCGTTATCATGTATAGGATTGCTATCCAACAAATTAATATTCTGAGTACGAAATACCTTTAATAGTTTCCTGGTCAATCAAATTTTAGTGAGAATAAATGCTCTTCACAGCATAGTTTTGTGAGGTTTATCCTTCGTTTCAGGTTCCTTATCAGTAGCTTTACTCATTTAATTAATAAGGGTATACTGGGTCGAAAAAACATAGTTAGAGAGAAATATCGAATTACTTGTGTTTCAATAGTTCTAAACATGTTAGAATACAAAGATAATCACTGATTTACGCTAGATTAGACAGAACAAAAATATTGGTATCAAATATCACAATGCGAGAAGACTAGGTAGGGTAATTCTGTACATGATTGAAATTGCAGTTGACTAGTTATTGCCGCACACCAGATATTCGCATGTTAACGGCACCAGAGATAGAGGTAAAATGAATGAACAACTGGAGATTTCACGCGTCTACAAGCCACAGTCCTATTGAACAATTTTAGAACAAAAAATTATTTGTAATTTCGTTGAGGCTAGGTTTAAGTTTATGACTTATTTGAATATGCTCCTTTCAACAACATTATACAAATTTTTTTTGTATTTGAGCACAGATCATCATTTGAGGGCTCACAGCTATGTTCAATACTGAAATGATTGAAAAGGGAACCTTAATATTTGTGCGAGGTTAATCTTAGCTTCAGTGTCATTCTAGTCATGCCAAGTGTAGCATTGCAACACTTACTGAAAGACTTGCGTTCTATCCTTTTACATTCGAACTAAAATATCACATTGCCTCGGCCAAGGTCACTGACTCCGGATCTGGAAATATTGTTTCTAAGTAGATCACTGATTTCTTGATTTTGTAGAGCACACGAAGTTTTAATGACATATCTGGATCTATTGGTTTCACGAAAGTTTTAACAACATTTTTGAAGACACGTTTATCAATTTTGTAATTGCTATGCATTTGACTTTCATAGAATATATTTATGTTTTGCATATCCCGGGTTATGGTCCTCACTCAAAATTCGATTCACAAAGTTACCAATTCCATCACTAAGCGTATTGGAGAAATTTTTATTAACTAGCAACCGATTACATAGTAGCATTTCTGAATGAAAACTTGCCCAGTTGCTGCACACTTCATAAATGTTCTTTAATAAGGTATGGATAACACCTTCATAATACACATGCGCTGCATCACAATCACAGTTTCTGGTTCCACCAGCATGCAAGGGTGACATACACTGTTATACGAAAAGCACCCTGAGATTCTTCAACTGAAAAGTCATGAAATGGCAGCTTCCCACTTACACGCCCAGCTCATACGTAAATGTAACACCGGATTATCAGTCACCAAATTCCTCAACATCTCCAACTACTCTACCATCTCAATTTCAACGATAATATCGTCCACGTACCATGCGTATAAATCGGCTTCACCGGTATAAAATTCATGTTATAAAAGCACTGCAGATTTATAAACTGGAACCTACCCTCAACGAAAATACAAGTTATTTTTTGCTCTAAAATTGTTCTGTAGGACTGTGGCATAGACGTTTGGAACCTCCGGCAGATCGTCCATTTTGCTTTCATCTCTGGTGCCGTTAACATATGAATATCTGTTGATCAATAAGTAGGCATTTGTAATTTTGATCTTGCACAAAAAAGTCCTACCTTGTCATAACGCAATGGGATTACCAATATTAATATTCAGTCTGATGTAGCATAATTTTTGGATTGTCATTGTTTTATCAAAGTAATTGTTTGTTTTGTCTTTGGCATCCTGAAGATGATGTTAGTAACATCGAAATGTTGACTTTTATGAACTGATATATGTAAAATTTTTAAGAAATTGAGTGTTCATTTCAGTGAAATGATATGTGACTAACTTCGTATTCTAACACGTGGAGAACTAAAACAATTTCGCAAAGTTGAAAAGTTGGAAAATGAATTGTGTTAGAATAATGTAAAAACATCTTTATTATACTATCAATCTGTCGTTATAAGCACATGAAAAAATCTAATTTCAGTACTACGTGCGCAATGAGCTTAGTAAATGATGGTCAGTTGAGACAATACCCATATCCGGCACTCCCGTCATCCCCTATTTAATAACAGGCTACACTTAGTATCGCTCCAAATGACTACCATCATCATATACACTTTCAGCGCAACATACTCTACCGGTGGTCTCGGAAGGGATATTCCTAATGCTGCTGACCGAACAGTATGACAAACTAAATTTTTAATGAATATTGAATTAAAGCAAAATGAAGGCCGGATCCGGTTATTGTTTGTATTTTCAAAATAACTAACTTTAATCGACTTCAAATTTTAGTTGAACATTGAACCTCAGTTTAACCAATTGAGGTCAAAGTATTGAAATATATACTCATGAAGTCACGTTTCGGAATTCATGTGCATGCATATCACTCGCAACTGAAAGTGGATGACTAATAAGTAGATACAGCACGAAGTCGTCTCGTCGAAAAGGGCGTTAGAACCTAATTGTGGGGAGTGGGTGACTGGAGTTATTCATTAAACAATAAAAGTTTGGTACAAAATTTGTTATCTGTGAACCTACATGAGATTGCAAGTTTATCCTGGTGAAACTTCATAAAACATTATTCAGCAGAGCTTATCTATGAGATGAGAGCTTTCTGAAAGGCAGCTTTCACTTTACTCCTAGGCTCGTTTCGGTACTCGGGAATTTGAGCAAGAGCACCTGCATTGCAATGAAGGAAAAAATATGAAGAAGGTCGTTCGCAACAAATTATGGCAGGCTGTATCCTACTCTTCTATTTTACGTACTAAATTAAAAACAATCCTGATGTTGTGAACATGATTTACAAATATTAATTAGTTTTCTGTAACAATACTCTTAAATACATGGTATTATGGTTACTCACTTTTGATTACTGCACACGCGACGGAGCGGAGTTGTCAAACTTGATTTTGGTCCTCAGTCTGTGGGGGCCTAAACCTGGCATGGAGAATTCTGTCGCTAGGTTTCTCGCGAGTAAGATTTTCAACATCGCTGTCACTGTGCGACTAAGGTTTGCTTCCCTGGCGGTCATCAGATATGGAACCTGGAAATTTGAGAACAGGAAATTGTAGGACATGTTTAAAAATGTTAGTTTCTCCACAATTTCGAAGTACATTAGCTTACAATTTTGTTTGAATCCTCAGCAGCATATTAACTTGGAAGTCTCACTACGAAAACTTGTGACTACCGAAATGAAAGATTGTGTTTGTCCAAGTTTTTCGCGCATATTTCACGCCAACTCCCCATCATAACGAAGAAGCGTCAAATCCAGTGTTCACAAATATTTAAATAACAATTTTATATAAATGGAGGGATATATTAGCAATTATTTGACCACAATACAACTTACAAGGTCTTCGCGCTGAAGTATGTAGTCCAGTCTTCCATTGAAGTCGCACGCGTGAATCCTCGAACTGGTGTTACGTTGGCAGATTTTTCTGATTAAAGATGCTCCTTCAGAAGCAAGGCGATCCCAGCAACTTGATCGTTTAATATCTCAACTTTACACTCGCTGCGATCGAGTTGACTCTGAATGGCAGCTATTTCCATTTTTTTGGCGAAGCAACGGAACTGGAAATGAAAGGAACGATAGAATTATTTACCTAGTAAGTTCTTAAATATTATTTAAGAGTTCTTATGATAGTCTTGTAAAGTAAATAAAAGGATGTTCATATGTACATTATAGTACTCAAAACCAGAAAAACAAGTTAAGTTTTTGCGTCATTTCATAGAGATTTCTGCATATAACGAAATGGAAATTAAAATGCTTAATTTGAAGTAAGATGATATGCACCATATTTGGGTAAATGAAGTAGTAAAACACGTCAAAACATATTGGAATTGTTCCGCGCAGTACTATGGAACTAGATATTCTTTGTGAGTTCCCTGAAAAGATTGCATTTCTATGAATTAATATACGGTTTTTCACATGATTTACTTAATCGTTGATTTAAAATCGAATACCATAGATAAAAACGGAATCACATTCCTTGGCAGAGCCCTTTTACCGATATAGTCAATGGTAAAATAAACACTAACGATAGCGTAAAGTATGAATTTACACACACAGCTTTTACAATTAACAAAAGTAGAGATTCATTCCTTCTATTTTTCACAGCGTCATCGTACGTATCGAAAAGAAACTATTCCATCAAATTCCTATCTAGATATATCGAAGAAAAACATGTAAAGCAATAGTTGACCCTCCCAATAAACAATGAAATGAATAATGAAGGCATCTACGGATGCTTTATTTCCAATCAAGCCTGATACATATCACCTTGTACATTGGATTTTCAAATGCCTTATATCTAACACCAGGACGCCATGACGCTTTCCCCCGGTCAAGACCGGTTCCCATTCCAGACACCAGGGTAGAGTGGGGTATTGTACTTGGAATTTTTCTCCTATACCCGACAGAGAAAATCGCCACCACCAGCGCCGAAATTCGATCCTGAGTCTGCCGCACGGCGGCAGAAACCTCTAGCCACATGGCTATGGCGAGCACTATACATTACGCACCTAAAATATCACGCATAAAATTAGGTATACATAAAATAGATTAACACTCAACATGTACTGTAATAGATTTCTTTTTGATGAACGGACTCATAAACAAAACAAAATAAAACAAAGTTCACATATCAATTTGATAATTATTATTATTATTATTATTATTATTATTATTATTATTATTATCAGCTCCCAGAGGAAAAATGTGAGGGCCCGAGCTGAGAAATAGGTAGGCCTTCTTTTTGTTGAAATAAATGTTTTTTGTTATGTTAAGGACCACATTTTTTCGGTTCAATACTGTCTTGTTCTTCAGCATCTCTGACTTTCTTCTTCAACTTTTATCTTATTTCATGAACTTCTTCCTCATCTTACTTTTTCTATGCCCCTTCAGCATAGATTCCTCATTTTCTTGACTCCATACTAAATGGTGCCTTCCTCCTTCCTCTCTTCGATACGCTCTATTTTTGCAGCGGTTGGGGAGGCTTAAACTAACTTATAATCTAATCTAATCTATTATTATTATCATTATTTAAGAATGTTTTAGCCTCCCTTAACCATGACCAAGATGTTCCAGGAGAGGAAGGAGGAAGGCACCATTTACTATGGAGTTGAGGGAACGCGGAATCTATGCACAAGGTGCATAGAAACAGTAAGCCAAGAATGAAGCCCATCAAACAAGAAAAAGCTGAAGAAGAAATTAGAAGGTGCTGAAAAACAGGACAGTAGTGAACCGAAAAAAGATGGTACGTAACAAAACAAAAACTTATTCTATTTCAACCAAAAAGAAAGCCTACCTAACCTTTAGCTCGGGCCCTCACATAGTCCCCTGGGAGCGCTAATTTCCATTGATACAACAGTTGTATCCCCCTGAGGGGCAGATATCAATGTGAAAGAAACATCGTTATCTGAACGTAATTCTCACCGGCTTAGGTCGGGAACGAATTCAGCAGTTGGGAGACAGGTTGAGCACCTTGCTCAGAGTCCTCGGATGAATCCAATTCTTCTGAAAGTAAAAACGCGTGTATGAGATATTTCCAGATATGTCAAGGTAAGGACGTGTAGCACATTTTTCCTGATAGCTAAACTTATTCCTCCTTAGCATCTTAAGATTTACAATTCCACCCCTATAGGTGCTAGTGTGGATGACTGCTTAAAACGTAACCTCTAAATTATAATGTAAGAAACTATATAAGTTTCTTGCCAAACATTTTCATGCGTTTTTATATTAAAAAGCAGGGCATATGTAGAGCAATGTTAAGTTAAGCTTCGTGAGGGTGAGTTAAGACAAGTCATGTTATGTTCAATTAAATAAAATGGAAACTCTTTAATGTTAACGGTTAACCTACAGTTAATGATATGGTTTACGGTGCGGTTAAAGTTTAAGTAGGTTGCAATTATATAATGTTGGATTTAATTCTATAATATAGATATCAAGTAAACTAATGGGAGTTTTTAGTAGAAATTGAACTGGCAACCATAAATTAAAGTCGTTATAATATCCTGTTCACATTCAATTATGTATATGTTAAATTACAATTACAATTATATCCACACATTTATATTTGAAGAAAATGTGTAATTGTATAAACATCATATAATTACAATAATTATAAAAAAATAGTTTGAAAAAGAAACTACTCCACCAAATTCCCATCGAGATCTGTAGAAGAAAAAGGTTATAGAAATAAAAGATCATCTAATGTGTATCAAGAATGGAGAAGTCCCAATACATTAAAAAAAAGTATATCATTAGTATATAGTAAAAATAAAGCATATTACTGTAATTGATGCCACAGACTTTATAGCTCGACTAGCCCTATCGTCGTTTTTGATATAAGTACCGCAAAAATATGATTTTGAGTACGTCATATTACTGTTATTGGGATTTTTGGAGTTTAACTACACCACAATTTTTACGAAAAATATCAGAGAAACTTGATAACTGCTATTAATGAAATGTGTTTGAAATTAATTTTATATAAAGTGTGCAAGTTTCATGAGAATCGGACCATATTTTAGTTTATTAAACAAGCAGAAACAACAAAAACATCCCTAATGAAATTAAACCAGTCAACAACTGTATGATCATCTAAACCCAATTGTTTACAGATCACAGTCATAGAAAGTTCCAATCACAAATAAAAATAAATTAGTTTCAAAATTTGTGGGATCGAAGGATGACTTTCCTGAAAAAAGCTCTTTCTCCCTGCGGAAACTAAAGTACGACACTTCCGTGTAAGAAATTATTTGGAAGTTGGATCACCAAAATTTTAAAGCCGAAGCATTTAATTACATGGGGGAGCCACATTTTACACAACTCACATTAGTATGATTCAAATAATTGTAATACTGCAAATACGCTAATAGCGACACTTCACAATTCAAAAAATGCTCAAGATCTTCTAACGTACTAACGAATATGTTTTTTTTTTTTCTGAAAATTAAGAAGAAAAATATAAAATTATATATGATAAAATGTGTTCCAAATCTAATTTTACATATACTAGTTTCATAAAAATTGCACTATAATTAAAAAAATTCTGCGTGGGTTGTTAAACTTTAGAAATTTCCTGTTATTGAAGCCACTACTTAAAAGCTCAACTCGTTCTATCCTCGTCATTGATCAAAGTATCGTAAAAATATGATTTTGGATAGAAAAACATTAACAGAGGGTAACATACATGACGAAATAATTCACTCACCATTTCCCAAATTACTAGAGGTGGTGAACTACAAGTTAGGCCATATCTCGAGAAAAATATCTGGTAAATGTGAAGAAGATGCGACTTATTGATTTTTGAAAGTTTGTTGCTTATAACATATCAATTACATCAAAATGAACAACTTTTCATCATTGCATTTTTTGGAGCAATTGAGTATTTAACGAGTTATAGCGGTAAATTACTGGCCGTAACTCTAGTGTTTGAAGCGGCAAGTAATTCAAGCAGCGCTTCTGACGGCAACACTGCAATGCCGTCTTGCGTCCAGCGCGCTCGTCATCAAAGACGAAACCAAACCTACTGCTATACCTCGTTAAATACTCGTGTACCGCAAAAAGTGTATTGATGAAAAGTAGTTTATTTCAATGTTATTACCAAGATTCAAGCAACAAAAATTCTAAAATCGATTAGTAGATGTTTATCCATCGCACCCATCATCATAGACGAAAATTAACATACCGCTATAACTCGTTAAATACTCATTTGCCCTAAAAAGTGCATAGAATAAAAGTGGCTTATTTCTATATAATTACCATGATAGAGACAACAAAATTTCGAAAATAGATTAGTTGCATCTCCTTCACATTAACCAAATCTCTTACCTCGGCTGCACACTATTACAGTCCGTCTCTTCCACTTTGAAACCTAACAATAAGACTGCGTGATATCACCCTATTTTCAATTTCATGAACACTTGGAAGCATTTTTACCTTTGCAGCGTAGTCCTTGCATTGTCTGTTCACAAACCTCGGTTCTTTAGTAGTCTTATCCGTCTACTCAAACATTTTTAAACTGCCCCACAAACTGTTTACTCAATATGTACCTAATAGGGTTAAAACTCAAGTGATTGAAAAATAATAAAATATTCGGTATATGTATATCACAAAATGACCAATACTCAAAACAACAACTATTCGCATAGGTATAAAATACTTACTTGATGCGACTGCCTGCTAGGTTTGAAGGTGTAAGAACGCCAACTCGCCCTGCAGCGGCTTTTTTCAGGCAACAGGCAAATTCTGTAACACTTCCTTGAGTGGGCCACCGCACTTTTGTCAGGGCCTTCAGTATATATCTTATTTGACAGAAGAACTAGCTTCGAGCACAATTTCAATTTTCTCCTCAAAAAAGCTATTTTCTAGCAAGTCAATTTCTAGATTACCAAAGAAATAGAGAAATATAATGAAAGAGTAATCTATCCTGAGTACTTTGATATAAATATCACTAAAACACCCTTCGCATAACTGAATTTATAAATTAAACTCAGCTTGAACGTTCCAGTCGACGAGAAAGTTCTTCGGATGAGAGTAACGATCGAATCGGGTCGATCAACATAAAATCGTAGAAGAACTTTCATCCAGTATAAATTCTGAATTTGCCAACATATAAAACGTTCAAACATCTGCACTACAATCAATAAAATTCACATTCCAAGATTTTAAGCAGTAATAATTGCGAATCACAAAGTCACAACACCTATGGGGACATTAAAAACTAACGAACTGTCTAACTAAGCTGCACCGCTGGTTCGATGACACGGACAGTGACAGACTGCCCCTTGCCAGATCGAAACTTCCACTGATACTCGTTCGAACCAGATCATAGAGCAAATTTTTAGGGTAAATTTGCTTACAGACAGTAACGTTTGAATGTTCGAAACAAATTTTTGGAAGAGTTCTTCATACTAGACTAAATAATACTGTATAAATATCACTTGTTCTTGGAAGGCAGTATGAGTGTAATACATCATACTTTTTGTTACTCCATTTTAATTCAAACTGGCATGGATAGGGTAGTTTGTAGATTGGTCTTCGACTGGTCTTCGACTGGTAGACGATTCATCGACCTCGTACTTACCGAACTCATGACAAACCATTTGCCAACTTCTTTCCCAGACATGTTTTTTTATTATATTCCTTCTCAGTGTATTTCGTAGATGATCAAGTCTTTGTTTTAAACTGAGTAAAAATAATAACCGATCTTTAGCCTACGTTTAAGTGCTGTGGTATGCGAAGTTTGCTTAAAATGCATGTACGAGTATACTATTTACAAGGCAAGAGTAATATAGTGTCTAATTTTCTCACTTCCTCTCTCTCTCTCTCTCTTCCTAACGAAGATTAATTGTGCGATGTCATAAGAACGTAATTAGTGTTACATCATTGTTTTATGTATAATTTTCATGATGCAAACACTCGTATATTTTGAGAGCAGACTTCTGCTACGCACGACTGCCTAGGGAATAAAAAAATCCAACAGAAATTAAAAAGCAATGTTACTTGAATCGCGAACAATGGAAAGTTTGACTTGTATCCTTTACCTATACAAACTAGAATTAATTTGATTACTTGTTAGAATATAAGATTCCCTTATTACCATTAGTTATTCTTTCCAACGTAATTAGCCAAATTTTAACGACATGATGCGATATTTCGTTTCCTTTAAATTTCATTACCAGCTACAGTTGGTAACGTCAGGAAAGTTAATATTAGAAACTGTCATAATAAAATACGTTTTCGCTTAACACTGTTTGAAATCTGTGTTTTTTTTTTAAATAATCAGCATTGTCAACAACATGATATTTTCACCATAAAAAATAGAACGATATAGCATAAAATTTATGAATACGATTAATCTTAGGTATAATTTGAATCACAATGATACGCGATTTGTCAATTTTTTTATGTTGTTCTTCATTTTAGAAATTACCAAATAATAATTAAATTTTTAGAATGCATTTAGAACTAAAAAGTGATTAAACAGATTTCACTCTTGAATCTCATTTCTCAATTTGATATCTTGCGTTGTCCTCTCAATAAGTAGCAGTTCTCTTCTGAGAGAGAGATATACTGCGGGGACTGTAGTTATATGTTTGACTATTCTGGTATCGAAGAATGAAATAAAAACATACCCATAACAAATGTATGGTGAAAATCTATAAATGAACGCAAGTAAACGCACGGACGCATTTATTGTACAGCACAGAGAAGTCTTCAATTTTAATGTTGGCTATATTTTGGAAAACATGAAAATCAAAAAAAGTATGCGAAATATAGTATCAAGCTTGATGCATTGTACGCAGCAATGTCAAAACACACGTTTCATGGCTTCCGTCCATTATAGGGCGAAAATTCAGTGATATTTGTATAGCTGCAAACCACGGATGGCCGTCAGCAAATGTTACGGCCATTAACCAACTGAAAATTGTGTGCCCTCAAATCATAACTGGCCTGCTTAGAATATCACGTCCGAGCTCGACCGTGCGCAGCTATGAGCGTGGAAAGAGAGTTTAAGGCCGAGACGGCCGACTCGCCTTTAATTCATACTTGATCGACTGTCTCGTCCTTAATTTACCGGCGACACGTCCTTGATTTTCAATTGGGTAGCCGCACTAATCTCAAATACACTTCATAAGGTAACTAAATCTAAAAATTTTTGAGCTTATTCCCGCAAAATTGAAATACTTTTGAAGTAGCTGTAGCACTAGGGTGGCCACCCTATTAAAAATTATAGGAGTGGCATCGGTGATTATTGGGAGCGCTCCCAAATATGCATGGTTGTTTCATCCATGCGTCTCCTATGAGGCAACTTCGAAGTGTCCACTTTATAGGCGCGCCTGCGCCTCTGTCCCAACCGGTGGCCACGCATGGCTCAGCATGGAGCACTACCGTCGCGCTCCCAAGGCGCGACCAGTTTCTCCTATTCACCATCGGAGAATCATGAGAGGCCCAGGATGGCCACCTCTTAATTTAATTTAAAAAAAACGGCTGCGCACAGCTGATTTCCCATTAGTCACACTTTCCAACCGTCACACTGCTCAAACCGATTATAACCAGTTTGCCCTTGAATTACCTTAGTTCTTGCGCGATTAATCAATTCATCATAAGCAAACACGGTTGATAGCACAATAAAAATGTACCAGAGTATGTAAATTAAATACATCCCTACTCACTTGCAGAAAATTTCAAGGGTGCGTGTTCATTATTAAGCTGACATTAATGGGACATGTTTGTGACGTATAACTTATGCTTGAAGTTTTCGCAACGCAATAACTAAGGTAATTAATGGGCAACTGGCTATATTTGGTTGAGAAGCGTCAACGGTTGAATGTGCAATAATGGGAAATCAGCTGTACGCAGCCTTGGAGGCGAAAGCCTGCAGGGAACAATATAAATGTACCTTGAAAAGAATATAGCAACAATACCCTAGGGTCGTTGAAAGAATATACTCGTAGCTATATATAACAAAAACAATCGTCTAGCAGATTTTTCATCTTTCATTCCTAAAATTAGAAAGGAAAATAAATTGACTTTACCTTGCCCGAGCTTAATTACACCGGCTATTCATATACACACACTCCCCCACCTATCCCCACACACAAACCCTCCCCACACCCCCCCTCCCACACACCTACCCCCACACCCACACACAACCCCCCCCCTACACACACACACACACAAATATGTATCTGAACACATCGTTGATTACCTTCAAGAACGTCCTTCAATTCAAAGGTTGCTGAAGACTGACGAGGGAAAATTCAGGTTTGGTTTCCACATTTTGTTGTTTTTACATTGCTCACATTGAGGTTTTACCTTCACTACCAGCCCCACCACAACGATGAATCGTCTAAAATATCAATTGACCGAGGTGGTGAAACTAGCAGTGGGGTCCTTGCTACGTTCATGCTCTTGAAATAATGCCTCTACAGACCAGCATTCTACGTCTCTTCCATCTCTTGTTTCTTCTGACACCCTCACGTACTATACACCCTCACGTAATACACACTCGCACTGATATACACTCTAACACTACTTGAAACGTTTTAAATAATAGAGACACGATCCAGACATCTGTCACGCACAACACTAACTTCAAAACTGACGCGAAAGATGGCAACCGTCATTTCTCTCGAGAAAGATGGCAGGCATCTCACCTAGAGGCCATCTGCACAGGTGGCCTCTGGTAGCAACATGGGAGAACTTGCTCGCATCGCGCTTATGAGTCGCGCCCTGGAAGTGTCAGAAGGGAAGAGGCCTCGGTTCGCTTAATGCTCCTTTAATTCACCGCTGTCTCCTTTAATCAACCATGCTACTCCCTTAATTTTTAATAGGGCAGTACGCATACGGTAGAGTTTTTTTTACAGAACTTTCTTTACGGGACCCCCTAAAAAGGTGAGGTTGATAGAAAAAATGATAATGGTAAAGTTTCAGACCATTTGAACACCGTTAACCCGTGCCCCAACGGCCTCAAAGTTCTGAAAAATGGCATTTTTTTGCCAAAAATCGCGATTTTTCCGCTCTTGTACAAACTGTGTAAACTATAAAGTAATAAATAGTATATTCATAGATAGCAAATTTTATTGTCTTTAATTTATATTCCCATACAAATCCTTATTCAGCGAACGGTTTCCGCGTAATTTTATTTACCGCGCGTCAGGTCGAGCTTAGTACTCCTAATACGGGACCTTACTAAAAAATATTAAAAATCACGAATATTTCATCTGAGATTGAAAAGGCTCGGCAAAATATGGTAGATTTGATATTACTATGACCTTTACATTTCTTATGTAATAAAATATTCTAAAAATACTCTCTTTTTACCTAGATGTTGTAATATTAAGTACCTACATAATAAAATTGAATAAGAACGCATACCTTGGTCCCTTTGTGCAGGTTCAAGCTAGGGTTTTTTTCTCAAACTATCTTACCATAAGCCAGTATTTTCGACAGTATTTGAAAAAATCGACCCTAAGTAAACATTTAGCGTCCACGTGATTTCAAATATTCACATTGTTCTGTAATAATATTATCTTTGTGAAGTTATGAGAAATGAAACCATACCGATATTGTCCTACTTAACATCAATTGTTTTTATTATTACCTATATTCCTAAAATGGTAGGATTGGTAGGTACTCTAATTTTATGTTAAAAATGTCTGATTTACAAGAAAAATAATTAACTCTAATTACTCTAATTAACGCACAATACCTAAAAAATAACAATTGAGTTACTCCTGCTCAAAATTCCAAGAGTTAAAATCAAATATTCGTATATTGTAATAAGGTCTCGTATTAGGGGTACTAAGCTTGACCTGACGCGCGGTAATTAAAATTACGCGAAAACCGTTCGGTGTATAAGGATTTGTAAGGGAACATAAATTAAAGATAATAAAATTTGCTATCTATAAATGTACAATTTATTACTTTAAAGTATACACACTTTGCACTAGAGCGGAAAAATCGCGATTTTTTGCAAAAAAAGTGTCATTTTTCAGAACTTTGAGGCCGTTGGGGCACGGGTTAACGATGTTCAAATGGTCTGAAACTTTACCAGTATAATTTTTTCTATCAACTTCATCTTTTTAGGGGGTCCCGTCAAGGTGTTGCGATACAGAGAAAGGGGTGGGTTTAGGACCCCCTTTCCATACGCTGAGGGACTCTCAACCCCCGCAAAATTTAAAATATTGTCCATCATGCTTGCGTACACCTGCATACCAGACATGGAGAATAAAAGGATTGAAGATTTACATGAATTTATTTGGGGGAAACACGTGGATAAATCACACAAGGCATTGAAACGAAATAATTTGAAAGGGCACAACTGCATTAATGAAAGGCACACACATTCTACCGTTATAAGACTCTAAACGTGACACGATATAAATGTGATGCTTACCGAGAATTCAAGTTACCAATACTCCATCGTAGACAACAAATTACGCATCCACAAAACCGCAGGTTCCACAGCAACATAAAACACAATATTAGCGAGAATAACATATCACGATTCAACCTGGAGTTGCAACAAGGTGTCGAATTATATGAAGCGCCGCACTATTCACAACGTGAATTCGATCCTCGACTAAATAAACACAGGAAACCGATTGCCTATAATTTAGATGATTTTGCGCGACACTTTGAAAGGCACTTTTCTGGGTACTATTCTACATTTGAAATTGAACTTCTATCACCACCTTAAAGAGCTCTCACAACCATAAACACTCGCCATTTCTGATAATAAGTGATTCACTGATAGATATTCACTGCCGATGTGCTGTCGCTCACTGCTGATTCTCTTCGTCATTGCTGAGAATATCTGCTGTTCTGGACTGATCTCTCGCTGACGCGGTGCAGTGGTGCCTTCCACCGCTCCATCTTCGTGATGCCGGCATTACAACTCGTACTCGGCCCTGGTGCCGGGAATTTCTTTAGAGTTTCGTTGGTGCGCCAATTCACTGTAGTTTTGTGCGTTGATCTTCGCATTTTGGTGAACGAATTTGACTGTTGATACTCGCAATGTTGGCGCTTGCGTGGCTCCAAATCTTGATGCTGCAGTCGCCTGTGAGCTCGATCCCCGATGCAAAGGTATTTGAATCACCGCTACGAGGCCGGTTCACTTCGATCAGGTTTCTTTTGTGAGACGGCGCTCACCGGTTGCCGACGTCCAACGTTTTTTCTTGCACTTCGAATTATTAACTTTCAAATTGCAGTTTGGTAGAAGGCGAGCCGGCGAGGCCGACCTGCTGTGTAGTGCACCCTCAGACGTCGTGCGCAGTCTCTCTCCTCCGTTCAAAAATCCCCCCTAGGCTTCATCTTCCCTCCTTATAAGCGTTTCGCATCCTTCCTTCGAGATTCATCTCGAACATTCCATTCTACAGAGGCCGTATCTTCATCCTGATTGGTGGGATGCTTGTTTATTCTGACGTCTGGGCCTCCCATTGGTGTGTGCTCAGACACACCTTCTCGCGTGATCACTAGGCAAGCGTTCATTGGTTTAGCACAATTGGTTCTCTGCTGCCGTTTCACGCCTTTCCCCCTCGAAGCAGCCCCGCTTGGCGGCCTAACCGTCAAATTCCAATCCTTGAAGTATTTTCCCAAAGAACATTTTACGAGCTTGTTTCCCCAAAAATATATTTTACGAGAGTATTTCTCAAAAATTCCCAAAAACGTTTTATGAGAGTAGTATTTCTGGACAAAGGAATTTCGAACATCGAAAAATACTGGCCACCCTACTGTAGCACCTTACAATTATAATTGATTTACGATAAATTTAAATTTAAAAAATTTATCCAGTTATACAAAAAGAATTATTGTATAAAATGGGATGAAAAATAATATCATTTAAACGTAATGGGAAAGTTTTACTAGGTTTCAGTTTACTGCGACTTACAGTTATTCATGCATGTTTTCATATTTTATGCTGTTCTGAGAAAGATTTGCGAAATGCTCACACTGCATATATACTTGCGGGCATATTTTATGCTATCTAAAATATACTCAAAAGCATATCTATGCAATATTCTTAAAGTCACATCCCTAATGGTGGGTTCACATTGACACTTTTCACCACACTGAGCGTCACTTCGGCGGGCACATACACTGTTGCCGGGCTAGCAGGCGGGCAAAGTGAGGTTCACTTGGACATTCTCCCTAGCCATTCTTTGCCGCCGCCTGCCCGTCAATCACACCATCTACAGATGAGCCGTAGCCTGCAGCATGTCATCAGTAGGGATGTGACATTGAAGATATTGCATATATATGCTTTTGAGTATATTTTAGATAGCATAAAATATGCCCGCAAGTATACATGCAGTGTGCGCATATCGCATATTTTCCTCGGAACAGCATAAAATATGACGAACATGCATAATTAACTGTAAGTGGCAGTAAACTGAAACCTAGTAAAACCTTTTAAATTATATCCTTTTTTTCATTCAGTTTTATTTAATTATTTTTGTATAACTGGATCAATTTTATAAATTGAAATTTTTCGTAAATCAATAATATTTGTAAGTTGCTACAGCTACTTCAAAAGTTTACTTCAATTTTGCGGGAATTAGCTCAAGTTTTTTAGATATAGTTCCTTATGAAGTGTATTTGAGATTAGTGCGGCTAGTAGTGATTTACAATCTTGCCCAAGGTGAACAAGGAGCATCATTTTTAGAATACTTCAAGGAATTTGAAGATTTTCAAGCCGAAGAAGAATTTCTCTATTGCATTTATTGCGAGAAACAGGTGAAATATAAAACTTTTTTCTCACTCAGTACACGTGAGAGAAGTTTTGCGTGGTTCAAGGTTTCAGTTTCCAAATATAATCACGTAGAACCATGTTGGGCTTAGTGCACACTTTATCAAATTATTGTTACCGAAGGATATGAATTGCTCTTGCATAGCAACAGGGACTTCCTACTTCGAAAGAATTAAAATTAATGGATATCGTATAGGAAACATTGAAGAACAGATATGATAAAAGGTATTATCAAGAGTTAAAATGCGTTTTGGAGATGAAAATAAAAACAATCAACTCAATTTTTACTCGTGAGATCTCTGACGCAATGGATGAATCCATTAAGGAATATTCACCTTCCGAACTAACTTGCTTCACTTTTGCTCCTCTTGTTTCTTGCGATGTCGAGTGGAAGTTTTCGCTGCATAAAACTTTGCTGGCAGATAATATATAATCGTAGAAGATTTGTTTTTGAAAATCTAAAATACCACGCAATTATCAAGTGCAACCCTCGAATTTAATGCTAAAATATATTTAAATTTAAGCAATTTAAACAATTTAAACAATTTATTTACCACAGGTGATACAGAGGTAGAATTTTTCTTAAGTCTGGTACAATGGTCAAATTTGAGCATAGCTACCTGTGGGCCCGAATAAGTTCAGCGACTTCTAGGGCATCCATCCTACCATCACGTTATTCTAGGGTGTACAAAAAAATTTAACCTAGTTCACTTAACCTAGCTTCGCATTAGACTGATCATTGAGATAATTAACTCGATATTTTATGCTGTATTTTACAATATAGGTCAAGTCGGCTATATTTAACAGTATGTTCGATAAAACGATTCAAGAGCAGAGAGAAGATTGGTTATGGCACACAAGGCAAGTTACATTATGACATTATCATTAGTTACATGTAGGAGGCAAGATTTCGATACGGTGATCTTACACGACTAGTATTCTGGTAGGAAGTGAGACTCAAGATGTCTTTTGAATACTTTGTACGAATTACATTCACGGATCTCTGCAGGTATAGAGTTCCAAGTTTTGGTTCCAACGAAGAGAATACTGTGTTGCGACCTGGCCTTTGAATAATAAGGAAGCATGAATTTACTTCTATTTCGAGTTAAATGGTCGTGATGACCAGTTTGCGCAGTCAATAATTGTCTTAGGCTATTGTCGCCATCATTTCTTAATGTTTTGTAAATGAAATTACAGATGGAGATTTTGTAGAGATCCGAAAGTTTAAGTATTTGTAAATTTTTGAAAGAATCATTTGTGTGAGCATTATATTCTAGGTTCTTTACCGCTCTGACAGCCCTTTTCTGCAGAGTAAAAATTTTGTTGGTTTTATTTTTTTCAGTTCCGTGCCATGCTTCTATTCCGTATTGCAAGTACACTCAGAGAAATCTTGACACACCCAGGTGTGTCAACCTTGACGCACTCACAGGTCGGGCGAGAGTGTAAAGTCACGGCCAGGAAGACATAAGTATCAGTTATCTGTTTGGGGGTTTTGTTGATCCAAATTTCAGATTTTCAAGAAAATATTCATTTAATAAGTCATAACTACTAAATGTAGGCAAATATATGTCCAGTTTCTTTCACTTTTCGAAGTTAATGAGGTGAATAATGGAAAAATGTTAAGTAATTACGTACGTTTTTTTGCACGCATAAACGAATTTATTCAGTTCATTCCAAGATATAAGATTTCACTTCAAGTGACAAGTTTCTTGCGTTTTGCGACCATGTGTACCACTAGGTAAATCACTTATTTCCATACCCGTTTAAATTATTGACAGTTTATCTAAATCAAGATCTTTTCAAAAGAAAAATATTTACATTACGAGCTGAAATGTTATCACGCATTTGTATTTCTCACATATCTCAGGAAGTATAAAATGTGTGCAAGCAGTGAAATCTATTTCCCAATTCTGCCACTTGCAACGTAACCAAACCAACCATTAACAACCGCAAAAACGCGGCAAACGTGTTAATAACTAAAATGCAAGATATTAATGCCGATATACGAGAAGGAACTCACTATGAAAAATTTATAATGCAACACGTGTTTACGACTCAAGCTTGTAGGTGTAATAAATTAACTAGCACTTTCAGCAAAATTATGCTGTTAAAATAGACGCGGCCTTTCATATTAAGAAAATGAAGTGCTTGCTAGAATGAAAACTATTAAGAAATAGCGCATGATGAGTGAAATTATCTCCAGTTCGTCGATCACTGATCTATTTATCAAGTACCGAAGTAAATAGCTCATTTGTGCTGTTTTCAACTTCGTGAGAAGCAACCGCAGCTCACGCAGATATCCCGCGGCCTCGCCTCCATGCATGCATGCAATGCATGATTAATTAGTGTCTGTCAGCCTGTCATTGTGAGTGGTCACGGGTGCAAGTGTAATCCGCTAAGCACCCATATCTAGCGTAGTTTCGTAAGAAAGTGGAGTCCACTTTCTTTGTGGTCTCATTCAAGATCCGAGGGATTTGTTTGGTGTATAATGAAAGGCATATGTACTTGTGTACCTTTAATAACAAATTGCATTAAATTACTATTCGGCTTCATTTTGCGGCTTCATTTCTGCTCGCCATTATTTTTGTACCTGGGCTAGTTCATTCGCTTCATGATGATAACCTGAAAGTCATTCGTTCCGAAGCCTTATTAATGTTTTGATTTCATTCCATTTCTAAAGAGGATATGTATTTGTGCGTGGGATGTGATTGTTTTATGCATCAGCCGAAGTACGGGCTCGTAAGTTGATAGATTACTGGTGACTCATCTTGAACGTCGTTATGCGACTTTGGCGTTCAAGTTCAAGGTCGCGTCCTCGACGGTTCGAATTTCTTGATCGTTTGCAGAAGAAATAGTGTAATAATTTATGTTGTCATATAAATGAATGGGTTTGAATTACTGGTTATTAATTTTTAATGATGCAAATGTGGATAGAAGTAATTAATTAGAATGGAAAGCAACAGGAATGAAATATAAAACCATGTGTTCCAGTTTCATGTGTGTGGGCATGGATCAACTTTTGCAGTCAAAATCATGTTATTATTTTAAAAGGTATTGAATGAATAACCAGCAGCAGTGTTATGATTAGATAAAATCAGATATGATTTGATTATTTTACTGAAAATTATCGTTGATATGAAAATCCATTTAAACGCAGCCAGGGTATATGTATCTTGCTTTGGGAAATTCATTTATCCAATCATGCTCATGAAATTTCAAGTTCAATATTACATTCAACAATGGCCATTTGTTTAAAAAAAATAGCCTTGAAGAAAACCAAACAAGCTGGTATAAAACTATATTACCTGCTTTTTTGGACTAGGCTAAAGTTATTAGTCACGCTAAAAGAACCTGGTGAAACCATGAATGTAATTTTTTTACAATTATTATTGGCTTTAGTCATATTGTTGGATTTTCTTTTTGCTTGCTTTTCACTAAGACCTTACTTGATACTCATTTGGTATGTTCTTTTTCAAAAATATATCCTAATTTGTTTTAAAAGTTTTTGATATTTTTTCAGCATTTGAAAATGAATTACAAACAGTGTTCCCTCTATTCTTGCAAGTCCAGATTTATAGCTTCACTTGAATATTATTCAACTAAACAGATCATTGACCCAGTAATGGCTTGATAAAATTATTCTCGGTTCCTCCAACTTTTGCTTGGAGTGAGCCTTCTCTAATAACCAGTGGTTTTGAGTTCACTCAATCAAGGACGAAAACTCATGTAAGTACTACTGCTCATTATATTATTAGTGCTTCAATTTTCTCTGCATGAAATTCTTATTATAATTGATTAATGGATTAGCCTATATTAATTATTAGGTTATTAACTTGTAAATGGTACATAAATTATTGAAAATAGTTTTTCTTCTAATCCAATTTCAGTAGAGTTTACTGATTAGTAGGTATGGGAAAGAAAGGCTTTTACTAAAGCGTAATATAGAACCCAAACATAATCAAGTATTTTGGTTGCACGTGAAAGTATTTCTATTAATTTTCTGTAGTTTAATGTTTTGTACAGGATATTGTTAATGTAAATATCTATAAATAATGACTATATAGCAGCCCTCTCCAGGATATATACCTACAGAATAGGATATGAGAAGACTGTCCTGAGAAAAGTTTGTTATAATGAAATAATTGTACACAACTTCCAACTCAAAAGTGCTTGATAATCAATGAAAATTTAAATCTTTGTTACAGTCTACAATTCTTTATAACATGTTCAGGCTACAGAGGAATTTTTTATGCAAAATGAAGAAAAGTAGAATTAAATTTTTTGTTATCTTCAAAATAAATGTTTTGACTTGCTGCAATATATGTGACAGCCGATTTCATACTGTATATATGTATAGATAATCAAAGCAACAAATATGCTGAACATAGAGTTGCCAGTTTGCTTAACCAATTCATAATTCATGATTGGAAATTCTTGAAACTAAAATAGATCCAATCAGAAGTTGATTTTGATAAGAAGATGTGGATTGCACTTATGTTTTCTGCACAAATAAATGAAGAATGAACATAGTTTAAGGTATAATAGCTTGAATAGTTATGTTAGAAGAATACTTTAGTATTAATTTCTAACCAATAATTACGTCTGACAATATAAAGTTACTGTCTACATTTCCATGTTCCAGAGTAACTGGAATTAACTAATCGTAAAAATTCGTAAATTTTAACATTGGGTTTCCGCACGTTTGTTTCGCGAATTCCGCACACAACGAAGGCGGGCGAGCATTGACGTTCGTCCACAAAATGAAAATTTTGGCTATCGGATGTTTCACATTGTGATGATGAAAATAAAACACAATAATAATTGTTCGACGAAAACTCTCTAGGTGAGGAAAAAAATCATGCGAGAGTATATTTTTTGTCTTTCTTGAATAATAACATAACCTTAATTTTTTCAGATATGCATTGAATTCGTGGGAATCACTGAGATGAATATCATCGATGCAATGCGAGGGAATCTCCTGGAAATATGCAGCTGGAATACTTCAAGTGTCTCGTGAGGTGTCCATACCTCGCCCTGTGAAGACAAGTAAAAAGGTAAGAATTTCATTCTATTGTTATTTTAGCAGTTTTTGTCCCTCAATTATTAAGAAAAAAATGAAAATGAAACATTTGTCTTCTAAAGGCAGTTGTTAAAATAGTCCAAGCGAACGCAAGAATGAAGGCAAAAGTTTCATTTGAAAACAGTGAAAATTATTTGTTGTAATTTCATAATTATTCCTTCATTGTAGAGTTGGCGTGCAGAGTATAGATTAAATTATTACACTAATGAAGGAATCCTGGATTTCGCTGCTGTCTTGGAGATGAATATTTTTTAACGAATATTGACCCAGTGTTAAAACATAACAAGTAATTACCCATCAAGTCAGTCTTCATATGGAAGATATTAGAGATATGAAGATCTAGAAAAATAAGTATTTAAACCCATCATGTTCGTACTACAATGCGAGGAAATTTATTTGAACCCTACGTTATGACTGAAAATGTAGTCGAACGTTATTCTCATAAGCATATCATGGATGCTTATGAACTTACAAACGACCAAGCAAGCATTTAAACAAACTAAATTATAAAATTTTTTTTTGAATTCAGGTGCAATTTCTCAAGGTTATAAATGACACACATACTAAAATTTTTCTTTTTTCACCCAGGAGCCATTACCGATGATCATCTTCGACGGTCCAAACATTTGGCTCCAGCCACATGCGAGAGACTTGTGGCAGAAGGAGGAGAGGTCTGCGCTTATGAAGGACGCTGACATTGCAGTCGGGCTTGGAAGTTGCTACGGTTTCGATTGCTGCCATCCTAAATGCTGCTGCGCGATTTCCATAAGATAAAACTCAAGTAAGTGACAAAATTATTAGGTCTCGTCTTCAGACTACACCTTTTCACTTCAAATTAATCTAAGTCAAATTCGAATTAATCCAAGTCAAGTTAGAATAATCCAAGCCTACTTCAAATTAATTCAAGTCAAGTTCAGTTTAATCCAAGTCAAGCTCCATTTGATCCAAGCCAAGTTAAATTAATCCAAGTGAAATTCAAATTGATATAACCCTAAGGTGGAGTCGAAGTCATTAGCTGTACAACTGTGATTAAATACTTGTTCAGAAAATTTAGGTATTGACTACCCAGTTCTTAATTCAAGGTACACTCCGTATTATACTCTGTCTAACGAAGATAGTGAAATTCAAAGTACTCGTGTCCCCAACAAACTTACCTATTTAGTATAAACAGGGTGTCTACTGGGTAGTAAAGTAGTAAAAAGTAGTAAAAAGTAGTAAAATTAGAAAAGTAGTGAAAAAAGTAGTAAAAAGTAGTAAAATTTGCCTCAGGGTAGTAAAAAGTTTGTTGAGTGGAATGATTCTCCTAAAATTTAAAGTAATGTTACATATTTATATAGAGTATGAAGATTTTTTAAAATTTATTTTTCCCCAAATCAAAAATTTGCCGCGATTTATGGGAAATATTCCTGTAGAGTGGGGTGTAATTTTAGGATTGGAGCACACAAAATAGAAAAAGTTTCAAAATTTTTGCGAACAATAGCAAAAACAGTTCACTTTTTCTTCTCATTCCATTTGATCTGAAAGTTATCTAGTTGTTTTATGATGGAAGGTTCATTTGAGCCATTTTATTATTAACAAATTATTGAGAGAAAACAATAGAATGGCTTTCGCTTTGATGCGGTAATCAAGGTTTCATGAATCGTATAAATGTAAATTTAAAAAATGTAATACCAATGGCGATGCATTGTTGAAAACACTTCTATTGAGATACAAGCTTAGGAGCTTGTGATATCAGGGATTAGTATTGAAAATAAAATAATGATTTAAAAATTATGCATTTATGATTATGAGGTCGACACTTACCATCTTTCATTCTTACGTCTCAAATATGCATTATAAGATCTCAAGGAAAAATAAAATAGCATAGCTACATATTTTCTTGTGGAAGCATATCAAGTGGCATTGATTGATATATGTTTGTCAAGTAAAATAATTTATATTTTTTTGAGAATTACGAATCTTTTAAATGTAAAACATATTGTGAACTTTTTCATTTAAATTTTATGAATAAACATTAACAACTAGCCAAAATTTTTAAATAGGTAGTTGTATTTATCACTAAATAACTATTACATTTTGTTGGATTTCATCTTTAGTGGATGCAGTTGCCCATAAGATATATAGCATAGTTGGCATAATTGTTCTTTTTGTGCACTTGTTCCCCTCAGGGGGAAACAACTATTGTGTCTATGGTAATTAGCGCTCCCAGGGGGAAAAAGTGAGGGCCTGAGCTGAGAGTTAGGTAGGCCTTCTTTTTGTTGAAATAAAATGTTTTTGTTATGTTAAGGGCCACCTTTTTTCGGTTCACTGCTGTCCTGTTCTTCAGCACCTACTACTTTCTTCTTCAACTTTGCTCTTGTTTTGTAATATTCTTTCACAACTTACTGTTTCTATGCCCTTTCTGCGTAGATTCCGCGTTTTCTTAAACTCCACACTAAACGGTGCCTTCCTCCTTCCTCTCTTTGGATCACATTTGTTGCTGGGTAGGGAGGCTAAAACAAATAACTAATCTAATCTTTGCACACTTGATACTCAGAAATTAAAGTATTTTATTCACAAACGTAAGTACGGAAATAAAATTATTCTCAATTAGCTTTTAGAGAGTCCTGCTGCAATTTCAGATGAGTAAGTCGTGAATCAAACTTATTACATTTCAATTCCTCCTAATGAATAATGTTTAATTCAAAGTCATATATTTGGCTGTTAAGGTCTTGATTATCATAAACTTGATGTAGCCTTCCAACTTATTCCAAGACAAATATTCTCACACTCAAAGTTGTTGCTGCAGGATAGAAATATTACAATGACGTCAAAGGAACTTCTCCGCTGTTGATTTATATCCAGAAAGTGTTTTTTTGGACCTGAGCTTGATTGTTAGCAGTATTATTTTCCTTTGAAAAGACGAGTTTATTCTGTCCACTTCGATTTGGGGAAACAACGATTGCCTGAAACTATAAACGTTTTTTTTTTAGAAATTACCTCTTTGTAAAGCTGAAAGTTTTTTTTCCAGTGACATTAATTTATGTCCAAGTACAGAAAAACTTATCCTATAAAATTATCTTTTAATACAATGTGTCATCATTTGAACGAGAGTTTAGTCCCTTTGAAGTTCCTTTTGGCAGTCATGGCGATTCAGTTTCCTCCAGGATGTCGTCATAGCATGGAGATGATCCTTGTAATCAAAGTTCATTCTTCTACTAAAAATATATAGGAAAGCTACATGAAATTTGCATTTTCGTGATTGGTTTCGTAATATAACATGTGCATAACCTATTTGTTATTATTGATTGCAATTAGAATGCCGGTTTAGATTTTGAGGTGCGATAGAAATAGCTTACAAACTCATATTTCCGAAGTGCCATAGGGTTTGGTCATAATGAAATTCCTTGATATTCTACCCTGCTGTAAAGGGATCTGACAATCCCTTGGTGTCTACTAGTTTCCAGTCAGTTTTTTTCCATATGATGAACTGTTTTCATCATAGTTGAAAGATGTTAAGACAAGGTCTTCGCCAAACTTTTGTTGGAGTCCATTTAGGACGGGGTACCTTAAAGATTTAGGTAACTTTTTTGCCGTAAAGCTTCGGTTCTCCATTTAGTATTAAGCATTTTAAGTATTAAGAAACTTTGAGCTTTTTTTGAACCTTTGGAATTGCGTATATTATTGGCTCAAATTACTCATAATAGGCCGATTACTAACCTCTGGACATTTGGACAACATTCATTGTGTAAAAAAAGGTAGTAATTTTTTTGCCGTTGAAGGTAGTAAAAAGTAGTAAAAAGTAGTAAAATTTGGAAATGAAAGATCAGTAGTCACCATGATAAAGTCTTAATTATTCAAACAGTCTCCTTTGTATCATTCATGAAAAAAAAATTAAAATTTCATTATAAAGCAGAACTTCCCTTTCTAGTTCCAGGTTGCGTTGATCAGCTGATCAAGGTTCAGTGTTGATCAGCTGATCTCTGAGCAGATCAAACAATTCATAGCGCAAGTTGTAAGAGGCATTATAAAGGCAATAGGATACTGCTGGGTTACCTCATCTATTGATAGGCCCTTGAGACTTCTTTCTTTCGCAACCACCTGGATTTTTAGTTTTCATATCCTCTTCGTTGACTTTCATGCCTTTTCTTTTTCTATTGCAATACTAACCTGCTGTTTTAATGTGCAGGGTACCCTTGGTGGGAATCCTTTCGTGCATAAGTTCAATGTTTTTTAACAGTCGATACTAAATGTTTGTCCCCTCAGGGGGATACAGCTGTTGTATCTATGGGAATTAGCGCTCCCAGGGGGACAATGTGAGGGCCCGAGCTGAGAGTTAGCTAAGTAAGCTTCTTTTTTTTGTTGGAATAGAATAGGTTTTTGTTTTGTTACGGACCATCTTTTTTCGGTTCACTGCTGTCTTGTTTTTCACCACCTACTACTTCTTGAACTTTGATCTTGTTTCATGAACTTCTTTCTCATCTTACTGTTTCTGTGCCTTTTCTGCATAGATTCTACGATCCCTCAACTCCATACTAGATGGTGCCTTCTTCCTTCCTCTCTTTGGATTGAATTTGTTGCGGATAGGGAGGCTTAAACTAACTATTGATCTAATCTAATCTACTAAATGTTTGTCTCTTCTCCTTGCTTTCTTTGGATCGCGTATGTTGTGGTTAAGAGAATCTAAATATTAAGCGTACGAATAAATTATTGATGAAAATTAATAACTGAACTTCAGCAAGACCACGAATCTGACCCTACAGATTAATAACACTGTTATGAAGTTGTGACTACCTATACCATAGATGCTCATCAAAGCAACAGTTTTACTAACATCATATAAAAAATGTGTTAAATTTGTTGATAAAAATTTATTGCATGTATTCTTACTTGAGCAGGACAGGCTAGCAGGATCCGGTGCCCGTAACTCGACCAGGAGATGCGACAACCTCGTCCAGTCCTCACCTCCACCAAAAGATCTCGGTATCGCTGCCAGTGGCCGTCAACACATCCGAGTCATGGCCGTTTGACATAGCTTAAGGTTGCGTTGTGGAATTTTAGTTTGGTGTAAACATTTTTCGTTCAAACTCGTATGTAGATCCAAAGGGACACGCTTACTTTACAGTGAATGAGAATTTCATTTGTGCGATAATAAGAAATAGGAAATTATTTCACCGTTTCAGAATAGAGAGAATGTTTCCTTATGTTTCATGAGACCTTTTTCGTGAACTTGAAGTAAATATGATACTAAAAGGATTAATGTAGCTTTTCGCTTGTTCATCCATTCTCTAATTTATGTAGAAATATCCGTACTATTGTAAAAAAAATTAATGGTCACCACACCTTTTTCAGTTCAAATTAATCCAAGTCAAGGTCAAATTAATCCAAGTCAAGTTCTAATTAATTCAAGTAACAATCGAATTAATCCAACCCTCAGTTGAGTTAAAAAATTATACCATCACTTGTTAATTCGAGCTTTTTTGTGTTATATATGGATCTATTGGATGTGATGAGCAAGACAGGTTTCGAGGTTTTATTTACACTCGAATATATTTATATACGTGAAATTTCACTTTATCACATGTATGAAATCATATACGCAAATACAAAAGATTATCATTGGACGGTATGTAATTTAATCTTTGAAAGGAATATTGAAATGCGATTCACTGAGTACGAATGTACGATTCCGTTTGATTACAATTCAAAGGTGTACATTACTACACTGATACATTCATGCATTAGCAATGAAAATATTGCCATCCATTCTAATTCCGTGTTAGTCAATGTGGACAAATGTAGGATCCACTTCCAATACACAATAATAATACAAAAACAATATTTCTAACTTAATGCTGATTTTATTTGTGTGTGTTTACAATTCGATATATGATGCTTTCAAGATTTAAATAACTTTTATGATAATCATTTAATGAATATTCAAGTCTTGATAAAATTATATATTGAATTGTAAACACACACAAATAATATCAGCATTATGTTAGTATTATTGTTTCTTGTAGTATTATTGTGTATTGTAAATGGATCCTACATTTCTTCACACTGACTAACAAGGAATTAAAATGGATGGTAATATTTTCATTGCTAGTGCAGGAATGTATCTGGGTAGTAATGTAATTGTACTCAAACGGAATCGTACATTAGTACTCAGTGAATCGCATTTCTATATTCCTTTTAAAGTTTAAATCTACATATCGTCCAATGATAATCTTTTGTATTTGCGTATATGATTTCATACATGTGATAAAGTGAAATATCACGTATTTAAATATATTCGAGTGTAAATAAAACCTCGAAACCTGTGTTGCTCATCACATCCAATAGATCCATATATAACACAAAAAAGCTCGAATTAACAAGTGATGGTATCATTTTTTAACTCAACCGAGGGTTGGATTAATTCGATTGTTACTTGAATTAATTTGAACTTGACTTGGATTAATTTGACCTTGACTTGGATTAATTTGAACTTGACTTGGATTAATTTGAGCTTGACTTGGATTAATTTGAACTTGATTTGGATTACGTCGAACATGACTTTGATTAATTTGAATTTGACTTGGATTAATTTGAACTTGACTCGGATTAATTTGAACTTGACTCAGATTAATTTGAACTTGACTCGGATTAATTTGAACTTGACTCGGATTAATTTGAACTTGACTCGGATTAATTTGAACTTGACTCGGATTAATTTGAACTTGACTCGGATTAATTTGAACTTGACTCGGATTAATTTAAACTTGACTCGGATTAATTTGAATTTCACTCGGATTAATTTGAACTTGACTTGGATTTATTCGAACTTGACTTGGATTTATTCGAACTTAACTTAGATTTATTCGAACTTGACTTGGATTAATTTGAACTTGACTTGGATTAAATTGAACTTGACTTGGATTATATTGAACTTGACTTGGATTTATTCGAACTTGACTTGGATTTATTCGAACTTGACTTGGATTAATTTGAACTTGACTTGGATTAAATTGAACTTGACTTGGATTATATTGAACTTGACTTGGATTTATTCGAACTTGACTTGGATTAATTTGAACTTGACTTGAATTAATTTGAACTTGACTTGAATTAATTTGAACTTGACTTGGATTTATTCGAATATACTTCGATTAGTTTGAACTTGACTTGGTTTAAATTGAACTTGACTTGGATTACATTGAACTTGACTTGGATTAATTTCAACTTGACTTGGATTTAATTGAACTTGACTTGTATTAAATTGAACTTGACTTGTATTAAATTGAACTTGACTCTGATTAAATTGAACTTGACTTGGATTACATTGAACTTGACTTGGATTAAATTCAACTTGACTTGGATTAAATTGAACTTGACTTGGATTTATTCGAACTTGACTTGAATTAATTTGAACTTGACTTGTATTAAATTGAACTTGACTTGGATTATATTGAACTTGACTTGGATTTATTCGAACTTGACTTGAATTAATTTGAACTTGACTTTGATTAATTTGAACTTGACTTGGATTGATTTGAACTTGACTTTGATTTATTCGAATTTACTTCGGTTAGTTTGAACTTGACTTGGTTTAAATTGAACTTGACTTGGATTACACTGAACTTGACTTGGATTAAATTCAACTTGACTTGGATTAAATTCAACTTGACTTGGATTAAATTGAACTTGACTTGTATTAAATTGAACCTGACTTGTATTAAATTGAACTTGACTCTGATTAAATTGAACTTGACTTGGATTAATTTGAACTTGACTTGGATTAATTTGAACTTGACTTGTATTAAATTGAACTTGACTTGGTTTAATTTGAACTTGACTTGGATTAAATTGAACTTGATTTGGATTGAATTGAACTTGATTTGGATTGAATTGAACTTGACTTAGATTAATTTGAAGTGAAAAAGGAGTAGAATTATCTGATTTTATAGCGTACATTTCCTTTAACTGCGATTAGTAATATGTAATGTTCTATTAGTCGTGTAAAAAATACTATTATTAAGCTGTTTAGCCCCATTTATTATAAGAATTCTTATAAGTGATGAAATCGGGTAGAATTCTTTTGGCTGTTGCAACTTGAAGAATATTTTCTCTAGAGCAGTGTAAGACTTTGTCCAATTCTGCAACAACTCGTTTTTTACGGAACCCAAAGTGAAAAATAAAATATTTTCCGTTCTTTCGAAAGCTCCTGGATTTATTCAGGAACGTTCAAACAGACGTTTTAATATTTGATTCTTCACTTTCATTTCGTTACTTGTGTACAAGTGGAAAACTTGACCGGTATACATAATTGTCAAAGTTTTTATTGAATGAAAACATAATCATTCTGTGTGGAGATGAACCATGATTTCATTTGTGCGAGATAAGTGTTTGGAAAGCTATTTTAATTTTCACTATGAAATCTTTTCACCTTTGCTTAAGACATGCATTATTTTACAAGAACTTAAATTAATTATGAAACTGATAGCAGAACTAAATTATTTCCTTCCGTATGAATATTTCAAGGTTCACCTGGAAATGAGTATAGAGCAGAATTTTTTTATTTCACTTAGAGTTCCATAATATAATGATACTCTTCATTAACTTGATCTGTGATTGATATAAAAATATTTTATTTCTTTCTTGTGTAAAATGCGATTTAACATTTCTAAAGGTATGGCGAGAAAGTGGAATGTTACTTGTGTGACTTTTGTTTTGGGAACTTTTCGTTTCAAAATAGAGAATTCTTGTACTATAGCGTGAGACCTTTACGCTTCATGTTAAATATGAAATTAAAATTGAAAAAATATGTTTTTAATTGTTAGGACATTTCTTGCATGCGGAAAGGTTCTCACAGATGTATACAGAATTTGTCCTAAATGTTGAATAATTTTTATCACTTCCAGTTCTAAGTAGATAAACATTTGGTGCTGAATTTGTTTCACCTTTTTTAGTGTTTAGACTTCAACTATTAATTTCTGAGAAATGAATACCGAGAAAATGTGTATTTCAGTGTTGAATAAAATGGGCGAACTGAACTGATGCTGTTTATATTTGAATGAATAAGGATGTGGTCATGTTGAAGCCTATCTTTAGCGCGTGAAAGTTCTTAGTTATTTAGAATACAATTCGTTATGAGTTCAGGGCTTTCTTCGTTCAATGAATGTATAGGTATTGTAACCGTCACAGTGGTTCAAGCTCATATATCGTTAATATACATTTAACATTGTTGTGAAGTTATTGAAGCTGTTCTCAATTTATTTGCTGATTTCAATTAATCTGTTCTACTCAATAAATCTTTGAAGTTTCTCTACACTACGGTATGCAATGTTTTATTGCTGTCTGTAAAATTGCTTAATACGCTGACTTTATTAAGAACTGATTTTGTTCTTTGGAAATATAGTGATAATTTTAAATTTGAAAGTCAAGAGTTGATACATCATAAGCCTCAAATACTCGTAGTTCAATAATCCTGTTTAACCATTTTTCTTGGTCCACGGGCGAGTCAGAGGGGTATGGTAGGAGTAAGTTAAATCTATGTTTTAGGTTCCGTAGATTTCCCCTAGGTGTGTCATGACGGCCCTAAGTGTGTCATGTAACACACTTAAGTGTGTCATGTCGCCTCCATGACACACAATTGTGTGCCGGTTTTGCGACAAACGTATGACTCGCTTAAGTGTGTCAAAATGACCCTATATTTTTTCTCAGTCTATGGAGAAATGAGCGTTCGGTAGAGCATTTGTAAAGCTGTTTCAGGTAGAAAATTTTTAACATTATTTAGGATTCCGATGGATTTTGATAATTTAGAACTAATATGAGTGATGTGCTCTTTGAAGGTCAGATGTTTATCTATTATGATGCCCAGAAACTTACATGAGTTGGTTTCTTCGATTTCACCTTCGCCAATTTTAATGCATGGGAGAGATACATCTTTCTTGTATGAGAAAGTAATATAATTTGTTTTATCGATATTTAGGCTTATTTTATTAGCTTTGAGCCACGATGAAACCTTGTGAAGTTCAGTATTTATACTCTCCACAATCATAGCAGGATTTTGGTTCGGAAGGACCGCAGAAAGCGTACTGTCATCGGCAAATAGTATGAATTTGAAGAATAATGTAGATTTTACAATATCATTGATAAAAATCAGAAACATGAGAGGCCCAAGAACAGATCCTTGTGGAACTCCATGGCTAATTGTCTGTGGGTCTGATTTTGCGTCGTTAATGACAACGTATTGCTTCCGATTTGTTAGGTATGATCTGAACCATTCATGGGCAATCCCTCGAATGCCATAACAGTGTAGTTTGGAAAGCAGTATTTTATGGTCCACACAATCAAATGCCTTTCGGAAGTCAAGAAATACAGAGAAGACATGCTTTCCTTCATCTATATTAGAATAGAGGAATTGTAAATGATTTAATATAGCCTGTGTTGTTGATTTTTTAGAGCGAAAACCGTATTGTTTATCGTAAAGAAATGATTTTTGTTCAAAATAAGAGTACACTTTTTTATACACAATCTTTTCGAATACTTTGCTAATAATTGGTAGAATGGAGATAGGTCGATAATTGTTTACACAGGTTTTTTCACCACTTTTAAAGATAGGGGTTACTCTAGCAACTTTGAGGGAGTTTGGGAAAGTGCCTAGTAAGAGAGACTGGTTAATAATATTTGATATCAGTGGGGCTACAATGTCAGCAATAACTTTAAGTACTTTAGTCGGAAACTTTTGTAACCCACTCGATTTATTTTTCATGTTGTTTATGCACGTAATTACATCGGAGGAGTTTGTAGGCGTAAAGAAAAAGGAGTTGGGTTCTCGAATATGATCCATAAATTCCAGGTGATCAGTAGGTTCACTTGGAATACCATCAGCTATGGTTTTCCCTACATTTACGAAGAAGTTGTTAAAGAGATTAGCAATTTCTTTCTTCTCATGATATTTTACATTATCTTGAACAACATATTCAATTTTCTTTTTATCGGCATTATTCGGTTTACAGCAAGAGTTAAGGAGATGCCCAGTCTTTTTAACGTCAGTTTTGAATTGAGTAAACTTGAGCGTAAAGTAGTTCTTTTTTGATGTTCTTATCTGGTTTGTTACATAGTTTCTGAATCGGTTATATGTTTCTCTAGATATTCGTCCTTCGCAAAGGAGGGCTAGGTACGCTTGACGTTTCTTTATATTTATCACGATATCTCTAGTAATCCAGGGCTTTTGTTTATTTTTCGGGGTAACTGTACGAGTTACAATTGGGCAACACTGATTGTATGCGGTCATTATAGTTTCAGTCAACTTTACTACTGCTTCATCAATGTTCGTAGTATTATTGTTTTGTTGAGAGATGTGCAATGTAGGCATTGATTCTTCTAGAACGGTGCGCATTTCTTCAAGATTTGATTCGTTTATTTTACGATATGAGTAAGTTTCAGCCCGTGCCTTGGTGCAAGCAATATAGACATTTTTCTTAATAAGAAAAACTGGGAAGTGATCTGATAAGTCAGAAGTAATTATTCCAGCAAGAAAATCACTAGGGTCTGTCATAAAGATATTGTCAAGCAGCGTAGCACACTCTGAGGTTATTCGTGTAGGCTTTGTAATGATCGGAAGGAGGGATTGAGACTGAAAGGTAGTTAGGAAATTAGAGATTGGTTCATGGCTTTCATGTTTCAGTAGATCATAATTGAAGTCACCGCATATTATTATGTCATTGTATAAAGGCCTGTTGAACTGAGAAATAATACGATTCAATTCATTCAGGAAGGATATAGGACAGGCTGTAGGAGGCCTATACACCGTTCCAAGCACAATGCGTTTACCATCTCTAAAAAGTTCTACGAAGAGTGATTCTATATGATCCTGATTCATTGTTGCACTTGCTATGGTTCTCGAGTCTATGTGGTTAGATATATATGTGCTGATGCCTCCGCCCCGCTGGTTTTTTCTTAGCGAATGGTAACTATGATAATTTTCAAATCGAATCATGTCTTTAGTCGAGTCATCTAGCCAGCTTTCGGTGAAGCTAATCACGTCTAGGTTATATTTAAGTTCAGTAATAGTACATTTTATCTCTTCCAATTTTGGATAGAGTGACCTACAGTTCCAACACAGGAGTGAGAAATCTCGGTCAGTTATTCGTATAGTTTCGTTGAATTTTGATATATTAGTATACCTACACTCTTGAGAGTCGTTTAGGTTTGGATATATTCTGTTCAAATGATTGAAATCTGGATCGATTTCCTCAAATATCTCAGGGTGATCAGTCATTTAAAATAAGTAAAAGTAAGAATTAGGTACTATAGAGCTTAAAACGAAATACAGTGTCAAGCTTAAAGGGATATTCCCGTCTAAAAAGTAGCTTATTAAGTAAGAGAGAATAGAGTAAAAAAGAAAAATCTAGCGCGATTTCGTGAGTACACACAAACTCAGTCCATGAGCGAGTGATAATGGAGTTCAATATCACAACATTGGTGCAAAACAGAATGCTAAGGGCGTTTTCACAAGTTCACATACAACAGGTAATAAGTTTTTAAAGATTATGACGACAATGATATCATCAGCTAATATGGTTCACGCGTAATAATAACTGTAGTGGTAAATAAAGAAGAATTCACAGTAACATCGGTTGGTGAAAAATTACTAATTGCGATGTTACAAAATGTGACACACAGATGTCATAGATGTTTACACACACATCTATTATTTATTTGTTATAATATTGGAGTTCGATATCACTACATTGGTGCAAACAGATTGCTGAGGGCGTTTTCATAAGTTCACATACAAGAGGGAATAAGTTTTAAAGATTATGATGACAATGATACAATCAGCTAATATGGTTTACGCGTAATAATAACTGTAGTGGTAAATAAGGAAGAATTCACACTAATATTGGTAAGTGAAAAATTGCTGATAGATTATAATGACAATGATATAATCAGATTATAAGAAGATTACAACGACAATGATATAATCAGCTAATATGGTTGTACGATGGCAGTGGAGGGCAGAAGCGATTATCAGATTATAAGAAGATTACAACGACAATGATATAATCAGCTAATATGGTTTACGCGTAATAATACTTAAGGGGTTAAGAAGAGAAAAAAATTCACAGTAATATTGGGAGGTAAAAAATTGCTGATTGCGTTGTTTCAAAAGTTCACACACAGCTGTCATAAATGTTTACAAACACATCTGTTATACATTTGTATAGATTCAGGTTAAACTAGCATCAAGTTGAGGTTAACTGACATGATACCTAATTGAGGTTAAATTAATACGAAATTGACATATTTAGGGGATAAAAATGAAATTGACTAATTTAGGGGATCACCTAGTCTAGTCACCCATGATTTGCTGTGATGACATATTTAGTTGTTGCATCAGGTATTGCTCGAGGTCATCTGGCGTGTTGATCTCGCGGCGTCTTGAATCTGGGTTTCCTGGGTTGAATATGAAGATGTTTCCATCCGGTGTTCTTGGGATTCCAACTTTATCCGGGAATTTCCTTTTGGCCATCCTCAGAATGTACATGGCGTTAGCTCGCGAAGGTATGAGGTATTCATTTATGAAGAAGGACTTTGGTTTCTTTTCTCGGCAGGCGTTGAGAATTTCACGTTTTTTGTTATAATGTTTCAGTTCAAATGCTATGTTTCTTTGATCTACGTTCCCAGTTACTGTTTTTTTCCCATTCTTGTAGCTGACGTGATGTCAGTGTCGGTGAGGTCAATGTTGATCTTGTCCTTCAGAAGATGGCAGACGGTTTCCTTGCAGATTTCGTTCGAGTGTGATTGTGGTAGATCCTTACCAGAAATGACGAGAGTACATTTTTTGTCTTCAATGGCTCGGCGCTGATCACTTTTTTCCAACTATTATTCCTCGTTTAAAAGAAGGGTTAACAAATAATCCTTGCATTCATGAAAAACATTATATGTACCTCAAAATCAAACTTGGATTAGATCACTTTTTTTTCGTTCGTTATCAGCGTCCTTAATACGTTCAGATTAGAATTGGTACTGTTGCAAAATATTTTTGTTCAGATAAGTTATAAAACTTAGTTGAGAATTGTATGCACTCTATGATGAATAGAAAATTATGAAAAAAATATTTTTTCCGTGTATGAAGAAGTACACTGTATCCTGTATCATTGATTCTGCTCAAACGTCCTCACAAAAAATATAAATTTGGAGCTATTCAAGTGAAGCATTTATATTGATACATGTTTCTGCTTAGCATGTAATGTGCGCTTCCACAATTATGCATAGAGTGTAGCATATATGCATCGAGTGTTTCTACATATTGTTTTACTAGCATAATTCTTGCCGAAGCCTTCATATTTTATGCTGCATATGCGCTACAAAAATCAGCAAAAACAAGAACATTAAAGAACGTGCAATCAATGACATACGAAATAAATTATTAGCGCTATTCTACTAATCATCTGCTCTCCTGGCGAGAAGTACTAGAGCGCGGAGCGCAGTACCTCCCAACGTAGCGTCTGGATTGCAACTGAGCAGTGTGAGCAACACTGCCAACACACGCTGCCCACCGACCTTGACGCTTCTGATGCCTGCTAGCGCTGTGCCAATGTATACGATCGCTCGACTTACGCTCCGTGCACTTGCGCGGGCCCCATGGATGAGCTTCCAATGCGAGTGTCAATGTGAACCCAGCATAACTATTGACAGGCTGCAGGCTACGGCTCATCTACCTCTCTTCACCACATCAAGACACGGAATGAAGATGGAGTGATTGACGGGCAGACGGCGGTAAAGAATGGCTAGGGAGAATGTCCAAGTGAACCTCACGGTACCCGCCTGCTAGCCCGGCAACAGTGTATGTGCCCGTCGAAGTGACGCTCTAATGGTGGGTTCACATTGACACTCTTTTCACCACACTGAGCGTCACTTCGACGGGCACACACACTGTTGCCGGGCTTGCAGGCGGGCAAAGTGAGGTTCACATGGACATTCTCCCTAGCCATTCTTTGCCGCCGCCTGCCCGTCAATCACTCCATCTACAGATGAGCCGTAGCCTGCAGCATGGCATCAGTAGGGATGTGACATTGAACATATTGCATATATATATGCTTTTGAGTAAATTTTAGATAGCATAAAATATGCCCGCAAGTATATATGCAGTGTGAGCATATCGCATATTTTCCTCGGAACAGCATAAAATATGACGAACATGCATGATTAACTGTAAATGGCAGTAAACTGAAACCTAGTAAAACCCCATTACTTTTAAATTATATTCATTTTTCACCCAATATTATATAAATCTTTTTGTATAACTGGATCAATTTTTAAATTTAAATTTTTCGTAAATCAATAATAATTGTAAGGTGCTACAGCTACTTCATAAGTTAATTTTAATTTTGCGGGAATTCGCTCAAATTTTTTTAGATATAGTTACCTTATAAAGTGTATTTGATATTAGTAGGGCTAGTAGTGATCTACAACCATGCCGAAGGTGAACAAAAAGCATCATTCTTAGACTACTATAACAAGGTATTTGAAGATCTTCAAGCCGAGGAAGAATTTCTCTATTTTATTACGAGAAACGGGTGAAATATAAAACTTTTTCTCACTCAGTAAGCGTGAGAAGTTTTGCGTGGTACAAGGTTTTAGTTTCTAAATATTATCACGTAGAACCATGTTGGGCTTAGTGCACACTTTATCAAATTATTGTTATCGAAGGATATGAATTGCTCTTGCATAGCAACACAGGGACTTCCTACTTCGAAAGCAATAAAATTAATGGATATCGTATAGGAAACATTGAAGAACAGATATGATAAAAGGTATTATCAAGAGTTAAAATGCATTTTGATGATAAACGAAGGTTTTGAGAAGATAAAACAATCAACTCAATTTTGACTCGTGAGATCTCTGACGCAATGGATGAATCCATTATATATACCTTCCGAACTAACTTGCTTCACCTTTGCTCCTCTTGTTTCTTGCGATGTCGAGTGGAAGTTTTCGCTGCATTAAACTTTGCTGGCAGATAATCGTAGAAGATTTGTGTTTGAAAATCTAAAATACCACGTAATTATCAAGTGCAACCCTCGAATTTGATCCTAGAATATATTCCTCGTATAAAAGAAGGATTAAGAAATGTTCCTTGCATTCATGAAAAACATATATAGTTCAGAACCAGCCTTGGATTAGATTACTTTTTTTTCGTTCGTTATCATCGTCCTTGACTCGTTCAGATTAGAATTATTACCGTTTCAAAATATTTATGTTCAGATAAGTTATAAAACTTAGTTGAGAATTGTATACACCTAATTATTAATAGAAAATTATGAAAGAAATTATTGTTTCCGTGTATGAAGAAGTACACTGTATCCTGTATCATTGTTTCTGTACAATTTTCCTCACAAAAAATATAAATTTGGAGCTATTCAATGAAGCATTTATATGGATACATATTTCTGCTTAGCTTGTAATATGCGCTTCCACAATTATGCATAGAGTGTACCATATATGCATCGAGTGTTTCCACATATCTTATGGTTTTACTAGCAAAATTCTTGCCGAAGCCTTCATATTTTATGCTGCATATTGCCACATCCATAGTCATCAGAATACGTTTGGTGACGCCCAGGTATTGAATGTACAAAAACAGGAACATTAAAGAAAGAGCTATCAATGACATACTAAATAAATTGTTAGAGCTGTACTACCAATCATCATTCATCAGTCGCTTCCTGGCTAGAAGAACTAGAGCGCGGAGCAGCTCAGTGTTGCCAATTTAGCATATTTTATGCTAAATTTAGCGTTTTTTGAGCTGTTCAGCATCGAAATTTGCTCATTTAGCATCTAGCATATTTTTTAGCTCGCGAAAACTAATTTTCAGCATAATTTTAGCATATTTTGAGCTCAACTTATATTCAAAACTGCAACGGGACGCGTTTGATCGGGTATGAAACGAGGTAACTACGAGCCGGCCAGGCGCGCCACATATTCTTCGTTCGTCTGATCCTGCCAATCAGTCTCGCGGTTGATTACGAATGATTCGTGTCTCCAACTGCAGTGCGTTGCCGGTTGCGGAAAATTTACATAACCATAAATTGGTGGTTGAGTTGATACCTAGCTTAACATAGTGATGAATACGAACACTAAAATGAGTAAAGATCTTAAAAAATATTCACAAAAGTTTAGGAAAGAGTGGTTAAAAATGAAGGAGTTCAGTGCGTGGTTGTGCGAAGTACCGGGCGACAGTTCGAAGGCACATTGCAAGTTTTGCAGGTGTGATATTGAAGCAAAGTTGAGTGTAATATCAAGGCACGCCGAAGCAAAAAAACACAAATCTGCTGTCCCACGTGAAGTGACCTCTTTGCAAAGCTTCTTCGCACCGAAATCCAACGAAACAGCAAAAGTTGAAGGTAGCCTTGCTCTGTTCGTCTGCTGCCATTCATCGCTCAATTCATGTGATCATTTAGTGGATCTATGTAAAACTGCAATCAAAGACAGTTCCGTGCTTTCAAAGGCTAAAATGCATCGCACTAAATGTACGGCAATCGTTAAAAACGTTCTTGGCGTTCATTTTGAAGAGGATTTGGTCACTGACATTGGAAGCAATAAATTTAGCCTGCTACTGGATGAAAACAATGACGTGTCGGTGTGCAAAATACTTGGAATTGCCATAATTTACTTCAGCAGAAAACGCAGAAAAGTTATTCATACATTTCTAAGTTTAACTGTTTTAGAAAAATGTGATGCTACGAGTATCGTTTCTGCTGTAAAACAAGAACTGACAAGGCTGAAGCTAAACATTAACAAGCTAGTTGGCGTTGGTACAGACAACGCTAGTGTAATGACTGGAGTCAACAATGGAGTATACCAACAGTTAAAAGCCGATGTTCCCGACTTAATCCTTATCAAATGCACTTGCCATTCTCTACAGTTGGCAGTTTCTCATGCTTCTGCTGAAGCTCTTCCAAGAAATCTTGAGTTTCTAATAGGGGAAACGTACAAATGGTTCGCCCATTCAGCGACAAGACAAATTGCCTACAAGCAGCTATATGAAACAATAAATGATAGCAGATCTCCTTTGAAAATTCTGAACAATTGCGCTACCCGATGGCTATCAATTGAGCCTGCAATAGCTAGAATTATCAATCAATGGCTTGAGTTGAGAACTCATTTTGGAATTGCACGCTTATCAGAAAAATGTTACACGGCTGAAGCCTTGCATGACATGTACCAAGATGAAACGAACTTGCTATATATGTTGGCTCTACATCCAGTTCTGGTCCAAGTTCAGCAAGTGAATAAAGCATTCGAATCAAATGATGCTGACAAGACGAAACTCTTCGAAGATCTTACTCGATTAATCAAATCAATTGCTAGACCATTGATGCTACAATCCAGCAAAGTGGATCCAATACATTCGGACATAGAGAGTCACTTGGATCCGGAACCAAGTCTTCGTTTTAAATTTGAAAGGAAAGTGACAGAATTGATTAGTGACAACAAAACAACTATAGATAAAGTGAAATGCATTAGAACCAGATCGCAAAAGTTTCTTCTGAGCCTCTTTCGACAACTGAAGCAGAGACTGCCCGAAAACATCAATGTTTTGAAGCAAATCTCGTCCTTTTCAGTTCAAAACACTTTGAAACATGTTAAAGATTCAGTCACCCCAATATTGCAAGTTATGCTCAACACTGATGAAGAAGTAGCTGCAGCTGAATTGCAGTATAATAATATTCATTTAAGCAGTTGGAACAATGTCTCTCAAACGGAAGAATTTTGGACTGAAGTTGATGCTTACAGAGACTCATCTGGTAATAATCCATTCAAAGAGCTAGCCGACTGTGCTTTGAGTTTGTTAGTGTTACCTAACTCGAATGCAGAAATTGAAAGGATATTCAGTTCCATGAACATTGTAAAAAGTAAATTAAGAAACAGAATGGAACTGCCTTTTCTAAACACAATCTTAAGAGTCAAGTATGGCCTGAAACGTCATGGCAAATGCTGTCAAAACTACGAGCTGCCAGCTTCGACGATCAGATCAATTGGTACAATGGCAACGTACAGCAAAGAAAAACCGAGTACTAGCTCGCTCGAAAGTGACGTTGTTGCCGTTTTCAATGACGAAACAGATTTAAGCTGCCAAAAAAAATACTTTTAGAAGTATCATCATTCAAATATGGACTCAGAAATTGGTAAGTTGATATTAATAATAGATTGTTATACAGCATATTTTTTAGCATATTTCCAGAATTTTATTAGCATATTTAGCATAACTTTTTCTCTGTTTTGGCATATTCTACAAAATTTCATTTGGCAACACTGGGCCGGAGCTCAGCATTACCCTGCACGGTGTCTTGATGGCAACTGAGCACTTGTCTGCTCGGAGCAGGGCCACAGACCATATACTAGAAGATCCGCAACTTATCACTAAACGAATTCGTCCGCCGGCCGCGATGACGTAGGTGCCAATTGGCCAATGAGGAGCCAAGAAATTGTGACGTCACGAAAAATCGGCAGGAGACTCTGTTTGAATCTGAAAGCAGCTGTGACAGAGGTGTAACGAAGATTGCTGCAAAAATTGTCCCGTACGTACGCTTTAAAAAGTGCTTGATGGAAAATTGTGGAAATGATAACCGTCAATGTCCTGATTTGTCGTTTTTCCTATTTCCTGAAGGAAATTACGACGAGTGGATGGCAGCATGTGGTACTGTAACGTTGAAGATGGATAAGAGATCCAAAAGGCCGGAGAGGGCTTATGTGTGTGCCAGCACTTCTCTCGTTCAGACTATAACTTCATTTTGTCTCCATTCAGAAATGCGAGAAAGTTATTTTAATCTTCAGCAGTTCCAAGAAGTGCTGTGCAAGACCAAGGTAATGTAAAACTTTTAGTTGTTTCGTTTATTCCAAGTTAATCCAGTACATCAAAGTTTCACTAATTATGATTTTTCTCATACCCTCGATTTTGACTAATGAAGGGCTGTTGGATTGACGTTTAATAACAGTGTGTTAATCAAGAGTAGAAATTTTATGGGCTTCAAATTTTTATCAAAAATATAATAAGAAATATTGTTGGTAGTTTTAGCTGAAATAAATAAATAATGCAGTAGATAACCCCAAAATTTAATTTACATTTGGAAAAATGAATTTTATGCTTTTCATGCAAGATTTAGTTGCAAAAGCTATTCTAAAAGTAATGTTTCAATAGATGAATAAATGCTGATTTAAATTGTCTGAAATTGGCTATAATTTTGTATTGCCAGTAAGGCAGTAACTGCTTGTATTGTATTAAAATTTAACACGATCAAAATCTCTCATTAGTAATTTTTTTGAACAAGTGATGGTTAAACACTTTGAATCATCCTATGTTTTTTAACCAAGTTCTTTCAATTTCTCTTGCCACTTATAAGATACTCTAAAATAATTTATATATGGCTATTGTGTGAAGTAATCATTGTGATATCATGATTGCACTCAATGAGCATGAATGATCCATTTCAAATAATTTTGTTTGCTTTTTAAACTTCACAGTTATTTTCTCACAGCTCATTGCCTTTATTATAATGAAAAGAAACATCATGCAGGCTTCTCTACTTTAGTAGGTTTATAGTAGCATAACTACTTATTCTGACTTTACACAGCTTTAAAATAAATGATTAGGTTTGAATAAGTCAGCTTTTGATCTTATATCTAGTCATGTTCAAAGATGACCTTTAATACTATGAACAGTGATCAGACAGTGTTATTCATAAAGGTGGCCTTGTAGAGTTGGCCCCCAAAGATGACCATACAAAGTTTACATAGTTTACATATGGTTCCTCTTGGTTAATACAAGGTCCAGAAACATGATCAATGGATCTTTCTTAAAAAAAATGTTCAGAGTAGGCTACATGGAATCTCAATTATTATGTACTTCAATTTCAAATAGAAATTTTACTAAAATTGAATGAATAAAAATCTAGTTAAAAGGAATTAAACTTATTGAGATCAAAAGCATTCACATTGAGATTGGGGAATTTACATAATAATAATAATAATAAATTGAAGTTTCATAAGGATCAGTACAACAGTTTATAAGATAAAGGGTCTAGAAGCTGGGTAGTGGGTTGATTTACTTGAATAAAAGGTCTAAATTCATGTGATTAATTTTACACTGAAGGGGTGAAAAGAACCTATTTATTGCATCTCAAAGGCTGTGTTTTGAAAATGGTATGGGTACTCCAGAAGCCAACATACCCCTTAATGACTTTGGTTTGTGGGGATTAATATTCAATGGTACTTAGCTCTATGAGTATTTTACTCATTCCCTTTTATTTTCTCTGTGAAACTATGTTATGGTGGTGGAGCCTTAAAATGACTTATTTTCTCCTGAAGTATTAATAGGCGCTGCCATGACGTAGAAGTTCAGAAAAAATTAAAGTTGTTGGAAATATCTTTCATTGTGTAGTGTACTTCAATTTCATGCAAGATGCCATATCATTGTTCCCAATTTATTCCCTGATTTTTCCATCAGCTGAACCTCCTGCTCTTGGTGCTACAAGCCTTGGCACTCCTGGCGCAAGGCCTGCCCTACTTCTTGCTACAATGCCTAGGGCTGCAATGCCTGCCACTCCTAACAAAAGTAAGTTTACATTTTAAATGATGATTCCCCAATCCAATTGAGGAATATTGAAATGAAAGAAAAGAATGTTAACATTGATTTTAATGTATTGAAATTCTTGAAAAAGTCAAGGCCACTTGAAGAAATATTCATCCCATGTGAAAATTGAAGCCAATAAGCTTAATTTACACTTATTTAGAGAGTGCATGGCTGTCACTTATGAAGCCTTAGTGTACACAAAGAAAGGGTGGTACATTTCTAAATACTTTTGAGAATGGTATTCACACATGTTTTACAGTGTGTAGCATTTATCCAGGAAATAGATGCTACACAATTCATTATTACACTAAATGAAACATAGCAAAGAAAGTTTTTTGTAGGGAAACAAACTTCAGCATTGAATTGGAAATTATTTCATACATAATACAGGGGTCAAAATGTTACTAGCAATCTTTTTCCATGTACATTTAGTGTTGAATTAAGAAAGAAAATTGAAATGTTCAAAAATGTTGTTACGAACACCAAAGGTAATTAATTAATATAATCTGAATTACAATCCTGAGATAACTCAGGAGCTTCATGAATGAGAAATACCTAGTGCAGTGTTTGTGTTGACAGGTTAGTCTTGGTTGGTAAAAATAGGTTTTGTATTCATTTAAAGATGAGCTCTTTTGGTTTTTGATGAGCCTCCTCTGTACCCCAGTGTTTAATTCCTTATGTGCCCTTACAGTGCAGCAGAACTTTAATTTACCAATAGACCTTGCCTATTTTACATTATGAAGGATCACTTACATATGATGATTTCCCAATAAGTGGGATGAAACTTTTGTATCCATTGGAAGTAGTATTCCATGAGAAAGAATGTCAGGGCCTGAGCTGATGGTGAGGTCGGCCTTCTTTTTTGTTTGTACCTAAATGTTTTCCTTGCATACTATATCCTTCCACTTCCACTGTGAAATTATTTTATGGGGTGGAGCCTTAAACCGCCTTCTCCACTAATGAGTAAGAACTGAATGACATGAAGTAGAGCTTCTGGAAGGATTAAATTTGTTGAAAATACCACTCATTTTGTAGTGTGCTTCAATTTAATTTGAGATGCCATATCACTGTTCCTAATTTATTCCCTTATTTCTCCATCAGCTGCTGGTACTGTACCTCCTGCCCTTGGTGCTACGAGACCTGCCACTCCTGGCACCTCGAGACCTGCCACTCCTGGCACCTCGAGAGCTGCTACTCCTGGTGCTTCATGGGTTCCCACTCCTGGCACTTCAAGGCCTGCCAATCCTGGCACCTCGAGAGCTGCCACTCCTGGTGCTTCATGGGCTGCCACTCCTGGCACTTCAAGGCCTGCCACTCCTGACGCCTCGAGACCTGCCACTCTTGGCACCTCGAGGTCTGCCACTCTTGGCACCTCAAGGCCTGCAACTCCTGGCACCTCAAAGCCTGCCACTCCTGGCACCTCAAGGCTTGTCACTCCTGGCACCTCAAGGCCTGCCACCAGTGCTTCCAGCAAACAATGCTGCTCATCTTCGTGGAGGGAAACGACGCAGGTTAGTCGTGTTGAAATAATCAGAGTTCGTACTTCATTGAAGTGTCTTTATTGTAGCGAGATAGATTTTTCAAGTTACAAGCCAGAATTGGACAGCGTTGGATGAGTGCTAGCAGCAAAAGCTGGAAAGATTGCTGAAAAGTTATCACATACGCATTATTCTAAGACACAGCACCATTTGTAGAATTCTTTGAGAACTACCTGCTGCCATTTCTATCAGTGTCAATACCATATTCACTGTCACTCATTTACCTCTCTGATCATTCCACTTCTCGATTTAATACATCTATCATGAAATTATATAATTATCTTTGGGTAAAAAATATAATTAAAATGTGATTCTCGTAGCATATTTCTGAACTATACTTTATTTCTTGTGTCCTTGGAATTGAATTAATGCAAACATTTAGGTAATGCTTCTTTGCAGAATGCATCCAATTATAATGCTTGATTCATTAGAAGGGTGGGCTCGCGGTACTCGCTGACTTTCTTGGGTACTGAACAGGGCTATCCTGTCTCAGTGGTACTCACTTTATACCGTTCGGTATGTTTGAACTCATTCATAGTTTAATACTAGAAACCTTGGAAGAGAATATTGACCAGAGCTGTGATTCCACTCCATGTAGATTAAATGTGGCATATTTTTAAATTAGATGTGTTGTGTTCAAAACCTAAACTTTCAATCACTTTAAAGTTTGATTTATGTGTACAATTAATACTTTCTTCAAGTTGGGGAAGTAAATATAATATACAATCTAATTTTCGTCAATTTATTTCAGAATTCGTGTGGCAAAAGCAGCAGTTCTTTGTTGGAATACACAGGTCCTCCAGTGGTACCTTGTTAGCGACGGTTGTTCGCTTCTCATTTTGGAACGACAATTGCCCTTGAAAACAGCAGACCAGCTCCTGAGAGAAAACTTGGGAAAAGGCTCAGGAGAAAATCAAAGGTACTGTACAAGCGGTTGAACACAGATAATTTCCTGAGAAGTGTAAGTGGCAGACTTGGTCCTTATCTCAGTGCAGTTGTCAAGCCCAAATTAAGGGGCAAGAGATCATACACCATGTATCACAAGTGGCTCGCTGTGAACATTCTTGTAAGCTCATCAGAGACCCACTATCAACTGATGAGGAACTTGATATCATTACCCTCACTTTAGACTGTGCGTGCATTGATGAAACAATTCGAAGTACGTCCTGGTACAAGTGCTAAAAGTGTGTCCATGTTGGAAATGAAGGTAAAACCCGTAAGTGGTAGAGATAAACTTTGTTTCCTTCTAGTGGATGAGATGTCGCTCCGGAAAGGGCTATCGTACAACCGAGAGAACGATGCCATAACTGGATTTGAGACTATTTATTGACCTGATTATTTTGTACGAGAGAGTATTTTTGTATTGCTTTCACAATTATCTGCACGTATCAGGATTTCGTAAACTAGTCTGTAAGTTCTTAGATTTGTGTCATCATCACTGTAATTTCTGCTGTGTCCATGTCACCGACAAGTTGCAACAATTTTTTGCCGTGTGTAGAACGCTTCAATGCACAAGACACGTGAACAGACTTATGTCTTCCAAAAGTTGTACCGAAAAACTTAAGAAAATTGTCCATGAGTAATATTACCATCTGGTAGCAAGTTAGGTATATTTTTTGATTTACCTAAGTATATTTTATTGTTAATATATTAATTTGGTTCATAAGCTTATATCGCTACAATATTTCTGCAGTGCGTCATGGTAGGAAGCTCATTTACTGTTACTAGCTCGTAATTTATCCAAATGATTGCTCTTCTTGCACTGCAATGTCAACCGTGACAGTGCAAGCTTTCGACAGACACAGAGATTGGATTTAATGTCCCATATCTATATTTTTGTTTCTTAGCACACGCTGTGCACATACTGAGAGTTTTAATTGCACTAAATCTTCATGCGTAGTTCATTGCTTTGTATACTTAAGCATTTTTACCCCGCTATTATTTAGCGTATACGCTCACTACTGGTATGTTGTAACTGGAAAATGTAATGAAAATCCATGCCGACGGCTCTGCTTAGGCTTCACTTATTAGCTCACCTAGCCACCTTAGTACTGTAGTTCACTTCTGATACTAGTTAATACTGTGTGTTGAGCCCCGTCCAAAAACTGGATACTTGTAAACCCTAATCCAAAGTGTTTGCGTGGCGGTCTTGTGGACTCTCCTTCCTCAATATTCTCCATTATTGTTACGAAACAACGTTCGCGCCCCTCAGGTGGATACAACTATTATATCTATGGGAATTAACGCTCACAAGGGAAAAATATGAGGTACTGTGCTGATAGATAGGTGAGCCTTCTTTCTGTTGAAATAAAATGTTCGTAGTTTTGTGTAGGACCATCTATTTCAATCTACTACTGTCCTGTTTTTCAATACCTCTAACTTTCTTCATCAACTTTTATCATGTTTCATAACCTTCCTTCTTAACTGACTTTCCATGCGCACGGGATCCTGTGCCGGAACTCACCTTGTACATAGATTCAGCGTTCCCGCAACTCCATACGATATGGTGCCTTCATCCTTCCTCACTTTGAACCTCTTTGTTGTGGTATGTAGTAAAAGGAGGCTAAAACTAATCTATAACCAATCAAGCAACGTACGCACGAATCATTCATCAATGCACGTAACATAAAAACATAACTTTAACGTAAACTTCTTCCCATTTCTCGTATGTAACTATTTGCGTAATCTTTACGTATAATAAATATAAATAACATCGCTACATATTATTAGCAGGTTTTTTATCGCTCAAACTAACTTAATTTCTTCATTATTGTATTGTTTCGACTAGTATGAGAATCTGATATTGAATGGTTTAAAAAGACAATGAACCCTTTCGGAAAATTTTTAATATACGGCACCAACGTTTTCTCACATTCAGCACCTTAGTCTAAACTAAATGCGCCTTAGCCTTTATATACGAATTGCAAATATGTACATGAATGCGCATTCACGTGTATGTATATTGAATGATATAATAAAAAGTGTTGTCAATGTACCCGCAATTTACGATTTCGGCTTTCACTATCCTTACTACGCCCAGAAACGTTTATTTACAATCCAAACGAGTGTCGCAGTAAAGCCTGGATACGCAGCCAATTGGAAGCTTTGGCCGTGATGACGTCAGCGGCCAGTCGTCACTGCTGGCTGCTGATTGGTTAGCGTGCGTGCGTATGTTTGTCTAGAGCGGGCTTGGGGTCCACCGTAGATTTGCAGTTCTTCTTATGTAAATGTTCTGTGGCAGGGCTGCCACTGAGGTTTTTCTCTTTCCCCCAGATTTGCGGTAGAAATTCCCCCATATTCGGCAAAAATCCTCCAAAATTGAAAAAAAACACGTAATATGGTATATATTAAATAGAAACTGATATTACTCAATGTATAATAAATCCAAATGTGATGGCGTCCTTTTCATTGACAGCTTGTGAGCTATTTTGCTGCATGAGTGAATTGTTTTACCCGCAGGTAAGAAATTATATACATTTGAGGAAAGGTCGTGTTGGTCAAAATTTTCTACTAGAGTAAGCTCACTTATGGTGATTCCACTGGATTTCATGGACGGCTCTATTACGATATCAGCGTTGATACTTGCAACATTTTGTTTTTCTTATGTTGCACTGAGCATAGTTTTGTTTTAATTTTTCAAAATAATATAGCTGTACTTTCAGTATCTACAGTTGGGATTTCTATTTCATTTCAAACGAGTTTTTCAATTCAGGTGCACCGAGCCAATTACTAATAAATGACTGCGCACAGAACTTTTGTTTCTTAGAAGGTGATGCGGTTCGGTATGCCATTGGGAAAAAATAATCAGCATTCTAAAACAAAGTAATAACTGTAAAATAATGAAATCCTTATAAATGGCATTAATAATTAAAATGAACCTATTTGTCATCTGTGTAAAGTTTTGCTGAAGAGCATTGTTACTAATTGCAGAAGAGCATGTAACAGCTAGAGTTAGCCTCTTTAACGCATGTAAGTTATGACAAGACAGACAAATAAAAACATTAATATTGAAAGTTACTGGTTGAAAACTAGGCCTGCTGCACATTTTTAATATCTGTTAATTTTGAAGCACATAAGTATTTCATCTTTAAGAACTTCTGCGTTCCGCCTCCTTTGCCGAAGAAAATACGATGAAAATATCTGAATTCAAAAATTAACCTATAAGAATAGTTACCACATAATTCAAGTCAATGAAGGGAATAATGATCAAAAAGTATTCGCTCAGAGGAAGGAAGCTAGCAACCGTAACGGTCACTATCTGCGTTTTTATTCCTTTTACAGAGCAAACTATCGAGACTTTGCTCAGTGAGCAGTGAGAGCTGTGAGAATGAGACTGTTCCCTGTTCCGATGTGATCATGTGAATCTCGTTGCCAGTCTGAGTTCCATCCTTGTTTAAACTTCGTTATATTGCCTTTTATTCATCGCTAAAAGGGGCATTTCCTGTTCTGCATCATAATATCTTCATCCGAATGAGTTTACGTCCACTTATAATTTAAAATTATTCAGGGTATACATTTTCTGCATAGGAAATAATTCCTGGCCAAATTCCCCCAAATTTAGTAGTTTTTGCGTAAGTTTCCCCCATTCCCCTAGACTACAAGCGTTTCCCCCAGATCTAGGGGAAATCCCCCATCAGTGGCAGCCCTGGCACGGAGACTGCACCCAGGCCTTCCACGCTCGTCAATCTATGTACCCTAGGCTGGAACGTATTTTACCCTAGATTGTTGCTTGATTACCCTAGAAAATATAAATCAGAGCTATCTAATAATTACAGTATTTTCTTTAATAATAGTATCGGCTTTGCCTTTAATTGATAGCCTTTTTAAAATTCCTGGGGATGTATTGATTAGTGAATGATTTATCTGAACACCTTTAGTTTTGGAATGTGTATTAAATGACATCATTCCATTAAAATTACAAATATATTTCAAATTTGGATCGATAAACAACTCAAAAAACACACAAAGCGCTGTGGCCGACACAACTGAAGTCTAGGTTTACATAACTAGTGTTCACAATACATAAATAATAATTGTTAAAAAAAGAGAAAAATTTCGGGATGAAAAATGCAGGCCTATGTAATATATTTTTCCTCTTCTTCTGTTGAGTCTTTTGATCTATCCAAAACAAAAGTGACAGAACTCTAAGTTCGTTGTTAGGTATAGCCTTAGACCTTTAGGCAAATAATTTCTAATCTCCAGGAAACTATATTACTCACATAAAAAGTAAAGCTCTGAAAATATCTCGGACAAACAAACTAAAATCTACAACATTGTAAAAACGTTATCACGCTTTTCGCATTTTGGATTTCTAATGTATTGACATTGCTGAAGAATCTGTGCACATGGCATTATTTTTCACTTCATTAATAGCCCTTATTAAATTGGTATTAATTGGGACATTGGATGCAGTGAATACTCTGCGTGAATCAAACCACACACTGTTTCATTCTTCAAACTGGTTCTTTGAAAAGTTTTGGTCAAATTAAGGAGGTCGTCTAAGCGATATTTGGTTTTTGAACCGATTGATCCGAAATTTCCCCAGAATGTGCAATTTAAAAAAACACATTTCACTTGGGTAACTTTTTTATTTTAGCCTTATATAGTTCTTGAGGAAATGGGTAATAATTAATTTTTTATCCTATATTATCGGAAATTTCAAAGAAATGGAATTCAATGAGTTTTAATGCATGAACAAAACTATAGGCAGTTCTAGAATCTTTCTGACAAAGTAACAGGGCCGAATTTTCCATTTTCTTATACATTTTATTTTAATATGCGATTTTCTCAGTGCTTAAGTGTACAAAATTTTTGGTTTTGTAGATCGACAAAGAAATTGAATGTAAACATTTCAAAAATCAAACTGTTAGAATGTTGGAAATGTTACAAGGATTCCAAAACTATTTTTTTCTTGCAGGAAAACTCACTGTCTTCTATTCATTTTTAGGTGGAAAATTTGATTTGCACGAAACAGGCGAAAAACATGAATTTTGCGATGTAATGCGATATAACGCTCATTTTTTACTTGAATCCTTTATTCGCGCTGTATTCCCATCTAAAAATACTATGCATTCGTAATTCCATATTTATATGGTGAAAAACATATTACATGTACAAATTACACGAATGAAATACATTTAACTCTCATTTTTTGTGCAGACACGGTAATTTTTTATTTGAGGACAGATTGTTTTGAAATTTTCCATGTATATGTAATATTTTTAAATAAACACATTTTTACTCAGGCACCTTTTTTGATTTCGCCTCAGTTTTTAGGAAATGGGATATATACGTTTTTTATGTTATTTTGTTCGGATATTTAAAAAAAATTAGAAGTCAATGAATTTTCATGCTAAAAAAGAACCAAACGCGGTTTTGGAATGCTTGAGACATTTCTAACAAACAAGCGAAGTCAGGTTTTCCTTTTTCTTTTCTGTTTTCTTTTGATATTGCTGTTAAAAATCATGATTTTTGACCCCCATCATTCCCCATTTAGACCCCTCTTGAGGGGGGAAGTGCCGGACGTCCCATAAAATGTTTGGATACAATAGCCTAAATACCCTTTTTCAGCGAATGAAAAATTGATCATAAAGACCAAAATCGCGTAGATGACCCCCTTAATCAACGAATGCATTTGAAAATGGCACGGGCAACAACGTTCAAATTATAGTTGTAAAATTTGGATAGTATGGTAACCCACAGGCATTTTTACGGCTAAGCGCTGTTTCCCAGTAATGTACGGCAGACATGACTGGTGTCGAGTGTTCACCCAAGTAATGTTTTCGCCACTCTCCATCAAGAAATTTCTTAGCGACAAACTTCTCCATTGGGGAAATTTCGTTTAACATGTAAGACAGAAAGATTTTGCAGTCGGTGTTGAGTATTAAACCGATTTAGACAGCGTACGAGGTCATGTTCAGGATCCTCGACGGAAAACTGTTTAGGGATTTATGAAACTGCTTCAACCAAGAAGCATCTACAATTAAGAAAACACTTTTGTGAAATATATAATGCGAGTTATCTCTGACATCGTTTCAGTTGTTGCCATCCCAATGTTGTGTGTATTTTTTCCCCCTATTGGCACTTAAGCACTAGTAAAATTAGATTGGATGGATTCAGCAAAGAAATGGTCACATTCTTCACAAAAGCAAAATTAACGCATAAAATCCGAACAAAAGCTCCTAATAAGGCTACAAATTTTATATCCCAGGTTTACGATAATTGGAGAATGAGAGTGAAATAAGGTATTCAATTCGTTTGTAGAAAACTAGTTTTTGTTTTCTGCTTTTTTGGGAATTTAAGATGATTCGAGACGATGGTTACCGTTTATTAACACGTTGTTTCTGCAGAGAAGAAATATTGAACAAACTAAGTTTGATGCGAAAAGTACAAATGAAATTAATTTTACATAACTAAACGAAGGTTCATGATACATTAAGGTCGATATTCTACATAACTGAAAACTAAACACATTTATTTTAGTACAGTTTAAATCTTAAACGCTAAAGGTGCTTCTTACCGAATCATCGGAAGACCTAGGCTGTTTACTTGTCGACATTCTATTCTCGTATGCCTGGGCTAAGAATTTTAGGCGCGATTACAGCGTTAATCGTACAGTACGGTACTAAGAAAAATGTTACCGGGGCAAGTCTTCTATAACCTTCTGCTCGTTTTATTCTTATTTGGGTTATTCAACTGTAGTTATTGACAACCTTCATGTTTTCTCATGATTTTCACAAACCAGATTTGATATGTATATTTTACCCTAGATTTTGCATTTTTTCCTCTTACCCTAGGCTGTACCCTAGGAGGGGTCTGATTACCCTAGACTAGGGTAATTACCCTAGGAGTGGAAGCACTGAGTCTGCACCCCGACCATGACGCCTGTGCTGCCTGGATAGCGTTGTACCAATGTGAACGATCGCTGCCCTTTCGCTGCGCGCACTTGCCCGCGCCCGATGGTTGTGAGCTTCCAATGCGAGTGTCAATGTGAACCCAGCATAAGTGTTGAAAAGAGCGTCAATGTAACCGCACCATAAAGCGCTGGTTCGTTGCCGAAACCTCCCCATGTAGCGCCAAGCCAGGAGAGTGCAGAGCTGCTCTGGCTCCGATCTTCGGCTTGGAACTTTACGAAAAGCTTACATTTTCATGAGTAATATCATATTTTTAAATTTGTCCCCATCCCATTTGTGACGAAATATGATAAGCATTAAAAATGAATCCTTTAATTGAAATATCTCAAAGTAATGTCCTAGGTAGCAGAGTAGTAACGATGCCGATGAAGATGATGATTCTCCCAGTAACCGAGGAGTACCGATGGAGTTTCCTTGCCTGTGGACCGAGTGCACAAGACTGCAAAATCGGTCATTTTTAAGCAGACATCTGCATTTTTAATCTGCGGGAAACTCATGAATACCGGCATTTAAAGTAGTAAGTGTGTCAGGGTTATGATTGATGGTACAGAATCCCAGCGCAGGTGTAAATTCTTTCCTCGGTGTATTTTATTTCTTCTAGTCAAATGAAATTATCTAAGAAATGGAGTTACTAAAATTAAATTTGTATTTTACCAACTGCTCATTTTATTATTCTGCACTCTCGTACACGAAAACGTTTAATTTTCTGAACTACAACGCACCTTAAATTAACAACGCTACAACTAATACTAATGCTATTGCCGCATGGCACTACGCTAAGTTGGACATCCTCTGATGGTGAGTTTCATCCTGCCTTAAGCGAGCTGCGCCACGCAGCGGGCGTGTTTGCGACGGTGCACGATCAGCGAACAAGGCACGGGCCGTTTTAACCAACAATGCACTTTCAGGTTGGGACTGAGAAAAGGTATCACACATTTTGTACGACGAATTAACTGCTCACAAGTTCTTCCTTTAATTATTTCTGCTCCACTTGTCTTTCCAAGATCGTTGACCACAACCTTTCATAATCGGGATAAGGGAAAGTTCACGGGCTTTTGAATTGGATTCTTAATTAGAACAAGATCGCCCGGCTTCAAAGGTCCATGTTTCTTAGGTGCAAATCTATCCCTTACTGAAGTAGTTTGCTGAGTCAATTTGAAGAGAAATTCAGCAGTGCACCTACACATATGAATATGTGTGTAGAAGCAAATGTGTGTACGAGTATATGTGTATGTGTACACACGTGTATATATATGTCTATGTGTGTGTCTACACACGCGTATACATATGCCTGTGTGTGTACACATATACTTATATTTGTTCAAATATGTGCGCACATATACATATATATGTTTCTATTGCTATTTTTGCGTAAAAACAAAGCCTCAAGATCCATTACATTTTACTTAATGACAGGCTGCATTTATGTTCACTAAACCATATTTTAGAAGTGAATATATTTATTGCACTTGCTTAATGATTCTGAAATAGATTTATCACTACCCCAAAGGTCGTTTTTGCAAATAGAAAAAATGAAAAATATAAACAGACAAGCAAAAAGCGAAATTCGAGCATATGACTCGTGAAAAAATTATCTCTCTGCCCGTATGTTGAACAAGCTATTAATTTCATTTTGCGTACAGGTATGGAAGATGGATTTGTTGGCCCTGAGTGAGACGAAGTTGAAGGGTAGTGGTGAGTTGATGTTTGGGAGTGTGGGAGGGAGAGTATCCGGAGTGCGTGGGAGACATGCAAGAGAGGGTGTGGCTATATTATTGAGTGTAAGAATCAGAGAGAAAGTAGTTGAATGGGGTGAGGTGTGATCAAGAATAATGTGGGTGCGAGTGAAATGGGGAGAAGAGTCATGGGTGTTTGTGAGTGCGTACGGACCGGGATCGGAGAGGAGTGGTAAAGAGAGAGAAGAGTTTTTGGAGAAATTGTCCGAGTGCGTTGCATGAGTGGGGAGTGGTTGTAGAGTTGTGGTGTTGGGGGACCTGAATGCATGAGTGGGTGATGAGGTGGTGCATGGTGTTGTTGGTAAGTATGGAGTAGCTGGGTTGAACGAGAGAGGTGAATTCTTGGTGGGGTTATGTGTAGAAAGTGAGTTAGTGATTGGGAATAGTTTGTTTCAGAAAAAAGTATAAGCAAGTATACATATGTGAGGACGAATGGAGGTGTGATAAAGGAGAGAGCATTGATGGATTATATTCTGGTTAGCAGGGGAGTGATGGGTCGTTTGCTCGATGTGCATGTGTTCCGTGGGGAGATGAATGGGATTTCGGATCATTACTTGGTGGAAGGAAAGTTGAGAGTAAGTGGAATGTGGGGAGGTGTAAAAAGGAGGAGTGGAAGGGAGGTGTTAAATGTAAGCAAGGTGCACGATTCTGAGTGGGAGTGTGAGTATCAGGAGAAGATGAAAGTAGAGTATGGGAGAATGAAGGAAAGTGAGTTGGGTGGAGTGGAAGGAGAATGGAAGTTGTTTAAAGATGCGGTGGAGAAATGTACAAGGGAAGTGTGTGGGTTAAGGAAAGTTGGACGGGGGATTAGAAAGGAGTGAATGGTGGAACGGAGAAGTAGGAGCGGCTGTGAGAAGAATGCGGGGGGCGTTTGAAAGGTGGTTGCAACGAGGCAACCAGCAAAATTTCGAAGAGTATAAGGAGAGGAAGAAAGCGGTACCAAGAATGGTAAGGAGAGCAAAAAGGGCGGCGGATGAGGAATGGGGGAGGAAGTTGGGAGGTGATTTCATGGAGAGAAGGAAGGTTTTCTGAAAGGAAGTGAAGAGAATTAGGAAAGGTCAAGTGGAGAATGAGGCAAGAGTGAAGGATGCAAATGGTAGGCTGCTAGTGGAGGGTTGTGATGTGAGAAAGAGATGGGCGGAGTATTTTGAGGAACTGCTGAACGTGAGGAATGATAGGGTTGCGAGAGTACTAGCTGTTGGAAGTGATTTTAAAATGCCTGTGTTTGGTGAAGTGAATAGAAGTCGAATAAGAAGTGCAGAGGTGAAAGGCGCGTTGGATGAAATGAAAAATGGGAAAGCTCCAGGTATGGATGGCTGCACGGTTGAATGTCTAAAGAAAGGAGGAAATGTGGTAGTAGAATGGTTGGTACGTTTATTAAATGTGTGTTTCGAGACTAGCAAAGTGCCGGTTGATTGGAGTAGCGCGTGTGTAGTTCCGTTGTCTAAGGGGAAAGGTGACAGGTATGAGTGCAGTAATTCTAGGGGCATTAGTCTACTGAGTGTCGTTGGGGAGCTGCATGGAAGAGTTTTAATTGGAAGAGTGAGAGTGTTGACGGATCGTGTGCTTGCTGAAGAACAGTGTGGTTTTAGGTGTGGTAGAGGTTGTGTGGATCAAATGTTTGCTGTGAGGCAGGTGAATGAAAAATACTTATTAAAGGGAAAAGATGTATGTCGAGCATTTATGGATCTAGAGAAGGCGTATGACAGAGTGGATCGTGAGGCTCTATGGCAGGTGGTAAGCTTGTATGGAGTGGGTGGGAGACTGTTGAATGCGGTCAAGAGTTTCTACATTGATAGCAGAACATGTGTGAGAGTAGGGAATGAGGTGAGTGAATGGTTCCCAGTTGTGACAGGTGTGAGACAGGGATGTGTGATGTCGTCGTGGTTGTTAAATTTGTTTATGGATGGTGGGGTGAGAGAAGTGAATGCCAGAGTGTTGGGAAAAGGTGCGCAGTTGGTGGGACGAAATGGTGTGTATTGGGAAGTGTGTCAGCTGTTGTTTGCAGATGATACTGCGCTTGTGGCTGATTCAGAGGAAAAACTGAGGAGACTGGTTGCAGAGTTTGGTAGAGTGTGCGAAAGGCGGAAATTGAGGGTAAATGTGAATAAAAGTAAGGTGATGAGATGTTCGAGAGGTAGAGTGTTTGGAACTTTGGATGTGAGGTTGAATAGTGAAGTTTTAGAAGAGGTAGAGCATTTTAGGTACCTCGGGTCGGATGTGACTGTTAAAGGATAGTATGGAAGTAGAAGCGAGGCATCGAGCGAGTGAAGGCTGTAAGACATTGGGTGCAATGAGGAAAGTTTTTGAATGCAGGAGTTTGAGTATAAATGCTAAGAGGGGACTGTATTAAAGCTTGATTGTGCCAGTTTTGTTGTATGGAGCAGAGTCCGGGGGGTTGAGAGCAGCTGAGAGGAGGAAGAAAGAAGTTGGATGTGTTTGAGATGAAGTGTTTCAGGAGCATGTATGGAATAACAAGAAGAGATAGGATCAGGAATGAGTTGGTTAGGGGGCAGACGGGTGTTATCAAAAAATTGAGCAGGCGAATGGATGAAAGATTGCTTGGATGGTTTGGGCATGTTAAAAGAATGAATGTTGAGCGGCTGGTAAAAAAGATACATATGTCGGAAGTGAGTGGTCTGCGTGTGCGAGGTAGACCACGGATGAGTTGGATGGATGGGGTGAAACGTGCTTTGTATGAGAGGGGTCTGACTGTGGACGTGGCGAGAGGGATGGCTGCGGACAGAAGTGAGTGAGGGCAGTGCATAAGAAGGTAATTTTATTTATGACGCGGTACTGGAAGTTGCCCGCGTGTGATAGGGTTGACCTGCGGGGGGAGGGGCTGCACTCAATGAAGTGGTCGGGGTAAACCAGCTATGGCTGTAGGGCCTGACTGTGGAAGGTAGTTGTGCTGGGCTGCTGCTGATCCTGGCAGTTCAGGTGCGGCCAGTGCTGCCTCTCTCGCCTCCCCAGGCAGCATTAGAATATCCTAAGGATATTCCCTCGGTGTCCTCTATGTTCGCTGTATGTCCTCATGTTCGGAGCTAACATTGTTTCGATATTATACGGATATCGTAAATTAACTATACCCCTTTTCAATATTGAGAGGATATCCTCAAGATAACTTTGACGTATTTTGAAGTCTAATAATAAATTTAGTTGAAAATAAAAGATTTCCTTGAGTTTTTTTTCTGTCTAATTGAGATTGGACATGTTTAAAAATTTGTTTCTATCGTGAAGTATTATAGGTGTTTGCAGATGGTCTCCTCTTAATATCCACCGGATATTACTCAAGGACATAGGTATCTCTGAAAATAATTTGTCTTCATGTCTATTTTGAGTTTAATTATCTAAACACTATTATACAATCAAATAAATCTTTTGTCACCTTTTTACGAAGGTTAAATTCATGAGCGTCATAATTTAAACAAAAATAAAAATTATAAACACTCTCAAATAATTTTTTCCATTCAGTAAATAATTAATTTCAAACAAATTACATTACGAAATTATCCTAAACATGCTCTCCCCTGAACGAATTACGTTTCTATTTGTTTGAAGGCAGTAAAAGTCCGGAGATTTACCTCCTTTAATTTCGTATAATATATTAAATGACAACTTGAAATAGAAAATCTAATTAAATATGTAAACTCTTATCAGAAATATAATTAATTAGAAAACTATTTTCTGCACGAATGTACCTAGACCTACTGTCAAACTTAAAGGTATGAGTATAATTATATAGGAATTTTACATGCAGTAAACTAAACAATAATGCCAGTCACATAATAGGTATTCACGTTTTCTTTCAAGCCCCTCAAAACACTTTCTTCACATACCCAACTCATTTAAAGAATATGTTCATTAGGCTATGATAGTTCAAACACATATATGTCTTTGTAAATATAGATAATTACAAGGTTTTTTATAAAGACATGGAAGTTTTTTAGTGCTTTTAGAAGTGTTACTACCATACGGAGGTACGCACATGCGTACGTACTTTGCAATAGCAACAATACTATTCATTTCATTTTAGTTATTTCGAAAATTTGTAGGGGCCTTCGATAAATATTATCTATTTCAATGTGGAAATGCAAATTTTTGGGGCTTGTAAAAAATGTCACATTATTTTCCGGTAGCATTCTGCAACGGACTAGTTTCAATTGCGTTCTATAGATGAGGGTTGCTTATAAGCACTGCACGGCGTGCAGCGGCGCCGTGGCAGTTTCAAGCTAGCTGCTTGTGAAGGGTTGACGCCCTCTAAGATTCAAACGTGATAGCGTTATTGAGTGAATGCTTGTGACATTTTTCTTTTAAACAATGTCGTGTAAGAAAAACTACTATGGTATATGTAGAAAAACAACCGAATTCCGAAAAAAATTAAGAAGTGTTGGAGTAAACAGTGGAGTAAATTTAGGTGAGGATAGCGTTCCTAGTATAGCGCCATCTTGCAATGAAGCTCTGGCAATACCTGGGACAAGTGCTGGTTCAAGTCATGCTGACATAAGTATTAGTGCTGATAGTGAACTTGATAATGTTTCACTTAACTCTTGTGAGTCTGAGTCTGTTTTCTCTGTGAAAACAGACTCAGTTTTCACAGTTTTCTCTGTTTCTCTCATTGCTCGTGCATCCAGTTCAGGTGAAATGTTACTGCAACATAGTAAGGAAAGTAAGTTACCATCATTTCCTATTAAAACAAATGATGATTTGATAGCATTGGAGGAACTTCTGAACAGTGAAGATGAAAAACTAAATCTTGTAATGAAATTACAAACTGTTGGAGGTACTCACACGAGAGCTATCATAAATAATATGATGAACTTCTGTCTTGCAAGAGAACTAGCACTGGACTTCAGTATGCATGGCAAAACTGGCAAAAAACCTTTTAAAGATCTGAAGCTGTTCAGCTGCATATTGGGTAAGCAACACTGATACTCTATGTATGTAAAATTGAAAATTTCCTAACTAGGGTGACAAAAAATGTTACCTTTTTTTGGGTCATCATGAAGTTAACTAGCTAGAGGCTAGGTTTAAATAAGTTGTGCCATGAAGAATCAGATTCAAAGTTTAATAATTACATTTACTGTGTAAATGATGAAAACCAGTTAAACCACAGGGTTCAATACTTATCAAGTTATCACTATTAATAATAGTAAAAAAGGCAATGGCTAAATATATCTTTGAAACTTGTTCGTTGCACAACTTCTTTCAACCTTTCTACTTTAGTAATTAATTAGTTGTAGACATGAATTTTTTTCCATTCTGTCCGCTGGTGGAAATTCATCTCTAAATTTCGTCTTCATTCTGGGGCTATAGTAAAAAAGAAATATACATATGTATTTGCATATGTTATGATTTTTGTAGTCTGCTATATCCATAAATGTGATTGTATAAATTTATAATATAGCTACTAACTAATATTTGATTTAGGGTAATGTTCGAATGGCCGGTCGGTCCGAATCGTGGGTCATTCTTAGTTAATTTTAAATTTTCGCGCTCGGTAGATATCTAAAAACTCAACCCGCAAGGCCTGTAGTGGTGTGATCTGCTACGCGTCTAACGGGTTGGCTGTTGGATTGCTACCGACCGTCAAAATTGAAAATTAACTAAGAATGACAGACGATTCGAACCGGCCGGCCATTCGAACATTACCCTATATCTGTATGATTAATAACATTTCAAGGTACTTTTTTACAATATTTATATTTTTTTAACTAAATTTTATGCTTCAACAGATGCCTTGAAGAAAAATCCGTTCTCTTCTGAAACTAGCACGGATCAAATTGTGAAACTCGTGGCGTTGAACTTAACACATGCCAAAGACAGACTCACCAAAAAGAAAGGTGCTGTTCAAGAGTCTGGTGCGCAGGGGCAGGATGAGCCTGAACCTGAACGTGAACTTTGAACGAATTGTGAGATACACATCTGCAGCTGAAAGAATTTGGATACATTCTTATGTTCATTTTATTTCCATTGGGGTTATTGGATGCTCGTTTATTTCTTTACATTGTTTAGGTCCGTTCTGTTTTTTAATTGCTAATTTGATTAGTTAAAATTTCTTGAATTTCTGTCTCTTACTTTCTTCTATTGATTTTTATTTTATGCATTCTGGTGAGACAGGTCTCCTTTTTGTTCTAATAGATTAGGTTTTGTTGTGTTACGGATCATTCTTTTATTCGACCGGGCAACCGCTGTCCTTTATTTCAACGCCTCCTCTTACCTTTTCTATCTTTTTCTCTTGCTTTATAAACTTCTTTTTCTCCTTTGAACATCCTTGCTAGTGAGGGAGGAAGGCATAAGCGTTTATAATATATGTACTTTGGGCTTTAGCCTAGAGTAGCTATGTGGTATAGATATATTTAAGTAATAATATTTTTTATTTCCAGTATTGAGGTTAATGCCACTGAGCGTTTTGGACGATGAATGATGTTCTTTTTTTCGTAGTAGTGTTAATTATTTCTAGTTGAAAGGACATAATTTACTCAAAGGACTGGGTAGCTACTAGCTATAACTGGCAATATCATATAGCTAGTTATTATATTTTTGTTGTAGGTAACTATGGTATTTCAAACTTAGTTATGTTCAATTCATTGCCATACCTTGTCAAAATAATCTGGGCAGTAAAATTTTTTTCCTAAATTTTGAAAACATGCCCAAACTTGAAAATAATTTAATTAATCTATCTATATGTAGGTGATTTGTGAAGAAAGATGTGCTTACTGTAGTTTTATTTTATTTTTTTGGTATATAACTTTTTTTTCCACAATGTTGGCATCAGAAAATTTGTAGAGAATTAGCTATAGGATGAATTTGAACCCTGGGTAAACAATTCATTTTGATTATACGTCTGAAATGGTTATTTACTGAATAAATGTTTATGCGGTTAAACTTTTTTTATTTTTAATTTAGATTCTTGTGTCGATTTGAAAATTTTTAATTTCGTAACTGGAGCATGTGGTTTGAAGGACAAACTTTGACGATAGATGGTTTATTAAATCTCATACAGTATTACATTACTATGTTGTGAACAAAGTACTGCACACACACACACATATACACACACACACACATGCACACACACCTACACACACACACACTGTCCTGTCATATTATTTGGTATCAGTAGCTACATATGCTAATTCAAGTGGTTTATGTAGGACTATGTGAGTCTGTAGTACTCTAGTGAAATTTGAGGACAACCGATCTCAAATTTTACTAAAGTACTTCAGATTCATCATGGTGAGACTTCCACTTTAATATAAAGTCAACGACGGTTCACAGAGGGTGCCTCTTGGGAGACCGTGGAAATGACCCTCTTTACTCTACGTTTATAACACTTAGTTGAATTTAATTGGAATGATGATTTCTTTTCGAGCCTTCTGTACTGTAAAATGTTTTCAAGACGCAATTTATTTGATGAAATTTTTTTCAGTAGTTAGACAAAGGGTTCTCAATTGGATATTTTCAATAAGCTCATTATTTAACTTTTATAAATAAAAATACTGTATCTAATTATTAATTGTTTCATGTTTCAGAGATTCAGACGGTTTTGCAGAGATGATTGAATTGCGGGTGAAAATCAACCTAACAAACATCATCAAGGAGTGGGTATGAAATAATTGTTCATATAACTAGCTATAGAATTCTTTTACATGGAATCGAGTAGGTAAGTTATTCATTTGATCAAAATGGTTAGTTACATTGATATGAACTTATCTTCATTGACCTGTAATTGATTGCTCTTCTTTATAATTTTAGTAAGTTTAAATTTAACCCTTCCTAACCTGCATGTTTTTATTTGACAATTTAAAAAAAACAGTTGTGTTGGTAGTGTAGTTTAGATGGAAAATATCTAATTTACTATACCTAGATGGGTTCAAAGTCAAGTTCCTGCTGTTTTTATCCGTTTCTGTTAAGTGATTGATAACACAAGGAAGTGGAAGTAGGTATCTAGGGTGTTAGAATGTTTTGCAAACTCTAAAAATATCACGAATAATGTAGTTAGTATGATTAGTAAATGAATTTTTGAATGACTAATTCTGTAGTGATAATATCACTATAATACTTTCAGAAAGTTCCGTAGACATTCCATTTAATATCAGTAGTGGATATGCTCTTTAGAGGTATGTGCTGGTGACCCTGGTGGAAGTTGATTTCTAAATTTCTGCCTTCAGAGTTGAGGGGGACATCATTTGAATATTTGTATATTATATTCCCAGGATATTTGATTCTGATGTCCTATGGATGTCTGCTTGTAATATCCCCTGAATGTGTACAAATTTGTATATCGCGAGGATGTTATCAAAGGACAATCCTGGGACATCCTGAGAGGATATCCTCTGAATATCTGCTTGTAATATCCCCTGAATGTGTACAAATTTGTATATCGCGAGGATGTTATCAAAGGACAATCCTGGGACATCCTGAGAGGATATCCTCTGAATATTTGCTTCTAATATCCCCTGAATGTGTACAAATTTTATATCGTGAGGATGTTATCAAAGGACAATCCTGGGACATCCTGAGAGGATATCCTCTGAATATCCTACGAACAAACGAATGCTGCCTGGGTCCTAGTGCCTAAGTGTGGTGATTGTGGCCTGCTGTCTGCTACCCTTCCACAGGGAGGATAAGCCCGGTATATGTATGTACAGGTATGGCCAACGATTTTAGGAAAAATGAGTTCTGTTTTCTTGTTAAAGGAGGTCAACCCAGGGACTCTCGGGCCCAATGGACCATTTTCGTTTCTTTGTTGAAAAAGGATCATTAGGTGGTGGGCTATTGTGTTCTAAAATTTTATGGGGCTACGGGCATTAGATCCTACCCAAGAAATGTAAGGGGACGAAATAACATGAATTTTTGACCCCATTTAAAAAAGAAGACAAAACGTAAAAAGAGAATTCTAAAAAGATCAGTTTGTTTGCAATGTTACGAGGATTTCAAAACTGTTTTTGAATTTTTTCTAGCATAAAAACTCATTGACTTCTATTGTTTTGAAATATTCATAAAAGTGAGCTAACTAACTAATATTTCTAATATTTCAATTATTTAAAAACTTAGGCCTATATCGAAAAAATGAATAGATGAAAATGTTTTTTTTTTTCAAAATTACATACTATGGCTGAATTTCAGAAGAATCAGATAACAAATGAAAAATTTACAATTCGTCAAGAAATTTATGATTTATTCATTTTCATTTTTTTCTTTCTTTATTTATTTGTAATATACAATTCACAGTTCAAATATGAAATTATGCATAGAGATTATATAAAAAACATGAAAACAGCATTCAAGTACAAAAATTGTCTATTATATTACGCTTCAACCAAAAAAATTGTGTATGGCTCATACCCAAAACCCCTAATTGTCAACATTCAGAAGAATAGAAGTCGGTGAGTTGTCATGCTAGGAAAAAACAAAGACAGTTTTAGAATCCTTGGTACATTCATAACAAAATGATGGTAGCTTTCTTTCCAATTGTTATATAATATTTCTTATCAAGCTCGAAACTTAAAATTACTGTATATGCTAGTTAGTCATCAAATATCGCGTATAAAAAAGTTTCAAATTGATAATTTGCTACCATCAATTTGTTTGCAATGCTTCAAGGATTATAAAACTGTCTTTGGTTTTGTTCTAGCATAAAAACTCAATGACTTCTATTCCTTTGAAATATGTACGAAAATGTACTGAATAACTAATAGTTCGTATTTTTCAAAAACGTAAGGCCTAAATCGAAAAAATTATATAAGTAGCGCCACATTATGTTTTTTTCAGCATATACATATGCCGGCCAAATTTCAAAGGAATCGGATCGAAATTCACAAATTGCTGGGTTGACCCCAAAAACTGAAGTGTAGTCTGGCGTGGGCTGCTTCCGGAAAACATTCTAAAGGATAAATAAAAAAATGAATTGCCCACTGTCGATACCGCAGTGCGGTCAACGTGAGGGTTCGTGGAAAAGGGGCTGTCTTCTGTGCAGCTACCTTTTTCTGGGGGCGCTAGCTTTTCCGCGCAGCTGCCCTTCCTGAGGTTCGTGCGGGTACCGCCTACGCCATAATTAGTCTGCTAGGGCAACAGAAGTAGTTTCTGTATGTGCCGAACTACGGCGGTACCCTTTGGGTGAGATTTGTGTGGGTACCGCCTACGCCGTAATTAGTCCGCTAGGGAAACAGAAGTAAATTAGGTTTATGCCGAACTACGGGGGTACCGTTAAGAAGACGAGCAACTGTCTGCACCGTAATCAGTCCGTTAGAGCTTCTCAGGTAATTCCCTGATTCGCCGAACTGCGACAGCGTCTTACTTTACGACAAACTATATGAAATAGTTTGTCCTCCCAAGGTGGTTCCTTAATTAAGCCCTTTTTTAAGCTAGGTCTCGTAATACGCAAAAGCCTCTATCAAAAAGGAGAATGAAGACTCTTTTGACCTCAGGATGTAAAGTATTTTTTGCAGAATCGCTTTACAGTGCCCCTTACATACACAGATACATTTCAGCAAGAACAGTGATTTATTTCTATTTGCATAAATGATGTGTAAAAACATGAGCTACTGCATAACATGGTACAACACGCAAAATTACATTTAAAATATAAGGGCTATTCAGCTAGGAAATCAAATTTATATGGGAATATATAAATACAATACAAATGAAACTTAAGGGCTAACTACAATATATACAGAGGCGCACCATCGGCGCAGAGGAACAGACCTAGGCCCGATACAGGGAACTGAACACATATAGAAAATACTCAAGATGATGGTAACTATAACAAACTGGACTCGACACCACCTGCTGCCTGACACGCCAGGGGGAGGGTGTCTCTGCTACGATAGCCGAGACAGGATATCCGCAAGGTGGTTGTCGACTCCCGAAAGGTGTTCTGCGCGGAACCTAAAAAGGCTGAAATATAAAGCCCAGCGTTTCAATCGGGGGTTCAACTTGTCTGCCTGTTGCAAATAAAGGAGCGGTCGATGGTCGGTCTGTAACACAAATTCTCGTCCATACACATAGACGTCAATTTTCTGTAGAGCCCAGTAGATGTTTAGCGTTTCTTTTTCAATGATAGAATAGTTGATTTCTGCACCTCTTAGTCGACGTGAAGCATATGCTACCGGCACGTAGTGACGGAAGTCTCGTTTGCTTGGCTGGAGGAGAGCTGCTCCAAGTCCAGTTTGGGAGGCATCTGTCCGTAGAATGAAAGGACATCTTGGGTCTGGTAACTGTAAGACCGGTCTCTTGACTAACGCTGTCTTCAAACTTTCAAACAGGTCTTCTGTTGTAACGGTCCAACAAGGTATTTGTTCCGGAGAATTCATCTTTAGGAAATCATGGAGTTTAGATGTCAGTTGAGAGTAGTTAGGAATGTACTGTTGGTAGTACCCAACTGTACCGAGAAAACTTCGGAGCTCCCGTTTTATTTTTGGGAGGGAAGTCGATTTCAAGGCTTCGACTCGGTTCTCCAGAGGCTGGATCTGATTACTGTTGAGTTGATGACCCAATTACTGGAGGCTGTCGAATACGAATTCGCATTTAGACGGCTTCGCTTTAAGGCAATGTCGAGAAAGAGCTTCGAACAGTTTAGCGAATGCTGCGCAATGGTCTTCCCAGGTAGTCGAGGCGAGATGTCGTCCATGTAGCCCTCGGTATCTTGCAGTCCTGCAGTGATTTGACGTATAAGGCGGGAGAAAGTGGCAGGATTATTTGCTAGGCCGACAGGCATGACGTTGAATTCATAGAGGCCTGACCTAGTTTTGAAGGCGGTGTATTGGCGGTACTTAGGGTGTAGAGGTACCTGCCAATATCCACTGGTCAGATCTATTTTGCTGAAAATTGTTTTGCCACCTAAATTGTTGAAAATAGCAGTCGTGTCTGCTATTGGCTCAGCATCGAATACTGTCTGGCTGTTGAGGTGCCTGCAGTCCAGACAAAATCGGTGGGTACCGTCTTTCTTCCGGACGGCAAGGAACGGTGAATTATAAAGCGATGTGGATGGCGTCACGATTCCCATCCTCATCCACTTCTCTGAACTTGACTGCAGTTCAGGCTCCAGCGCTAGGAGAAGTGGATACGAATGTTAGAGTCGAAAACTGGAAGGATCCTTCAATTTTATTTCATGAACTGCCGAACTGGTTCTTCCGGGAGTATCTGTGAAGTGATCGGGATATTCTCCAAGTAGTTCCTGGAGTTCTGGGCTTTGTTTTGTAGTCAACGTAGAGGAGATGAGGCAGTATTCAATGGTTTCTCTGACGGGTGACGGTATCTCTGGTTCTTTCCGGTCGAGCTCTTCTTCTTTGCAGGTAGGTTCTAGGGTGAGGCCAACCGCTGCAAAAGCTTCCTCTACTCTCTCGTCGCCTTCCTCGAGGTCGCTTTCGCTTGATGAGGCGGAATTTTGCTGCTCCCGGTCGTGATACTGGCGAAGGAGGTTGATGTGATAAACTTTGTTGTTTCCATCCCCGTCCAATGTATAGGTATAGGGTCCCAGGCGTGATTTCACTGAATAGGGACCTTTCCAAGTCATAAGTAGCTTTTTTCGAGAATCGGGCAGAAATACGAGGACCTTATCTCCTTGCTTTAGAGTTCTCATTTTGGTACGTCTGTTGAAGAACTTGGCGCTTTTCTCTTGGCTCCTGTTCAGATTCTCGCTAGCGATTTTGCATGTTTCTTTGAATTGGTGCTTCATTTCCACTAGATACTGGGCAGCGCTCGTGTCGTCTTGCAAGCTTCCATCTGTCCCGCATTCTTTGAGCACGGTTGAAGGTCCACGGACGCGATGGCCGTAGTTGAGTTCGAAGGGAGAATACCCGGTTGAGGCCTGAGGAGCGTCTCGAAATGCAAAAATGAGGGAAGGCAGATACAGGTCCCAGTCGCGTGGTTGTTCTACGGCTAATTTCCGCAACCTGACTTTGAGTGTACCATTGAAGCGTTCGGCAATGCCGTTCGATTGAGCATGGTATAATGGAGTCAATCGGTGCTGGATACCTACGAGTTTCAGAAAAGCTTCGAAGGTTGCGGCTGTGAATTGAGAGCCGTTGTCGCTCGTTAGCGTATGAGGGAAACCAACTGTGCTGCAGATTTCGAGTAGCTCCTGGGCGACTGTTTCTATGTCTGAGTGGGGCTGCGTCTGCGTACTGAGTTGCTTGGTCCACCACGGTGAGAATGTATCGGTGGCCACGTGCCGAAGCTTGTTGCAATGGGCCTACTAAATCAACACAGCGCGAAGAATGGAGTCTCGTAGTTGGCTTCGATGTTGCATTTTTTTAACCAAGCATCGAAGGCTTGTTCCAGTCGCCTTAGGTAACGTGACATATTGTCGCCTTCTTTCGGCTTCAATTCGTAGTAGTTAGCGCTTAGTCTTGCTGGAGTGACTTTACGAGCATCTAGTAGAAGCAATTTGATTTCAGGAAGCTTGAAGCGATCTGCTGCGGGCAGGGTATCGATGAGTCGACGTTCGTTCGGTGTGACCAAATTATGGAGCATGACAACAGCTTCGACTTCAGTGAATCCCATTGCTGTTGTTTGAGTGCAGAAGCGTTGCAAAAATTTGTCCATCATTTCTTTCGTGAGATCGAATGGAGCTGGTGGAGATATCTTCACTCTAGCATTTTGAGACGCTATTTGAGCATCGAGTTGTCTGAGTCTGAGCTCGTGGTCTCGTGGTCACGCACTCATATACACAAGTAAGCATGTGCGCAAATATCGGCATAAACTAGTCAGTATAAACCAGCATTCCAATCGAGGGACTCAGAGAAAATATCTTTTGTCACGGCATGAATTTTATGAAATTTCCATACTAAAAGTAGTGGCACAAAACAGCCTACCTGAGTCAGAAAAATTAAAACGATTGTTCTACAACGGTTCCCAAGTGCAAAAAATCATAGGTGAGGTTGTTGTAATATACTTTAGAGCGTAAGAGATGGTATGATAATGTGCACTACACTAGCTTAACTAGAACATTTTTGGACGTGAATAAGAAAGAAGACATGAATGTCCTATAAGGGTTTCATATTAGAAAAAAATCACATTATCTTTGTAATATGGTGTAGAATGTCTGCAATTGATAAACACACACACACACACACACATAGGTACCATGACGGTCTAGTTTGATGCTTGCACAAAAACGGAGAGGAAAGACATAAAATGCTTCCTTCGGGTGGTTTTTCTTGTCCAGTGCACACATGTGTATGTGCACATATGCACACCCATATGCGCACATACACCCATATACCTACACGCATATACAAGTGAGCATGTTTGCAAATCCCAGCGTATAGGCGATCAAATCAGAATACCTACGCATACCTAAAAACTGTTATGTAATGTCTTGAATCATAAAACAATGCGCAGGGGAGATTATTCAGCAATGGAGATACCAGGCAAATGAGATTCGTCAATACTTATTCAGTATGTTCTGTAACTAAGAATTATTTTTGAGACACAAGATGACGAGTTATTTTGGCTTTAAATTCTCTCCGTCTTTGAGGGATTTTAATACTCAAGGGAAGTTTGTTCCACAGTAAGGCGCCTAATGTGGACAGAGCCTTCTGCCCTAAGTGAGATGAACGATAGTTTACTAAGAGATTATTGTTTCTGTTCGGCTTTTGGTTGGTTACAGTGGGTGGATGGAAACGTACTATCTCAGCATTGCTCTGAGGAAGATATAACGAGGAGAAAACGTATTGGGCCCTCTGCATGAGGAGCCTTTCTTGGAAAGGAATCCAGCCGAGTTTATAAAGGAGAGGGGTTACGTGATCACTTCATTTGAAATTACCGTTGCATACCACCTTGGCTGCAAAGTTCATGCACTTTTGTAAGTCCTTTGAAGGTATTGAAGTAAGTCTCCCCATACTAGGCAGCAGTAGTCAATGCGCGATAACACCAGGGATTGAATGGCTAATAATCTGGATTTTTTGTCTAGCATACTCTTTATGCGACGAAAAAACACTAAAGTTCCGTAAATTTTGTTGCCAGTATTCTAAATATGAGATTTGAAGGACATTTTTCTATCGAACCAGATACCTAGATTTTTAAATTTTGCTGATGCATTAATTTTATCATTTCCAATTGCAAGAGTAAGATCTGAAGTTTTCTGAAGTAAGATCTGAAGTAATTTGCGTCTGTGGTATTTCCGAGACAAAACTTGTTATTGCAATTTGAACATCATCAGCATACAGTGAAATACGTGTGTTAGACGGCATTGGAGGGAAATCATTATTGAACATAGTAGCGGACCAAGAATGTAGCGGACCAAGAATGGATCCCCCTGGGGAACACCAAAATTGTTTTGAATGAATGGGGACAATTTGTATTCTATGTGAACTGCAAGACATGAAAATTGGCTAAAGGCTTGACCGTGAGAACGACTCACTCCTTGTTAAATCTCTTACCTTTCCTTCGTCACACGAGGCTTTTCCCGAAAGTGTCAAAAAGGGGAACGGCGATTCATAGGAAAAAATGACTTTGCCCCATTGTTCAACTGCAAAAATTAGGCCGGTCTTTGATGTTCTTCGCCGTCAAAAGAGGTTTCTTTTGAACTCTCTTTGAAGCAAATCCGTTGTCGGAAAGTCGGCGTCGAACAGTTCGCGCTAAGGCATGGACGCCATCCCTCGAGATCTCCCATTCTTGTGCAAGCTCTGAACTGCCGGCAGTCCTTTCTCGTAACGAGTAGCGCACTAAAGCCCTATCTTGATGAGCCGACGACAATCTTTTCCTATCAGGAGCTGTCTTCACCGGAATGGATTTTGTCTCATTGAATTATTTAATCAATCTGTAGACAGTTGACGATGATGCAAGTCACTTGACAACAATTTCCTTTCTTGTTAGATTCCTCTGATGACGAAGAATGATAGTTTTCAAATTTCTTCTGAAATCACCATGATTTGGAATCTGGAAAAGAAAAAAATTTCAAAAATCAAAACAAACACAAATAATTCAATAAAATATGTAAAAAAAATTCCACACACCATGCAAACGATTTTCCCATCAGTTCCAAAGACCGTATCAGCTTTTAAACAAAATTAGCCATTTATACGAAAATTAAGATAGTTGTTTTTCAACTTCACTTCTAAGTAATTTTGCTACATTACAGGGCTGTTAATAATCAGGCATAAGTATATTCTGGGATAAATCCATGATATATAAAAAAAATTCGCAAAATCATTGGCCACACCTGTATGTTGGTTTACCCGTTTCTAGATGTGCGTGTTGTGTTGTGCGATGCTTTTTATAAATTACTTTGTGAACAACCTTTTCTACCTACTTGATAATCATTTGCGATGGTGTTTCAATCTGCTTCCGTAAAGCGTTTTTGTTTTTTCTTATATCGTTTCAACTTATAATTTAGGAATTCCGAAGAATTCTATAACAGTATTTAAACAACTATAAGTTATCAGCCTTCTCTTGAAGTATAAAATATCCAAGAGATGACATTTTTATTTAATTAGCCCTTGACAGGGTTAATCTATTAGCACGCCTCGTACAGCTTGTCTATAAGTACACTTCGTACAGTTTGTCTATTAGTACGCCTCGTATAGTTTGTCTATTTGCACACCTCGTATGGGTTGTCTATTAGAACACCCCGCCTGGAACGTTTTTCTTAGAACGCCTTATATAAAAAATTTTTTAGAACACAATATGTTTTCATGCATCTCACGTATCAACTTTTTTGGAAATAAACGGTTTTACTTTCTTTATTTCTTTCTTTAACGAGCAGAGTGAGCGCTCCCTTCTCTGGGGGAGCCAGTCGTTTGGCGAGAGTACACAGTCTCGCAACTACACGACGTTGCCAATCGCTCGGCTCTACCATATAGTGCAGGGTGAGTTCTCCCTCACCAAGTGCTTCTTCTGCTCATCTCTACCGAGCGCTCCTCCATCAGTGACTCTCCAGTTTTTTTTATATACTGGGCTTAATTTTCTTCCAAAATAATTTCATATATGCGTGAAGGTAGTTGCAGAGCATGTACTAAAAAGCTAACGAAAAAAATGACGAGTTGACCTAGCAGACTTTTCTACTCGAACTCCTTTACAAGCTCTGCTGAACTTACAGTGAATGATAGAAAGTCGGAAGAACTTGTTGAATTATCATAGGTTGTTCACGAACCCAAATTAAAACACCACTCTTCAAAACGACAGAGGTACGAATGATTATTTTTTCTTTACAATTGTTTTTTGTTATTACCATATTAGTTAGTTTAAGACTCTATAGCCGCACAAAAGGTTATCTCAAAAGGGCGAAGAGAAAGTATGATTTAGCACTGACTGTAGAAAACGGGGAATCAACGCACGAGGTGAGTTCCCACCCATGACATCTTGTGCATAGAAACAGTGAGTTTGGAATGAAGAAGAAGAAGAAGAAGCATTACTTAAGAAGAAATCACAAAGAACGCATGAAAACAGAAATGTGCAAAATGAGCATGAAAGGTAAAATCCTAAAGGCTTATCCATGGCTGAGGTAACCCAGTAGTATTTCCTCTGGGAGCGCCAGTCTTCATTGCGTATGTTAGACAAACCGAATTAACCTTAACATATTGCTTATCCTATGCCTCCTCAACGAAGGTACGAATCTCACCTACAAGTCTCCGATTATTAATAAGGGTATTATCATGGTTCTTATTGGTATAATTATAGCCATGATTTGATCTATGTTTCAACTCAGTTAGGTAAATATCACTAAGAGACTCTATGCCATTTGTCATTATGCCTTTTTATATCTCCGGACCCACACATATGTACTGAAGCACTAGGTCAAGTGTGCACTGGAGGGCAATCCCCCCAGCGCAATTCTTCTGTAGGGCTTAACTAACATATAATGAAGCTCAGCCCCCCCCCCCCAGGCATGTTTCCCAATTGAAAATTTTCGCCCTTGTCAGATGAGAAATTAGTCGTAAAAGGTCAAAAAGGGCCCAGAAGTGCCATAAATCACGACTTCAAACCGACTCCTACCTATACTTGGCCTTTTACAGCTTGAAAAGGGCCCTTCATCCAACTAGCATTTTATTGGTCTAGTCGATGGCTGTTTTCGGGCTCATTCGGGTCGTTTAAAGTCGTTTTCAACGAGATCTATTTAGACGCGCAATATATTGTAAAAAGATATTGTAATCGTAAATTTTGAGCATCGTATTACTTCAGTAAATAATAATCTAATAGTATATAACAATTATTTCCACGTTCAATATGAACTCACGCAGTCATCGGCAGCCGTTAAAATAAAATAATTTTGATCTCTCTCATTAGATTAGCAAGAACAAGTTAGTGTTCGACATTGACCAATCCGCGATTTTCGACGGGTGAAATGTAACACGGTCACTAACACCCGATATTTTTATAAGTAAAAAATACCTCAAGAATGTCTGCGATTTTTAAAACTGGAACGGCTGTTGGAACCCACTGTTAGTGCAGTGGGCCTTCCTTCCCAGTCTAACTCTTTCGCGGGAGCATGCATGTTTTGCGCTACCCAAGCGATTTTATCGCCGAAGAGGCGGCTATTTTACTTATCGTTTTATACTGCCGCTCAATGGATGCATTTTTATACAACAGTTAGCATAAAAATGCAAAAAAATTACGTGTTCCCCAAAGCGATTTTGTCGCCGAAGAGGCGGCTATTCTACTTATCGATTTATATCGGCGCTCAACGTATAAATTATACAGAAAATTTTTCATAAAAATGCAAAAAATTTCAAACTGCAAGTGCAACCACGCGGCTTAAATTTTTACTTTCAGTTCACAATACTACACATACTTGTGTATTGCTTTTGTAGACAACATTTCCAAACTGTTTACAAGTTTTGCAACGTGTTAATAGTTTTCTCTTGTCTTTATGAGTACTGCTGTCCTTTTTGACAGAAATGAATTTCGGAAAACAGTCTGTTCATTTTAACGTAAAATATACTGTAATTAAAATTGCTCAAATTGTGACATTGCTCCTCCTTCGCCGGTTCAAAAGTTGGAGAGCTATACACTTCCAACTTCGAATTTTAACATTGAGGTATATGAGTTGAGTGACACTGCATTACAAGTTTTTAATTTTCAAATTGCGTGATGTATTGAATCGTTCTATACAAGTACATACACGTAATACTCGATGCCTAGGAATTTACCCAATTATCTGAACATTTGCGAGGTGGTAGGTCGTTTAGTGATTACACGGGTCGATTCGATTACCTAAGAAAATTTGGATTTATCTCAAGCTATTGAACTGTTTAAACTGTTATGATTTTCATTTGCAGATCGATTTAAAATATATGCATGTATATATTTATTCATCATATATAAAAACATATGTATATATGCCGTTGGAATCCGAAAGTGGACGAGTAGTTATTTGCAAACGTTCACATTCAATAGTTATATTTTGAATTGAATACTCTATATCCAAGTTGAGAAAAAAGAGAAAATTAAAATAAGGAACAGCAGCTAGCCATTTTTGAGTTCCGATCTAAGACCCTTCGAAAGAACCTCTGAATTACCCTGACAAATTATGTAATTTCTAAACTATAAGACGTACAATCTTGAAATTAGTACTTTTTCTCTCCGTTTTTGTACATGCATTAAAACGGACCGTAGTGGCACCTATTTATGTTTCTCAGTTAAGAACATTTGCACCATGTTTCGAAAATAACATAACTTTTTTCTAATTTGATAACTTTATAGAACATTAATATGTTCTTGTATTATTCATATCGTAAAATGTTCTTGTTAGTCTTGTGTGATGCAAATCATTATACGCTCTTGAGAATGTTATGACAACCTTATCTTGTTGGTCACTCTTACATATCATTCCAATTATATTGGACGTGTTCTGGTAGCCGTTATAGAATAATCATTTTCATGTTTCTGACTCATGTAGACTTTTGTGTGGCAATATTATAAGCATGGAAATGTCATAATTTCGTTGCATGATATATGATATTTTCTACGAGTCCCTTGATTGGAATACTAGTCTATACATAGGAATAAAAATATATTTGTGAATGTCAACCTCGCTGCCTTAGACGCAAAATTATTTTGATCCAGCCGTTTTATTTTCAACAAATTACTTAAACCGCAAGTCACAGAGCTCGTATTTCACTTCCAGTGTGCACCAAAAACGGTATTCTTAAACGTATATTGTGATGGGAATCGTGTTTTCTTATATAATTGTTATTAGATATATAATCAAATCTAGATTAAGCAGCACGAGAGATACATTGTCCTCAACCATTTTTTTCGGCTAGCGACGTGGGTATTACAATACTCATGTGTGTATATCATACAAATGTATTTTCCTTTCTTTAAGATATTTTAAAAACCAATGATGTTGTGTACCATTTCTATTGGAAATAAACTGTTTTTAGTTTTTTCAGTTGCACTACACAACTACTTTTTTTAGTCTCCCCTATTTTTGTTACTTTTCTACTTCTCACATTTTGTTATCATCGAAATCGATTAAAAACTGTTGTAAATCTCAGTGAAGCCGAATTATTACCAATTACTATGTGTTCTCATCAATGATTCCTTCTCCTCGTTTCTGCCTTTACTTTTGCTTTCTCTACTTCTCTGGTTGGAACCTAAACGCAACTTCATTATGCCTATTACGAGCTCATTTCCCCTATTCTTCTCATACAATGTTCTTGATACAATCCTCATTTGTCTATCTACCGTGAATTCTTTTGTGCCAGTATTACCAGCGTAGTTAGTAGATATTGTAAATTTGTTTTATGATAAAAAATTTTCTTCCCTTCGAGTTAATTATTTTGGCGCACTAGTCGATACTTTTGAACGAAAAAAAATGTCCTGAATGTCGACCTAATAATCTCAGACGCAAAATGATTTAAATCTGTCCAATTTACTCCTAGCATTAATCCCTCCAATCACCAGTTCCTGTGTTCATTTGCTCATATTCCAAAACGAGGGCCTTAACGAGAGTGTTTTTCAATTGTACGTTACGCGGATTATGTTTTCTTAGTTACTAATATTTGAATGCACTGTCAAAATCAGATTTCGCTACGAAAGGAACTCATTTTTGTTGTGGTTTCTGTCAATCATTCTTTGTTTCGACAATTTACATGGGTATCACGATACCGATGTGCAATTATCAACTAAGGATGTTAATGTTAGAATATTTTGAAAACCAATGGTAAACATTTCATGTTTTAACTCTATTGGAAATAAACTGTTTTTTTTCACTGGGAGTAGCGATAATTCTCGTTTGAAGCAATAAGCATGTGTAATTAGGCTAGTGAAATATGTAGTTAGTCTTCATTAAACGTTCAATGCTAAATATTATCAGAGCATCAATCTTCATGACTGTAGGGTTTAGTTTCTTCGACCAAAAAATCATACATAAAAACACAAATACAGAAAATAGGATCAAAAATTGTAACAATGCAAATGACCGTCGCCCTGCTACATGAAACTGACGGCTTCGTTGCTCATAATAGTCGACAGCAATAATTAAGATATAAATTATAATGGCTTACGGAGCGTATAAATGAGTTAATTTCTAACCTTATAACAGGATTTTCATGAAAATCAGGTTACAGTTTCAGAGCAACAACTTTTTCATCCTCTCAGTAGTCTCATTAACAACAGACGGACTAAACAGATGTTTGCGTGGGATAAAATAGAGGTACAGTAATAAATTGATATTACACCAACAAAAATTGACTCCGACCTAGGCTTCACCACATGCGAATGAACGACTTTGTCTCCGACTCCACCACATTCGAAAAGCGACTCTGACTCCAACTCCACTCTAAAACATGTGACTCCGGCGACTCCAACTCCTGACTCTAACTTCGCAATACTGCCTTCATCTAATGGGAATTTTAATCATCATGGTATGTTGGCATTACATTAGAGGAGTTGTGCTGACGCTGCACTCACGCTCACACTGTTTAGGTGTCGCTGAGAGGTGACTCCATCTTTTCCAGCGGTCGGTCACATGTTCGTGATTGCATTTAATGTCTAGTATTGTTACGGCTGCCTTAGTGTCAAGTTCAACTTATCTAAGTTACTTAAGGTTGCTGATTTTTTGTACTAAAATTTTGACAGATTAATTTAGGAAGAAAAAAAGACAACCTTTCAATTGAAAATTGAATATGGAGAGTGAAATAAACTATTTGAAAACGCTTCAAGGCAATAGTGTCGATTTTAAAATAGAAATTTACTGGAAACTTCTTGTGTAATTTCGTTATAACAGATCTAGTAACGAAAGAAGACGATTCCAAAGGCTAGAAAAGTCATGCCCAGAGTGCAATTTTCAAATTCAGTGAATTTTACGCGTAAGTATTACCATCGAGAGCTTATAGTTTAATTTCTAACATAAGATGCAATTTCCTCTCCTTGTTCTATCAATCTTTCTTTTCCTTCATCTTTCTCTCTCTTTCTCTCTTGATTTATTTTGTTGATCTGTGCGGAAGAAACTATCAAAAGCATAAAGGCTCTCGGGCAAAGACAACATTTGTGTCGCACGTATTAAGCCATATCGTACTCTCGCAAATGAAATTTGTAATGTGGGTATTATGATCGAGCTAAATGATTACCGTGAATTGTATTGTATGCAATTTAGATATAATTATTTAATTGAAAATACTTTCGTTTTAGACGTGTGTGCAACGTTGCGTTGTTGGCTGACCCATTTGCAATACATAAATAATTTATGTGGTGACTTGCATTGTCTCACATGTTGAAGTTTAAATACGGGCTGATGTCACTCTCTTATTTCTAAACGTGCGTATTGTGCACTCCAATTTTGTAAATTACATCGGTGAACCCAGTATTGAGTCTATATAAATGACTCACACTGGCACGACTCACGATGCTTTAAGAAGTCTTAAACCTAGCGTATGCCCGCATTGGCTCGTGCTTTTTCTGCGCTCGTACTCATTGAATGTAATGACTAAGTGGGGAAATTGTATGTAATTAGACCTATTTTTTGTATTTGCACAGATATCCTTTGAAGATTGGTTATTATTTCGAGTGAAACTGTGTCATAGTAAACGCTCATGGATAAATGCGACGGCTTTGGTGTTCATAACGCGTCTTCTTTAATGTTTCGATATTTTCGTGTTTCTTGACACGTGGATGTTCGAGTGCTTTTGAAACAACAAACGATTGAAACATTTAACTAGAAACAAACGATTGTGCACTTAGTTAAAACTATGGCGCGCTCAATTTTCCGTGGTATTTTTGTTGGTTTGTTGAAGAGTTTCCAATTTCAAAAATCGAGTGTATTATTCCATCAAGCCCGACACGTTTATATTTATTGAGTTAAAGCTTTTCTTCTGAACTTTTGAGAATGTGCAGTGGTGAATTTAAATTTATATAAGCACGGAAATTTATGTTCCCATTTTAAAGTCTATTTTGTTCTTTCGTGCTTTCCATACTTTATTTAGTTTAGACAAACGAAAGTCTTCTATCACAAACGGCGTTTCTTCTTTAAATATGAGCATAGGTATGATAAACCTCGCAGTAGCATTTTAAAGAGTAATGCTGGAACACATTTAAATCACGAAAATGTCAATCTTTGATCAGTATAATCTTTTTCAGTGTTTATTTTTCTTTAAAAGTACTCTGCCTACCTCTTATACTCCGCTTTTCTGTAATGTCGCATTATAACCCACAAACCAAGGATACATCTTTTAGGATATTTCTTTGAGGAAATGTTTTGCTAGATGTTATGAATCAAGTGCATAGAATGTACATTTGTGGTGTTCTATATTTCTTCAGCAGCTGCTTCAAATTCAAACTCATTTGCCCAATAGACTACATTTTATTTTGTTGGTTAGAGAGCCTCTATATTTATTCAACCTTTGCACAACTATCGCGCAATTCAATACAATATCCCTTAAATTTTAGCGCATCTATGTTACGAACTTCTTAAAACCCAGCGTTATTTTCTTCATGTAATTGAGTACGTAAAATGCTCTAACGTCGCTGGAAATAAATAAGTTTTTAATGTATTTTCTTTTTTCGAGCGCAAAAGATTTGGTAGGAACTTCAGATAAGTTTAGTTGTGCTCAATATACTTCCATAATGATGAGCTGATGTTACTATTAAACTGTCACAAGTTTTTTCTTAATTTCAGAAGAAATGATGTCATCCCATTCGCTCTTTCAAAAATTCCTGACCATTTTCATATAGAAGGCATTTACGATAGTTCTATTTCCTCAGTATATGATTCCCTTTTCCGCTGTTATTGAGTTTTCTGTTCTCCATAGTTCAGCTACAGGTGCATCTATGTTAAATGATTATTGTCCTGTTTGTAAAAAGTATTCAAATACGTGTTATCTTTTGGTAATATTTTTTAAACCAACTTTCTTTAATTATTTTGATTATTTCAGTGACATGAATTTTTTATCATAAAACAAATTTACAATATCTACTAACTACGCTGGTAATACTGGCACAAAAGAATTCACGGTAGATAGACAAATGAGGATTGTATCAAGAACATTGTATGAGAAGAATAGGGGAAATGAGCTCGTAATAGGCATAATGAAGTTGCGTTTAGGTTCCAACCAGAGAAGTAGAGAAAGCAAAAGTAAAGGCAGAAACGAGGAGAAGGAATCATTGATGAGAACACATAGTAATTGGTAATAATTCGGCTTCACTGAGATTTACAACAGTTTTTAATCGATTTCGATGATAACAAAATGTGAGAAGTAGAAAAGTAACAAAAATAGGGGAGACTAAAAAAAGTAGTTGTGTAGTGCAACTGAAAAAACTAAAAACAGTTTATTTCCAATAGAAATGGTACACAACATCATTGGTTTTTAAAATATCTTAAAGAAAGGAAAATACATTTGTATGATATACACACATGAGTATTGTAATACCCACGTCGCTAGCCGAAAAAAATGGTTGAGGACAATGTATCTCTCGTGCTGCTTAGTCTAGATTTGATTATATATCTAATAACAATCAAACCCTCAGGCCCGGAACGCCCATCCAAGGCCTCCATCCAATCAGAGCAAGGGGCGTGTCAGAAAATGATCGCTATACAGGGTGTTTCAAAAATACACGGCATAATTTCAGGTATGTATTTCCCACATGTAGACAATCAAAATAGTTCATTACAACATATGTCCGGAAATGCTTCATTTCCGAGTTATGGCCTTCACAACATTGAAATTCACCGGAACGTTTTTCTTTCCGCAGGTCGTTGCCATTACAGAAGATGTTCAAAATGACCACCTCCTGCTTGAATACAGACCTCACATCGATGTCTCATTGACCTGCGAACACGATCCCACACTCCAGGAATGTTGCGTATGTCCTCAGAGCGTGCCACAATTCGATTCCGAAGGGATTCCAAATCAGGCACCGGAGACGAATAAACCAATGATTTTAAATGGCCCCACAAGTAGAAATCGAGAGGGTTCAGATCAGGTGAGCGTGGAGGCCAAGCAATTGGGCCACCTCTACCTATCCATCGATCAGGAAATCTTCGATCCAAGTACCGGCGAGCCGTACGACTGAAGTGTGCAGGAGCGCCGTCATGCAAGAAGTGAGCGTGCTGACGATCGATCAGTGGAGTGTCGTCATAAACATCAGGTATGATGTTTTCCAGGAAGTTTGTGTACGCCTGCCCCGTAAGTCTGTTTACAAGTACATGGGGTCCAACTAACCGATCACCAATGATACCGGCCCACATGTTGAGGGAGAACCGCACCTGGTGATGAGATACAACAGTTGCATTTGGGTTTTCATACGCCCATACATGCTGATTGTGGAGATTTGTTATGCCATCTCGTGTGAACTGTGCTTCATCTGTAAATAATACTAAGGCAGGAAAGTTCGGATTTGCAGCACATTGCTGCAAGAACCACTGACAGTACCTAACTCGTGCAGGGTAATCTGCTGGTGACAGCGCCTGTACACGTTGCAAATGGTAAGGATACAATTGATACTCTTTCAGCAGTCTCCAGACAGTCGTATGGGGAACATTCACTTGCAACGCTAACCTTCGTGTGCTGATAGAAGGAGTTCTGTTCACAATCTCCAGAATCTCCTCCTGTTCTTCTGGAGTTGTAGATCTTGGTCGTCCCCTTCCCAATCCAGGAGAGTCAAATTTTCCATACTCGCACAGACGCTGATGGAGACTTACAAATGTCTTCCGATCTGGACATTGTCGCTGTGGGTACCTCTCCTGGTACAAACGACGAGCCAGCGCAGCATTGCCGTCTGCCTTACCGTAGATCAAGTGCATCTCTGCCAGCTCCTGATTTGTGTACATGACACACAGTCGAACGCCAAACACAACACTGAATTTAACCTTCGCCTAGGAATGATCTGTCAGAGTGCCCTCTTAATGTGTCCTTTGACGGCAACGACCTGCGGAAAGAAAAACGTTCCGGTGAATTTCAATGTTGTGAAGGCCATAACTCGGAAATGAAGCATTTCCGGACATATGTTGTAATGAACTATTTTGATTGTCTACATGTGGGAAATACATACCTGAAATTATGCCGTGTATTTTTGAAACACCCTGTATAACGTGAAACGCTATGCAGTGGGCACGCTTGCGCGGGTGGGCACTATCATCCTTGTTGTGTATTAGGAAGGGATCAGCCGGGGTCGGCCGCCCACTGGGTTTTGCACGTTTCGAGGCGTTTTGGAAACTTATTTGCCCCTACGTGAGTTCTGAACATTTAACCAAAGCCAATGGACTTTGGAAACAAAGAAAGGATCACTCAATTCCATCCAAATTCCATCGCAAAAGCCGAAAAAAGATATCGGTTTGAAGGGATTCCTGGGCAAGATCGCCCAAAATGGCAATACCGATCGTAACACTCTTAAAAATGACATGATCATTAAAGTTCCGGCCAAGATCACACCTCAAACTCCGCCCAAGTGAACATATACTCCACCCAATGGCTTTTGGACTTAGCCTTGCAATCCTCAGTACCGAACTTGGCTTATCTCGACCCGACCTGGTCGGACTCGCCATTCTTTTGCCTGCATCACATCAGGACCTGAACTTGGCCTTTCTCTACTCAACCTGGTCGGACTTGGCATTCCTAGAGCTGCACCACCTCATGATTCGAACTTGGCCTAGCTCGACCTGACCTGGTCGGACTTGCCATTCTTTGGCTATCGGTGGTGTCTTTCCTACAAAAAAATCGCATGTAGCATAGAGCCCTCGAGGTAGCATAGAATCCCGGGCTGTGTAGCATGTAGTCCCAAAATGTAACACACAGTCCTGGTAGCAAAGAGCCCGTAGCATGGAAGCCGAAATGTAGCACGGAATCCAATTTTACGTAGCACTGAGCTCTGGCAGATGGCTCCCCTCCCTCCTTCTCTCACTCCTCTCTCTCTCTCGCTTCCCCTCCCTTCTTTTCCCTCTTCTTCTCCCTCCTTCTGTCTCTTCGTCTCCCTCTCTCTTGCTTTCTCTGTATGCTTGATACACCGAAGTGTCACAAATGAAGACCTTTCCTTAAACCTGTACGTTACTAGTGTTCTGTACTTTCCCTCTCCAGCGCCAGAGCAAGGCTCTCCTATACACCCCTGCAGGGGCAGTCCCTCTGAATGAATTATGCCATGCAGAATTTGCAGCAGCAGTAGCTACGGAGAAATCCTCAAATGTGAGTTCCTTTACTCTATTGAGCTTGAAGAATATCGTACTTATTACCGTAATAAGCATTAGCATTTGTAGCAATGATTGTCTCCAAAATGAGCAAGCCACATAATTGTTTGGAATTACCAACCCTCCACTGCATAGCGGGTTTTTCCTTAAATCCAATTCTAGGTCTTTCTATCGAATGCAGATGAAGGGGACATCATTTTTTAATGTCCGAAATCGTCAACACAACAACGCCAATGAAGATGAAGGAAACTTAGAAGAAAATGAAGGCTCAGACGACGACTTTAACGAGGACAGGTCGTCCGAAAATGATTCCGTGAGTAACGACGCAAATGAAAGTGAAGGAAACTTAGAAGAAAAAGAAGGCTTAGACGACGACTTTACCGATGACAGGTCGTCCGAAAATGATTCCACGAGTAACGACGCTAATGAAAGTGAAGGAAACTTAGAAGAAAATGAAGGCTCAGACGACGACTTTAACGAAGACAGGTCGTCCGAAAATTGTGAACGTAACTACAAATGTACGACAGATGAATTTTTTTATGGAATGGCAACTAGCAGCGCAAAAAATAACTGTTGAAGATAATTTCAAAAGCTTCATGAGAGCAAAGAAGAATAAGATTTATCGTTTGAAAGAACGGTTTGTTATAATGCTGAACGGTTGCAATAATAAACATATTTTTAAACGAGGAAATGAAAGGCACATTGTTTTGTTGGAAGGTATCCAAAATCTCAACCAAGAGTGTCATTGCACATTTTACAAGAGGAAAATATATCTGAGCTCACATTTTGCAGGGCAGCCCGTTTTCAGTTTCCTAGTTCGCTGCCCCGCTCTGAGACCTGAAGCAAAAAATTGTCTGTTTCAACGGGCAAGAAGAAATAGCGGGAAAATATAGCTACAGTCTATTTGCTCAAAAAACAAGAAGCGAATAAGAACTATAAAATTAGAAACAAACAGCCAAAAATTGAGGAAAAACGATGCATTGAACAGTCTGTCTTACTAGACACTTGAGTGTTTACTATCAATAATTTGGCAAAATGGGAGACGGTACGGATACCACAAAAAATTTTTCCCTGAATAGTATCAGGAAACTTAGACAGATGATGGAGAACTGCGATAAACTTTCTCAGGATGACAACTCTGACTTACAGTTAACCATCGAGTGCTTTAAAGCCTTTGACAAGGCCGACAACAAAATGATTCCCGGTTTTGTGCAAGAAAACGATACGATAAACTCAAAAATAATACTTCAAACGAAAGAAGAGCTCCGCGAGCTTGCTCTATGCCCGGATGCCACTCTCCATTTGGAGCGCACTAGTGGAATCGTGCAAGGTTGCAAATCCAACAGCTACCTATATCATGCGGTAGTTTTTCAAAAAAAGCGCTTCGCCATTACCAGCAATCTCTATGTTATCTAAAAAAAATTCTACAAGCTGTATCGAAGGTATGCTCGCAAACCTCGTACAAAACTATAGAGAAGTAAATGGGAAAGAGTTCACACTGAAGTGCATAGTAGTCGACCATAGTTTTGCGTACTTGCATGCGATCGTTACGGCCTTCAAACTAGGTGATCTACCAACGTATCTTGACAGACTGTTGATGAGTCTCGATGAGGCGGAGCTGAATTATCCACACGTCAAGCTTTGCAAAGCGTAATGTATGAAGACCATTGCTGAAAAATGCAAAAAATGTTTTCCAAAAAAGAACCTGAGGAACGCAGTGTAAAGGACTCAAAGAACCTGAGGAACGCTAACTAGTGCTGAGTCCTTTCCTTGGAGAGGAAATTAAACCTCTCATGACTCGTGATGTTTGCATTGACGCTTACCCTGACGATTTCAAGCCTACAAACGCATTGATAGTAGAACAAACCGGAAGATACCGCGACAAGTGTGCAGTTGGTCAGAAATTCGTGGCTGTCGCGGAAGACGTTAAGAAAAACATGACTTATGAAGAACAATAGCTAATCCTTTCTATTCACCTCAGATAATGCAAGACGTATTGACGTTTTACATACCATTTACACCACTTTGATGTGGAGTGCATGATGGAACAAAGACTAATGGATTAGTAGAAGGGCGACACAAGATTGTGAAGGAGGATATACTACAAGGAAAGCGAACTTCACCAGCAGACTTCATCCGTACTATGAAAGCGAAAGGTAGAGCGAAAGACGCATCACTCGATTGCAAGAAACACAGGAAGAAGGCAGGGAATGAAGGCGAAGAGCAGTATGTAGAGTGCTGGTCGAAAAAACAGTGAAATCGGAAACAATCTTACACTGAGGAAGCTCGAGCTAAATTTAATAAAATTCTGCATGGTCGATCCCAAGTTGGTGCTAACACGAGCAAAACGAAATTGAAAAGTGTCCATGCAATTTTGTAACTGAAAATTTTTTTTGTTAGAACCCTTTCGATGTCTCCCAAAAAGAATATTGCAAAATAAAAGTGAAATTTTCTAATGACACGCAACAAGAAAGCATTTTACAAAACCTGGCCCCTGAATTCTCTCTTGATAACCAAAGTAAATGCATTACAGAAAATCAAGCTTCTGATACCTGTCTTAGCACTCAGCAGGGAATCATTGCAGTTGATCTCATCTCCGAGTCTCCTGATGCGACCAAAAGGAAAGAAAAACTTCTAACATCAAGTGTGGATCCTCTACGGGTAATTATCACGAAAGAAATACAAAAGACCTCATATGTGTCCGGACTTCTGAATCGGAAGACAGAAGTACATCAAGCAGGAAAATCTGGCTCAAAGATTTTAACCTGATAATTGAAAACAAAGAAAATATCATTCAACCAACGAGTTGGCTTTCCAGTGACGAGATTTATACCTTTTGATATCTTATTCTCATAGAGTACCAACAATACAGAATTCACTCGACGCTAACAGTTTTTGAAACGAAGACGCTGGGTTGTCACACAGAGCTGTTTGTGCAAATCCTAATTACCTCGTATTCGCAATGTGCGTTGAAGCTCGGTTACCAAGGTTACAAAAGAGCTAGTGACACCGGGAGTCATTGGATCGTCGTCACTAATAACGCATTCAGTCGCGACTGAGCTGAAGAAGGCGTAGCGCGCATCCAGTATCTGTGCTCTTTGAATTGGGCGCCAAGTCTTGATGTGATAAAGTACTTAGAAAAATTATACGCGAACGTGAAGAACATAAGAATGAAGCACATAAGAAAAATGAAGCGAATAAACTTTATGTAATAAGTAACTGTGTGACAATTAGCAAACAGCACTGACTGAAAAGTTGAAGCTCAGTAATGTTCAATATTTAAGTCAGTGCAGTGTGCTAATTGTCAGACAGTTACTTATTACATAAAGTTTATTCGCATCATTTTTGTCAATAGATATAAGTACCGATGATCTGTTTAGCAAATGATTCATAGGTAAAACTTGAAGGTCAAATTGAGTACAAAATCACAGCAACTTGCTTTGTCTGATATTCGATTTACTCTATTTTCAGTGCCAGTACTTTTAAATAAATATGCATTCTCACAAATAAACTTTACTTATATTATTATTACATAGGTATGTACTTTTAGAAACATAAGCCTTTCAAAATTGAACTTGATCGTTTTGTAAATAGCCTACTTGAGACTTTTTCAAATAAACTTGATCTTTTTTTAATTAAACTTGAGCTTTTTTAAATTGAAATTGAACTTTTTTAAATTAAACTTGAACTTTTTTAAATTAAACTTGACTTTTTTTAAATTGAACTAGACCTTTTTTAAATTAAACTTGAGCTTTTTTAAATTGAACTTGCGCTTTTTTAAATTAAAGTTAAAAAGCTGTAGTATGTTTTTATATATGATTTTTTATTCGAAGAAACTAAATCCTGGAATCATGAAGATTAATGCTCTGATAATATTCAGCACTGAACCTTTAATGAGTATTAACTATATATTTCACTAGCCAGATTACACATGCGTATTGCTTCAAACGAAAATTATCGCTTCCCCCAGTAAGCTTCACATGTTTCTGTTTCACATCACTATAAATGTACGAATGAACAACACCCAAGCTGAGGATAAGTTTTTGGAAACAAATTTTATTACCATCCATTCGATGAGCAAGCCCTGAAATTCATTGCGCAGGCTTGTGTAGATATTCCTTGATGTGCGCGCTGTGCTATGTTTAGTATAACTTATTTTTGGCTAACCCTGTCTCTATCTCTTCAAGTAGCGTTTCGTGACATAATAATAATATTATTCTTTCGTAAATATGGTAAAATTTCATAAAATACTGACCCCTAATAAATATGGTGTAATTTGTTATCAAACATGTTTACATGGCAGGATCTGAGGAGTCATAGACAGTTGCAACTTTCTAGTCTTAAGCATGGAATGAATCCATTTTTCTTGTTTCAATAAAGGCAATGTAAGGCCCAAATTTTAGCCTCACTATTACGTCCAGCTGATTTTTGGCAGTTGGCCTATATAGTGAGACTGAAAATACAGCCTGCTTACTACACAAGAAGAAAACTGGATTTTAAACAGTTACTACGACAAGCATCGGAGAGCGAATGGCAGATATAAAAAGGACACGAGATCAACTCGTCTTGGATGATGAAGAAATTATAATTTCGTCGATGACCCGTGCTATTTGAAGTTCGTAGGGGCAATATTTTAGAAATTAGAGTCAGCGAAAAATGAGACTTATTAATCGACCTCGCTCCAAAAACACACACACACCCCCCCCCCTCCCACCCCCCTCTCGCGCCCAACGAGGGCGCGAAATTTTTTATCTCTAGCCTTCAAAAGCACTCACAGATTTCCTTCCTCCCTGAAAGGGAGAGAAAGAGACCCCTTCACTCCATAGGAGGGGTCTTTTCCAGCTAAGAACTTGATATTAATTTTCTATTTCTGCAGTAACGCTTTGAGGAAACCTAATGAAGCTATTGAAAAATTTATAGTGTGAAATTTGAACCGCATAAATCTATACTAGGTTAATATTTGGTTCTGATTTAAACTCAGTCGTAATCGTTATTTGCTAATTCATGTATATTTTCAGCTCTCTCCAATGTCACCGATTATATTGATACTATCTATTTTTCGTTCATTCTGTCACATAAGTGAAGAATGATTTGAAATCATATCCAGTGTTTATAACTCATGGCCCGCCCGTCGTAATACCAACTAATACTTTCAATTTTGTGATCGCGATGAGTGTCTGTCTTTCTGTCACAAAATCAGCGTTGGACGGGTTCTTTTCTCTTCAAACAAACAAAAACAGACAAACATCGGCATCTAAGGATGCTTTATTTCCTTCCAATCAAGCCTGATACATCTCACCTTGTATATTAATTTTTCAAATGCCTTTTAACTAACTCCAGGACGCTTTCTCCCGGTCAGACCGGTACCCATTTCAGACACCTGGGTAGAGTGGGATATTGTACAGTGAATTTTTCCCCTATACCCATCATAAAAAATCGCCACCCAGAGCCGGGATTCGAACCCTCGATGCCTTCACGGAAGGGTAGGTCAGGGCCTTAAACCACACGGCTTTGACGAGCACATTGAGATAGCGCTTCATAATTAAGGTAACCGCGGCATTCGCCAGCGCGGCTTATGTGGGTAGGAGAACCTTGCTCTTTGTCATCTTCCAGGAAGCGTATGAGAGTTTTATTATAAACTTCAGAGTGGGGAATGAATTGATGTTTAAACTCAAATCATTTGTAATTTTGTAGGTGCAATAGTTTAGGAATTAGATTGCGCCCCAAATGAACCTTATAGAGAAAATCGGCCGACCATTGAGAGGATGGGGAAACCTCTATCCATGCCGCCCAAGGAAAGGTATTAGAGTTATATTTTACCCTCCGGCGTGGAGAATGAATTGATGTTTGAACTGAAAGCAATTTCAAATTTTTACGTGCAATAGTTTTGGAATTAGAATGCGCCCCAAATGAGCCTTATAAGGAAATTTAGCCGACTATTGAGGGGCCACGAGAGCCTCGCTTCCTGGCCCCCACGGGGACGTAAAAATTTTTTCAAGTACATAAAAATGTTGTATTTGTCACGAGCATTAATTTGGTACTAATTTCAAGATTGTACGTCTTATAGTTTAGAAATTACCCTATTTGTCCGGGTAATTCTGAGGTTCTTTCGAAGGGTCTTAGATCGGATCTCAAAAATGGCTAGCCGGTCGCACAGGGTTCAGTCTCGCGAATTTCTACACCGCCCAACCCTCTCCCTCCACCTACAAGCAGCTACATCAAGTTGCCATTCGCGCCAATGATTGAACTATGTAGTACTACTGAAATTTATTAACGTGTCTGTTCGTTATACATTTATTATTAATCACTGCATTATAACCACTACAAGTACTTAGTAAGTGGATACTTGAGCGGAATGTTAAAGTTAACCTGTATTAAATCATTATAATAAGTTTTGAGAACGACCGCTGGTGTTTCGCTATTCAACCCTCCATCTCGGCACGCAAAAACTTGCATTTTTAAACTTCTTGAAGTTAACCTTAAACTAACTGAACTTGGCCTAACCTAACCCAACCTAACCTAACTTAACCTAACCTCTTAACCTAACTCAACTTAACTTAACCTAAATTTATTTAACCTGACATTTCTGTAGCTGTTTGGAGGTGGGCACTGTAGCTGCTTGTAGCGGAGGGAGAGGGTTGGGCGGGGTAAAAATTCGCGAGATTGGACCCTGTGCTAGCCGGCCAATTTCCATCCGAATATGTCCAGTAGGGCGGTGGTCTGTCGAGAGACATGCGGGCGCGCGTGGTCGTGGTACAGCCTAACGCCCTTGGTCAGTCTTCCTCTCCTTCGATTTTGGATGGCTCTTTTGAATTTCGTCTACGTCTCGCAGTACCTATCCGAATTCATTGTGGTCCCTTTAAGCATAAACTTGGTAAACAAGACGCCTTTTCGGTCCCAAAACACCGTAGCCATCGCTATTCCTGCGGAAAGGGTCTGCTGAACCTTCTTCAGCCTTGGCGATCCAGGATGCCGCCATTGTTTCGACTGTTCTTTTGTTTACGAAGTGACGTAGTGACACCACGTTTCATCTCTCGTAATAATGGAGTCCAAGAATAATTCTTCGGTATTCTCGGCGCATTCTCGAAGAAACCCCTCGGCACACATGAGGCGATTGTCTGTGGGTTTCTGAAAGCACGTGCGGGACCCACCGCGCACGCACCCAGGACTGCTAGATGAATCAGTCAGCTCATGGCCACATTTTACAAGAAAAGATGGCCCAAATGGCCACTACGAAATATATATACATTTTTTCATGAAAAAATGAAAAACTATAAAACTTTTTACTTACTGTGACAACATTTTGACGAGAGCACCTCCTCGAGATGTTGCGGGTCTTCTGTTTCTTGATTCTTACGATGTTTTCAAAAATGGCTGAGCGAATTTCTCATGGCCACAGCGTTCAAAAAAGGGCCAGTTTTATGTAATTGGCCATGAAATGACCAATCTGGTATTCCTGCACACACCTTGTGACAACCCAGTTTTTCGGCCAGAATGTTGTCGGGGGTTTTTTCACAAACCTCAGGAACCTGGTCAGCCAGCTCCCGAAGCGTTACTCTCCGATGACGTCCGTTCATCGAGGAGAAAGCGATAAATTTTTGCCACGACTTCGTCGGACACCGATGACCTCCCGCTCGTTTGCTCGTAGTGGACATCTGTACGTCTTTCGGAGAACTCCCTGCACCATTTGCTGAAGTGTTGGACGCTGATCCAAGCTTTGCCCTAAACTTCTTCCAACTGTCTATGAAGTTCAATAGGTTTAAGCTAGTGATGTACCGATGTATCGGTATCTGTATCGGCAGTATCGGTCATTTTTACTGGCGTCGGTATCGGTAAAATCCGGCCGATACTTTCCAATAATATGCATTTTATCATAAAAATGAAAGTCATAAATCATGAGAGTAAATGTATTATCAAATAAAGAGCCTATTCATGCCTAGTAAATTAGTTAGCTAACTGATAAATTGTTGCGTTTAATCAGGCCCGCTAACTTAATTTACTACTTTGAATTCCCGATGAGTCACGTACGGTAAGTAAGTGAAAGCTATGTAGCATGAATAGTTAAACACAGTAGCGACACAAAATTATTATACTTTTACAACTAAAACCTATATAGTTAGACCCAATTTCCATTTCTTGAAGTATATGGCAGGCTAACAAACATCAAACCAATTAAATAAAGTTGAAGGTGCATTTTAAAGTTTTTACAAATTTAATATGTAAGTAGCTGAAAATTTTATTTTAGTTCAACTTGTAAATCGTCAAATATTACGAAGCTAATAATTTTAATTTGGCATGTAAATCGCCGTACATTACGAATCTTGTATTTTTCTTCTATCTTGAGATGTTTGAAAAATTCACGAACAACCTTACAGTTGGTTGCGTATCTGCTGATTTTTTTGGTTTCGGGGCCCATCGAATTTTAATGTTTTATTTTCGCTGCAGTATGTATTTTAGTGTGAAAAACACATAAATGATAACCATTTTGTGAAGAAATTATCGTTTTAGTCCAATTTTGGAACCAGTTGCTATTATAGCTAGTCTACATTACGTTGCAATAAGATTAGAAACACATACCTATCGAATGGATTTGATTTTGTTATTTTTCTCAACAATATAGTTAACATAGCAAGAGCAGTTTTATTATTCTAAATCGAAAACTCAATTGTCGGTATTATATTTTTGGAGATATTAGAGAATAATTCTGTTATAACACCCATGTAGGGCTTATAATGGTTTAATTTTAATATAATTGTAAAACCATCGGTATCGGTAGTAGTATCTGTCAAAGTTTCGGTATTTCCATGTATCGGAGTATCGGTATCGGTCAAGAAATGGGTATCGGTATCGGTATCGACCAAAAAAACTGGTATCGATGCATTACTAGTTTAAGCTTCTGCGCGTTTAAAAATCGAATCACTGAACGGATTTCACACCTGGCGGTAATGGCAACATCGCGGAGGGCTGTTAGGCCAGCACCACGGTATAGGAAACAAGGTAGGGTCAATTCTATGGGAGAAAATACACCTCCTCTTGTTCGGCTAGCCAATAGAAAGGCTTTATTTCAAACAAACTTTATGACGTCACCACAAATGCAATGTCGTTAGGCCAATAGCGGAGCAATATTTGGGGGTAGCAGTGCAACCAGATGTAATATGAGCGCAGCTATTGGTCCGTTGCCGTGACGTCAGCAAAACCACACCGTCAACGAAAAAAAACACTGGTTTGAATCTATCATGTTTCATTTACCGTGGCCGGCATTGAGCGTCGTAGCGATCGCTCCCGGTAGTGGGAATAGAGTGGGCTGAACAACAATCAAGGCGGTGTTGCCGGATTTCACCTAGCATCTCACGCGGCGAATGTACAGCGTTGGGAACCTTATTCCAATATTGTTCAATGCATTTCAGAGCAAGCATTCACACTGTCAGTGCCGGTAAGATCTCGTTCCAGTCACGCTCCGGTCGCGATACCAAGAATGGTAAGAGACCTGACGGGCACTGCCAGGGTTAACTAACCACGAGGCCCGGTCCCAGGGTTGCCATTTTAGCCTTTTTAAGGCCAATTATAACAAATTTGGCCTTTTTTGCAAGCGCTTGGCTTCGAAATTATAAGTTTAGTTAATTCCTTCAATTTGGCTTTTTTCAGGCTCTTGTGTGCCATTTTCAAGTGCTCGGGAAGCACAAGACGTGAAACTGAAACGTTACAGGTTCAATATATACTCTAAGCACAAGTTGAACGCAAAGCAACAGGATCAACTAAATACTGATGAATATTATTAAATCCTTTACGAATATTAAGCTTGCAGATTTGCCTAGGCTGCATTTAGCTGAGGATTGTAACAACATCAGTGAGAAGCAGAACCTAAAAATTAGTATCATAGACTGGAAGCAGGATGCATTTTTGACGGTGGTGTTATTCGTAGAGACACTGAGAAATTTTGGCTTGAAAGTTGGAGTATACATAGTCCCTAAAACTTGAAAGAACTTTCAGGTTGTGCGCTCATTGTCTGGTGACTTCTGTAAGTAATGCTATTGTTGAAAGATTGTTCTAGGTGACAGCGGTCTAAACAAGCCCAGGAATAGATCACAAACTAGAATGCTATGTGAATGATAGTGCAAATCCGCGAATATTTCAACAATAGTTCTCTATCTTGTAAGGACTTCAAAGTGGCTTCAAGAATGCTAGCTAATTTCAAATTGAGTACCCCTCAGGGGGATAGAACTATTGTATCTATGGGAATTAGCGCTCCCAGGGGTAAATGTGAAGGCATGAGCTGAGAGTTAGGTAGGCTTTCTTTTGGTTGAAATAAAATTTCCTTAGTTTTTTTAAAGATCACCTGCTTCGGTTCAGTACTGTCCTGTTTTTCAGCACTTCCAACTTTCTTCTTCAACTTTCATCCTATTTCATGAAGTTTTTTCTCTACTTACTGTTTCTATGCCCTTTTTGCATGGACTTGTGGTGGTCAAATCAAGCTCAGCACCAGCACCATCACACAAGCTTGCAAGAGTTACCTCGCGCGCCACCTCACAGCCTCGAAGCGCTCCTACTGGACGACCAATCAGCGCTCAAGTTTGGCGCTGGGATGCCAGACCAAGCTTCTACAAGCCGCACGCTTCAACAACCAGCAGATGCCTCAAGAAACACTCATAAGTTTAGCGCAGCCTCACAGTCCCAAAAGCGCCCCCACGCATCGGCCAATTGGAACGCTTGTTCAGAGTGGCACTGCACTAGACACTTCATAAGGAGAGCCAGTGCGAGCTGATTTGGTCTGCTCAGTTCGCCCACAACGATTCGCCGAGCAGCAGTTCGCTCGCAGAGGCCCTGATATTCACTCAAGTCTTCCAGCGAGCCTCCTCACAGCAGAGGCTCACACAAGTCTTCTCCCTGCGACTCTCCTTGCAGCACTCTCCTCGCAACAGGCTACCCGCAGCGACTCTGATATTCACTATAAGTCTCGGCTGCCCGGCTAGCAGTAGCCTGACAGCCTTCATCGCCACCTCGACGGCTCACCGCTACGCCACGTCACTCACGCCGCGACTCACCGACAACCGTCGTTCATTCAAGTCGTCCTCGAGTACTGTTCTACCTGACTGTGAATGTTTACCTCATGTGCCATGCTGTCGGCGATCTTCAAAATATTACGGCATTCATTCCATTTGTCTTTTCCTTACCCTGCCGGGTTCGTTTGTACCTCAGGCACTCACTTCGGGCATTGATATTCAAAGTCTAAAGATATTCACAGTCTGCCTGGAGTGTAAAGCAGCCTGAGGGAGAACACGCCACAGACTCCTCATTCTCTTATCTCCATGCTAAAATGTGCCTTCCTCCTTCATCTCTTCGATACGCTCTTTTTTGTAGCGTTCAGGAAGGCTTAAACTAACTTATAAACTTCAAATTGAGCATCTTGTAACAAACGGAAAACAAGGACCTCTCTAGCGCTGCTTCTACTTTTCAAACTTCTACTGAGGATGAAGAGTCAGAAGAATTTACAATATTCCTTGAAGAATAGTGTAATTAAGGTTTATTTTTCCTTCGTATTCAGAATTTTGAATGGCAAGAAAAATTATGATACTTTTAGTGTATCTCACTACTATTTTTAGTTTCTCTTTGTGTAAATTTGGCATTCCTAACGGTGAAATTTGGCCTAAAATTCATGTAGCCCTCTGGCAACTCTGTATGGTCCAGTGTCCAGTCGTTCTTCATTTTTCGTACAGGGAGGTACGGCTGCCTTTGCTTATCCACAAGATTCACCATAGCATAAATGGAGAATCATAAAAAACACCGCAATGAGATCTTACAAAAGATTAGTTTAATTGAATGGAAATATCATATTATTTAACACTGATACAAATGGAAATTTGACATGCAAGCTTATATTATATTTGAACTGTTTAAATGAGCACACTGAGAAAAATATGGTTAAGTTAATTATACATTATTTCAAATAAAATGCTGAGCGAATAGGTGAAAATGAAGCCCGAACTGCATGACCTCACTTCTCCAAACTAAAGTGATAACGTGGCGAAAAGAAGAAGTTGGTTGAACATAAGCATGCGGATAGATTGTGAAGGTAAAGTAATCAGTTTTATGAATGCTTATAGTTTATTATTTTGCCAAGCACTGAACCAACTGGGCAGGTGAAGTAGTCTTTCAGCGTTTCTCTAACGCCAAAAGCTTCCCTCGTTGCATTTCCAACTGTTCCTCTCATTGGAAGTAAGCTAAGTATTTGAAGTAGGCATGTCAGTAGTATCTGTTTATGCAACGATGGTAGGGTGTATGAGATTGTGAGGTATACGTGTTGTTGTGATGATAGCATTGGCGTTAGAAGGCTTAGCTTCAAGCTTTCTCAAATATAACCTAAAGGCTTGCATAATATACCAAATGAACTCTTAAATATTTTCCTTGCTCTAGATAGCCTATAGTTAAATGTCCTTTTCTTTGCATCGTATTCACTTTGTATGGCCGCATTAAATGTCTTTTCAGAGGGAAAGCCTCATCTCCTGCAAAAACATGTGGTGCGACCACATTAGTGCCCGGAAGTGCTACATCATTTGGGATATTCAGTTGGTTTTCGTCCAGATATTTGCGAAGTTTACAGTTAGCAAAAATTCCGCTATCGCTATTCTTACCATACGATCCGACATAAATCCATATGAAACGGTAATTTGCAGGAACCAAAGCTAATAATACAAAGAAAAAGTCTTTCTATAGTTGAAGTATAGGGAACCACTGTTTCCTGGTGTTTCAATTACTACATGTTTCCCATCCAGCACACTAATAGAGTTTGGGAAGTTCCACTGCGTCCAGTTTTTATCAGCAATTCTCTTTCAGTTTTCTTCACTCGGAATAGGTACAGCTTCTGTCATAAGGTTCTTGATTTTCGCTTGACACACTTGTAGAACAATACTATGAATGGTTGAATGGCCGAAACGATAGCTGTAAGCTATTGATTTGTATGAGTCATTTTTTGCCAAAAACCTGCAGTGAAACAACATAGAGGATAAACTCATTTTGTTTTCTATTGATTATAAGGCCATCAGTGCAAGGAACGGTGGGAAAGCCTGCGAGCACAATATCGCAAACATTAATAAAGTAACTGAGAGTGGACAAGCGGCTACGATTTACGTAAAATGGAAATATGAAGAGCAAATGTCGTTCCTGTTTGCATTATGAAAGGATAGAACACGAATAATATCTCTGCAATAAGTGAAGCTGAACAAGTAGATTACACTGAAGACAGCTCACAACAATTATGCAATCAACAAGTAGATGAAAGAAACGAAGTTTGTGATGCACATGTTACACTCTCTCAGCATGGACCAAGCACACGTGAAAAAAATACAGCAAAATAACATCAGTGCATCTGCTATACTTAAGAGAAACGAACGGGTTTTCCTTAAGAAATTTCAAAAATTAATAAAAAATACTTCAATAGCGAAATAAGCTTAGAGGTATTGACAACATGTTTAGAACATTCGAATGGATGTTCAGAGCCCTAAAATTTTGGAATTTACCCATACCCTCCTTCCCCATCTCAATGGGAAATTTTTAAAAAAAGTTTATTTCTCAGCCAATATTGTACATAGAGACAATTATTTTTTTTGTTCGGTTCACAATGAACTGGTCTAAAAAGTTAAGACCCAGTTTTTTGATATCGTTTAAAAAAAAATTAAGAAGTGTTTGAATTTTTTAAAACAAAATATATTTACTTTTAGTTATTACTTTACATGCCTATAAAAAAATTTCTAATTAGCTTATCAAAAAACTACATCGGAGATTTATAGTACCCACTTTGATCTTTACGATGCAAAAAAGATCTTCTTCATAAGTGAAAAACTGTTTGAGAAACAAGTTTTTTTTTCAGCTGTGCGGCTGAATTTCTCCTACAGTTTTTCACTTGTGAAGGAGGTTTTTTTGCATCGTAAAGATTAAGGTAAGTACTATAAATCTGAGTAGTAGTTTTTTGATAAGTTGAATAGATAATTTTTTATATCCATGTAAAGAAAAAAATTTAATTTTTTTTCTTGTTTTAAGTTCAAACTTTTAAAAAAAATTTTGAATTGAAATCCAAAAGCTGGATCTCAATTCTGTAGGTGAGTTCATTGTGAATCGGACAAAAAAACTAATCGTGTAGGTACAATATTGTTTGAGAAATAAAGTTTTCTAGAAATTTCCCATTGAGGGGGAGATGGGCAAATTCCAAAAATTTTAGGGCTCTGAACGCCCATTCGAATTTTACAAACATGTTGCGAATACCTCCAAGCTTATTTCGCTCTTGAAGTATTTTTTATTAGGTTTTTAAATTTTACAAGAAAAAACCGTTCGTTTCCCTAATGATATTTAGTCGCGAATATGAAAGAACAGCCCAATGACCCAATAGACACATTTCTTCACTGATGTCTACGACTGTCAAAAAATTCAACCCACCTGATCAACATTACATCAAAACAAAAACGTTTTCTTTAGTCAGTGAAGTTGAAGCAAAGTACATTCATAATCAAAACGGACAGACACATGTAACCCCAACAAATCATACGTGCCCCTTACCTTCTGTATCATCTGCCCTGTCGCATTACTCTACCGGTTCATCCACAAGTAGTGTCAACACAACATATTCAACAAACGCATCACACACCATGCCAAAAGCCTATCGACGAGGTGCCAACACCTCTCCAGCCTCCCTGCACCTCACTGTGGTCGTACCAGCAGGATAGGAAGGAGCACAATTACTTACGATTTCTCTGTATTGTAGAAAAATAGTGCACAAATAAAATGGAAACATTTTTGTGTTTTTATCTTAATCCATTCAGAGGTCACCTGAGTAGCTCTATCATCTAACGCACTACTTAGAGAATACTTGACGGCAAACGCTTACGTTCGAGTCCTGATGCTGTTGCGTTGAGCTGAGAGAAAATAGCTCAGTCAGGGGAATGTGAAGGAAGTTACCTGCAAGGCTACTGAGGTCTAAGCATGGGAGAGACTTCCCGATAGTTAATGATCAATCAGCCTCCATGCATGAGTGTCAAAACTGGAAAATTTCGCAAGAAAAATCTTCCCACTAAAAGGCTAATGGCTAATGTTGGCATTAATGTAGCCATGACCTCTGATACACTCCAAATGCTGGGGTACAGCATGTAAAAATATCTCAGTTCTTTCGAATATTAAGGAAACATTTCAAGTCACGCCTTTTTTCTTACCTTAGACATACAGCCAATCTTTCTCTTGGAGTGATTGCTTCTCTGTATGGCGTGTTTTCTTTTCTCAGGTCATTTTCAATTTTAGATGGAATTTTTTAAACATTCGAATGCTCATATAATTGAAAAATTCAATAATTAATTGAAAAATTTAGTCTCATCATCAATAAGATGAGGATATACCGTGTAGAACTCTCCTTCACCCTTTTCATCTTTTAGCATAGGATGAATCCACCATCTCTTCCTTTCTTACTATCTTTCTTCTTCACCATCAAGATAATGTTATTTACCATGGTTAAATCGCTGATCTTCAGTCTGCTCTTAAATCGTTGATAGAATACACCGTTAACATCTGGCCCATATAAACTATATATTTGTAAAAAGAAGCATCGAATATCGAGTAAACTATTTTATTTATCAGTCTAATGCGTAACTAGGTTTAGTGAATTAGGTTAAACATTATTGTACACCCTAGAATAACGTTGATGGCAGGATGCCCTCAAGTCGATGAACTTATTCGGGCCCACAGGTAGCGATACTCAAATTTGACCATTATACTAGACTTAAGAAACAATCTACCTCTGTATTACTTGTGGTAAATAAATCCCCTAAATTGTTCAAAATTGTTTGAAACGGATATATGTATATATATATATATAAATGCTGTACCGTGAACACAGTTCACGGTTCCTCTCAGCATAAGAACTTTGGCAGTGATTCTGTACTTAAAAACATTCCTAAAATAGTTAAAATCTACACAAATGTTTATTATTTCTCAAATTATTTTTAATATCTGAGATGAATATTTGTATAAATATCCGGAAACGGAATAAAACGTAACATTTGAGCCTCAATACTGCAACTAATTGCAAAAGGATGTCTCACATGCACCATAATATTAAAGTAATGTTCTAACAGTATTTTCCTAGGAATATCAGACTTTCAAAAATCATAAAAAAAATTCAGTTTGTAAATTACAGAATGTTTTAACGAATATTTCCCCCAAAGGTTTACGTTAGAATTCAATTTGCAAAAGATGTTCATGTTTTGCTTTTTGACTAGAGCTTTGTTCTTGACACGCTTTCTTTTTTGATCCCGTCGGTGTCAACTTTAGTTAGGAAAACACTGTTCAATGTTGAAGCACATTAATTCGTAATACAGTGTGATCATAACCTCAGTTAGCAAAAAAAAATTAATACGGCTTTGGAAGCCACATTGAAGCTCAGGAAAAGTTGCAAAAACTCGTTAAGAAATAACATTGAAATAGAGCATGCTTCTCCTTCTATGTACACGATGCTTTGGATGGCAAAGCAGGATGCGCCTGTAGATGTGCCGGCTTGTCTGGTAGGGCTTCAATGCTACTGTCAGGCGGTGGAGCGAGGCAGCGGAGCTCCCTAGTAGAAGACGGTCATGGGGCCCATGTGGGGCCCACATGGGAAAATGGGAATCAGATGGGCAATGGTGATATATATATATAAATACATGGGCAAAAGGTGGGTAAAATATGGTTAGGTCACTAAACCTAATAATGTGGGATGTACGTGGTATTTCAACATGGCTGCGTAGTGGCCAGCCCAAATTTAGACTTTGTACCATAGTATGTACATTTACGTAAATGAAATTTATTCCCCTAATAGAGTTGCTACGTATCAAAAAATAAATAATATACTATTATATTATGTGTGGAAAAAATTGCGTTCAGCAATTTTATTTTAAAGAAGTGGCTATATTATGGGATTCTCTTTTCAGCGAATGAAAAGCGAGAAAATGTAAAAGAATACCATTTCAATGTTGTATTTTTATCTACTTTGCTGTGGTTATTTCATATTTTTCGATATCATGGCAGTTTTTCGCATTAATTCAAGCACTAAATAATGCCCGTATAATTCCTCAAAAAAACTAAATATTAAATTCATATTCATGTTATCATTTCATGAGTTGATCCCAGAAATTGTTTTTTGATATTTATGCGCTTGGAATTCAAGAAATTGTTCTTATGTTACTGATTTTTGTCCCTCTTTTTTCATTGGTAGGACGCACTTCTTTGCAGTAAATTGGTTACTGCAAGTTATGTAAGAAGCTGTAAACTTGGATTTCCTAGTCGTCCGAATAAATGAATGAAGCACAATAACATAACCATGAAAAAATGAGCTCTACCAATGTTATGAAGCTTATTCGTGTACTCTTACGGACTGCGGCCAGCACAGAGTCCACTGTCGCAGGATTTCCACCCCGCCCACCCCTCTCCCACCACCTCCGAGCAGCTACAACACCAACACCTAACAACACCTCCGAGCAGATACAGCAATGTTAGATTAGGGTAATTTAGGTTAGGTTAAGTTAACATAAGTTAGGTTAAGTAGGTTAGGTTAGGTTAGGTTAGACCAAGTTCAGTTAGTTAAGGTTAAGTTAAAAAGTTTGAGAATCCCTGTTCTTGAGTGCCGAGATGGAGGGTCGAATAGCCAAACACCAGCGGTCGTTGTCATAACTTATTATAAGGGTTTTATGCAGGTTAACTTTGGTATTCCGCTGTAGTATTCATTTACTAAGTACTTGTAGTAGTTATAATGCAGTGATTCATAATAACTGTATAACGAACAAATAGGTTAATAAACTTCAGCAGTGCGACATTGTTAAATAATTGGTGCGAATGGCAACTTTATGTAGCCACTCGGAGGTGGAGGGAGAGGGGTGGGCGGGGTAGAAATCCTGCGACATTGGACGCTGTGCCTGCGGCAACAGTCAAAATGAACCCAATTTGAACGGCAGTCTTCGCGTGACTTTGACGGTGTGCAGTGTCTGTCATGTGTATACGTCGCGTTCAACCCATAATTTTTTGTGATCTGTCATTTAACTCGGAGTGTTCTTGAATGAAATTTTTGTAATTTTGTGTATTCAATATTAATAAATGTTATCTCAAATGATATTCTGTTGGATATTGACAATTTAGGCACCTCAACGTGAATAAAGTGCATTGTGAAAGCTAGGACAGCTGCTACCGACGTTTTTATCTCGTTATTGGACATATTTAGTTCCCTATTTGTTGACTCATGTGTGCTGTGAGTTGAAAAAATATTAAATAAATTTGTGAGTTCAGTATTATTAAATAGTGAAATAATTTTTTTTATTTAGTCTCGATAATTTAGCCTAATTAGTCTAATGCGCGAAGAAATTGCATTGTGGTTGCTCACCCTGCTTGATGTGAAATGCTCCAGTGTAGCATATTGGATTTAGTGCTTAACTTCTTGGCTAAGATATGCTGTGTGTGACTTTCCTTTAATGCTCTTTTTATATTCAATTTAAAAAAATTGTACACGTGTATTTAGACTAACATACCTTTTGGGGGTGACTGTAAGTAGTTTCTCCTGTGTAAGAAATATGGACTTAAAAATGCATACAATGTTGTCAGGTTCTGTAAAACGGAACCAAAATATCTGAACTTTCTTATGAATTTCATTAGCCTGAATACTGTCTAATGTGTTGACACAAACATGTCCTGTGTAATTTGTCTATAAATTATTTTACAGACTGCTTCAAGCTCTAGTAATATTACCGCCTTATACAAACTACACGTATACCTAGTTAGCTTGTGAAAAATGCCACATCCAACAAACACTCAGAAGAGTGACAAAACTCAGTAACTATAAGAATGCCTTTGGTGCTGGCATCATCTGTGAGTTTTGAATATAACATATAGCTGCATGATCACAAGCAATTTGCTTGTGTTGTGTTTTTTTTCATTCAATGACCATCACTACTTTAGTATTAAGATGACATAAAAACTTTTAACTCAAAATCACATAACCGAAAAGAATGTTGTTCATGACCTTGCTAAAGAGAAAGAGAAGTTGCCTTGCAAGGGCATTAGTTTTCAGCAAGGTGTGTGGATCTACATGTATAAATTGGTCTTGAGTTAAAGTCAAACTTTTCAATCATTATTTTCTTCAATCAAATTTTGTATTGATAATAATCATAAATATTATTACCAAATTTATATCATGAATTACGTATCGTGCTGTTGGAAGGGAATTGAAATGAAAGTATACCTGGTAAGCACATAATAATAATTGTTTTTTGTGCAACGGATTTGCTTCCCATTTTGGGACTTCTACCGCTTCCGGAGGCTTGTTACAAGTAGAGTTAATACGCAGCTCATAGAAGGCCTGTTCAAGGTAAGCCTAGTTTGGCAGATATGAAAGAAGGAGCAATTTCAATAGATATTTATGATTTGAAATATTCTTTAAAATATACGTTTTCCAGGTTTCATATTTTGAGGTATAACTTTGGCTCCTTATGGAAAATTCATTTGTTTTGCCAAATTTTCAAAATTTCAAACAAATTTCATTTTCAGAGCAAGAGGTTTGAGTTTTGAAAATCAAAGATCTGCCGTGGACCTGTTGCTCAGATAAAACCTAGCTGAAATATTCAATAGAATGTTTGAGTGACTTCTGCTTATGAAAGTGAAGTCCCACATCCAATATACCTATCGCTAAAAATTTCACATTTATCTGTATACTTACATGTAAAAAAATTCTTCCAGCTAACCCCGATTGAGTATATCACTGATTGGGCTGGAAGTATTTTGTGTATCATATTTTTCAAAATATCATAAACGTATCATAATTGTATATCATAAATTTTCAAGTGGAAGCTTAAGTTTGCTGTTGAAAAATTTCAAAACATATATATAATCTAACACTAGGAAATTGTCATGAACTTCAGTATTAGCGTTTGTGAAGCACTTCATTGCCTAAAGATTTTTAGCAAAATGATTGGTGAATTCGAGAAATTTTTATAACGGCATGAACTTCAACAGTTTTGAGAGGTCCAGAAATTGGAGATAATCAGTTCATTGTTGGAAAGGAAATATGCTTTCTAAGGAGCACGAATCAAAGATCAAAATTAAATACGGGTAAATTAGATTGCTTAGCATATTTTCTTGCACCAACATTGACTTCATTTGTAGATCACAAAGATGTTCAGATCTATAAAGAAATTTTTTAGAGAAGCAAAACAGACCCTACATTAGTCAATTAGCTAGTGATTTGGTAAAGGGTTTAACATTTGTACTAAAAATTGTCTCTTTAGTTGCAGACATGTGATTGAAAATGAGAATGAATGTCAAAGAATATGTCAATACAATTAATGTAATTTATGGCTTGCGATGGTATGAGGTGTGGAAAAATGAAAATGCAAAAAAAAATGTTTTAGTCCTAAATTTTTAGATACGAGTGGAAGTATATGCGAGAGAGGAGTCATTTCTAATTTTGAACGGTTAGCATGCCGAAGATTTGAGTGAAAGTAGAAATGAGTTGCGTGTTTTTGCTATTTGTATATATGTGAGAAGTTGTTTTCACTAGTTGACTAAAATGTCAGGTACATAAATGAATGCATGAATATTTTGAATTTTCCTGTTTGTGGTTAATTGTAACGACGGATCTCTGACGCATCTGTGATATTCTTGAATATACGAATCAAATATATTATCTCTGTTCTGGTATCAAAAATAGAATTTGTTTATTACAGATGGTCTCAACATTTTATCTTTGTGCTCTCTTTATTCACTAGTTATAGCACTTACAAAAGGAAGGTGAGCAAAGATGCTTTTCGCTCAATAAAAAGGAATATGTTAGCACTTGGCATAGGCATACTCTTTTGTTATTTTTCATGGTGCTTATTTGATTCTTTGAGTGTTTTTCAATTCCGTCAAATTTTCTTTCAAGTATTTTTAGTATTTTTTTGCGGAGTTCTTTGTGTAATTCTCAACGTTAAAAAAAGTTTATTATTTAGCCTTGCTACAAATTCGCTTTCTGGAGATTTATGCCCTGTATACACAGTATTTTTCCTAATATTCTCTCAAAAATCCAGTATAAGTAGAAATATTGTCTCTCATATGAGAAAACTTCCCATTTTTAGATATATTTTAATTATTACCAACATTTTTATTACTTTATTGCATGAGAAAGCGTTTCTGTTATGTTTGATTTCATTTCATACATTTTTAGTAACGCACTTTTTCCTACCCCTAAAATTAATAACTCCTACCCATCTTTAATTTCAGCAACCTATGGCATCTTGAGAGCTAGTAAATTTTTTACTACTAGGTTGCCCCAAAACTTCTGTTACCGAAAAAAGTATGTGATATTCATATGAATAGCTTTTACATTATAGCACTCTGCTTAGCTTATGAAAGACTAAAATACTCATACGAACATCAGTTAAAAGTTTTCCTTGTGACAGAATTTAAGAGGCAGCCTAATACTAGGACTATAAATACTAGGACTGCAGCATATCAACAGATAAAAAATTTTGTATAAATACTTCTGGGTGAAAGTTAGTAGATCATTACTTAGAAACTATTAACTCATAGATCGAGTGGTTTCACGAGAGTTTCGTGCTCTCATAAAATAGCTATACGGTAATGAATTTATAAAAACTAAGTCTTCTCTATGATCACCTAAATTTTCTGTTTTTGAAATGAAAGATATACAAAATAGACCTCAGATAGCCGTTCGGCTGCTTATATCAATTAGAACGTTTACGATTATAGAAAAGAAGATTGGAGAGGAGCAAATTGCTTTTTCATGGAAGAAGGAATCGTAGCATATGAATGCGTTATTTGGTGCCGGCGCCGTCCTAATATTTTGTATAAAACACTTAACTGCGCGATCACTAGAATCTGGCTCTAATTATGTTTTTCGTGCATTCAATGGCTATCACAACATTAGCAATTAGATGAGAATCTTTAACTTGAAATATAACCAAAGAGAATGTTATCCATGAACATGCTAAAGAGAAATCAGTGGCCTCGAACTGGCATTAGTTTTCAACAAGATGTGTGGATATACGAGTGTAAATTACTTACCAGAATAAGTCAAACTTTTCGAGCTCAAATAAAAAAAATTAACTTCAAGAACTTCTAATATTGCCTTGTATAACCAGCCTGGAGGTATGTTTATGAATAATATATTCATAAATATATCTCTAAAACACGCAAAAATGAGCGGTGAAGGCTGCCGTGATACCCTTTAATACTGATATGCCATAATATGGAATTTACTACTGTTAAAGATAATTCTGTCATTTAAATTGAGTCCGTAACCTTATTGAAAAAAATATAAACAAAATATGGCATCTTGGGGGGACGTGTTTTTCTGTTTCAAGCAGCTTCCACGGCATACAGAACGACGCCAGTCACAAATACAAAGAAGGATACAGGTTCCCATGCAAAATTGATTGCATAGTAGATATCAAAAGTTTATTGATGATATCCTTAAAAGTTCACTTTGTGACAGCCCCTCCTTAAAAAAGGTTTAAACATTTCCCTCGAAATATTGGGTAATGAAAGGTTTATCGTGGAATTGTAAATCTTCTGCTTTACCATTATAGCAATAAATATAAATTGAGTGGGTATGTATTCACTGTTTCAGCACAACTAGGCCTCTGAATATTAATTTACTATTGGTATTTTCATATGATGCTGCGTATGAACATCATGTCCGTGTGAAGTGCGTCTTGATGTTTTGCATGGCATCATATCGGACCCCTCAAATGTTTCTGCTCACAGAGTGGACATCTATGCAGTTCAATTCATTGGATCAACAGTTCCATGACTCTGCATGCGCTTTTTCTGCATGATTTGCTCAGGTGAGTTGAAACTTTTTAACGCTTTTGCATTTTCATTCATGTTGCCATCTATTTATATGACATTAAAACTTCTGTTCCGCTATATCAGTCATTTTGGACGATAATAAACTGGAATTAGAGTACTTAAAGAAAACGCAAAGCATAATTTTAGTCTTAGTTTCATATTTTAGAGTTTTTCTAACACTCAGATTGTATGAATGGGCTAAAAAATAAATTTCATCGTCGAAGAGCTCCAGAGAAGACTGTAAAATGCTATAACGATCATCATCATGAATAAAGAGCGAGAAATTATTTAAGAATAGCCGTACAGATCATCTGTTGCTCCAAGTTACTGCCCCCTGAACATATCAAGTTGAAGCCTTTAATGTGACTAGTCGGAAGATTGTGTAACTTCTGAGAGTGAGGGCAAAACCTGACTTAGACAGGGTTATTGTTGGGTAAAACAGACAGGGAATATATATATATATATATATATATATATCTCCCTATTGAAAATCAAGGACGGTGCACCGGTGGAATATGGTTGACAGGGCTTATTATCCGCGATTTATTGGTCATTCGGCCATCCGACCGATAAAACAACGGTACACCGCCCAATTTACGAGCATGTTATGATCGGCACTGCCATCCGCGGCCTCCCGTCCATACACCGTCTTTAACTCGCGGTATCTAGTAGCGATTCGAGGTTGACTTGGCCAAGGACGGCCATCTGGCTCAGAATCGCTGATACCGTGTTTTTCTGGCACTTGTTTCTCATGACCTCAAGCAACTAAAATTAATCTATGTTAAATAACCTCTTAATTTTGAAATGAAATGAACAAAATAATAATGAAATAAATATAAAAAGCTATTCTGAAATTTTAAATTTTTGCTTTACTAATTATAAAACCTTTCATACTGAGATAAAAATTAAAATATTCAGGCCTTTATGAATAGGATGTTTTATTCCAGATTAGATTATAAGTTTGTTAAAGCCTCCCTAACCGCCAAACAAATAGAGCGAATCGGAGAGGAAGGAGGAAGGCACCATTCAGTATGGAGATAAGAGAATGAGGAATCTAAGCAGAATATGAGAGTAAGATGAGAAAGAAGTTCATGAAATAAGATAAAAGTTGAGGAAAAAAGTCCGAGGTGCTGAAAAACCGTGCAGTAGTGAATCGAAAAAAGGTGGTCCTTAACCCAACAAAATCATTTTATTTCAACAAAAAGAAGCCCTACCTAACCCTCAGCTCGGGCCCTCACATTTTTCCCCTGGGAGCGCTAATTCCCACATATACAATAGTTGTATCCCCCTGAGGGGATGTTTCATTCCAATCAAGCCTAATAAAATGTGTATAATTGGCAGAACAATTATATGAGCAAATCTCATACAAGAAAAAACAGTCCGTAAAGCAGGCGATAGAGAAGATCCATTTTAAAAACGAATTCATATGAACGTTTCAAGCTCTTGGCTCATTTTAAAAAAGGCTTGCAGATAAATCGAAAATTAATTCAATGCTCGCACAATTTGGACAGATCCATTATAGACAAAAATCTTAAAGAATACGTGGATGAAAAACTACACGTAATAGCCTACAAACAGAAGTAAATTGTGACAATGAAAACAATATTAAAAGAAATGCAATAGTTTAATAAGAGAATAACAGTTCATCGGTTTATTATTTAGATACCGTCTCGAAATAGTGAGAGATACCTACGATAAAAATCAAAATACGATGAATACATTGAATAAGCCGATAATTATAAATTTTTAAGACACTAATAGCTTAAAAAGTTAAACTTTTCATAGGACATAATACTGTCAGGCTGCAGCGGAGACTGTATGGGAACGATCTTCTGGAAACTACAGAAATTTCTTTAGAATTTCTTGAGTGCAACATTAGATTTCAGTCTACCACTCGTAACTTTTGAAATGATTCACCTATTGAGTTCAAATTACTCTCAAATGAAAGATAAAAAACATTCTTATGGAAAATCGTACATGCCAACATTCTTGAGCACTCTCAGACAGGAAAATTCATTTGCCATGAAAATTACAGTTGGTAGCTGCCGAGGAATACTTGCTAGTCAAAGCTGTCAGCTAAAAAATTGGTAAATTTACCTAAAACTTTAACTTGCGGAAATTTATAATGTAATAAGGTATTTAAATGCAATTTAATCATTTATTTAAATAATACTATCCTGTTATTCATCTTAGCCAAAAATTTTATCTGCACTCGAGTTAGAGATGGCAACACTGCTCGCGCGCGTCGGCAAGATGGCAAGCTCTTTCGAAGTTTCTCGGCGGCCGGGCGGCGGCAGTTATTTGAATTGTGTTGTGGCAGTTGTGCGTCTCAGATGTGGTGCTGGTTTCTGACTCATTTAATAAGTTTCAAGCAATGTCAGAATGTATTTCAGTGCAAGTGTGTAGTACGTTAGAGTGTATCTTATTTTTGAAACAATTTTTGCTCTGAAAAGGTATAAGGTGTTCGCTCTCAAGTGAGTTTCTTATTCCATTGAAAACGTTATGCCGGTATGGCATGTTGTCAAGCGCCGATGAAGGTGACGATTGAGACAACCAGTGCCTTCAACCTTGTCGTCTGTATAATTTTTTAGTGTGAATGAATTGTAATGAATAGTAATGATGTGTTTATTCACTATTAATTCCTTTCTTATTTTACAGTAAGTGTTAACACAATTTAGCTTTAAACTTCTAAGTTGCAGTATAATTCCACTTGAGAAACCTTTGACAAGAAAAAATATGCAATATTTTCAATTTGGATGTACCGATAGTTTCGGTATCGGCGTTTTTCTATTATCTGTACATCACTAGTTTTCAATTTATTAGTAAGAAAATTAAACTTCAATAAATATCTGACGAGCTGCGTTATAAAATTACGGAATAACGATGTTTAAAGAGAAAAACATCAATATTTACTCAAATTCGTTCGCGGAAATTAAGAATTCTCTTTCAAAGAATCTCCAAAAGAACACATGTAAGAACGTTTTAAATGAATGATATTTTGCTCACTGATGCATAATGTTTAAGTTATTAACCTGTGAAGTTATAGGAATTTTGTATATAAAAGCGGAGAAACGGACACGTAAATATGATGTAATACAGCATGACGTGATGCTAGGTTAAATTAGATTAGGTAACGTTAGATTAGCTGAATAAACTAACCTAAAATAACTTAACTTAGCCATACTGACACTGATGGTTACCGCCAAAATATCGGGCGTATTTCAAGAATGCAGGTACGATGCAGCCGAATATATAATGCTAAATTAACCTGAACGTAATTCATGTTATAGCTTGAAAATTACGTATCAGCGAGCAAAATGTCATTCGTGTAAAGCGTTCGTAAATGAGCTCTTTTAGTGATTCTTTAAAACAACGGTCGTGATTTCCGTGAACGCATTAAGGTAAATACTAACCGAATAAAACTCCTTAATCACATGATGAACATTAGCATTATTGATGAGTTAGAGTTGAATTATATTTTGAATTGAGGAGCTTCCTACTAGCAAACGTTGCGTGATCGTAGGCTAGTGATGTACAGATATATCGGTAGCGGCAAAATCTGGCCGATATTTCATCGATACTTTCCAACAATACGTACTTTATCGTGAAAATAAGGTCATAATTCGTTTAAAGAAATGTATAATCAACTAAAGAGCCTATTCATACCAAGTAAATTAGCTAAATGTTGAATTACATCGTTTAATCAGGCCCGCTAAGTGAATTTAATACGTTGAATTCCCGATGTCACGGACGGTCTGTGTCAAAACTTTGTGGCATAAATAGTTATACACAGTGGGGACATAAAATTTTTATACTTTTACAACTAAAAAATTTTTAGCTAACAAAAATTAAACCTATCATATATAGTTGAAAGCGCATTTTAAAGTTTTTATAAATTAAACATAAAAATAACTGAAAATTCTATTTTAATTGAGCTTGTAGGTCGTAAAATATTACAAAGCTAATTATTTTATTTCAATTTAGCATGCAAATCGCCGTTCATCACAAATCTTGCATTTTTCTTCTATTTTAAGATGTTTGAAAAAAATCACGAACAATCTTATAGTTGGTTGCGTGTTAGCGCATCTCTCCGGTTTCGGATCCTATCGAATTTTAATGTTTTCTTTTCGTCAAAGTATGTATTTTGGTGTGAAAAACATGAAAATGATAACCATATTGCGGAGAAATTATTTTTTCGGTCTAATTTTGAAAACATTTGCTATTACAACTAGTCTACATTACTTTGCAATACGGTTTGAAACATCTATTGCAAGGATTTCGTTTTGTTATTTTATTGCAACAATATCGTTAACAAAGCTAGAGCAGTTCTATTATTCCTAATCGAAAACTTTATTGTTAATATTGTTATATTATTAGATACATTAGTTAATAATTTTATTGCATTACTCATGTTGGGCTTATAATGATTTTATTTTAATAAAATTGTAAAAGTATCGGTGACTTGACTTGGATTAAATTGAACTTGACTTGGATTAAATTGAACTTGACTTGGATTAATTTGAACTTGACTTGGATCAATTTGAACTTGGTTCGGATTAATTTGAACTTTACTCGGATTAATTTGAACGTGACTTAGATTAATTTGAAGTGAAAAAGGTGTAGTTCCAAAAGTGGACCAAAACAATAATTTATCCACAAAATAGTTAGCATGTTTGTGTTTTCCACACCAAAATACATACTTCGGCGAAAAAAAAACATTATTATTCGATAGGCCCCGAAACCAAAAAGATCCAAACACGCGCAACTAACTATAAGATTGTTCGTGAATTTTTCAAACATCGTAAATTAAAGAAAAATGCTATATTCCTACTGTACGGGGATTCATATGCTGAAATTAAAATAAAATTATTCGCTATGTAGTATTTGACGATTTACAAGATAAATAAAAAGCGAATTTTCAGCTTTTTCTGCATTAAATTTCAAAAACTTTAAAATACACCTTCAACTTTATTTACATAATTGGTTTGATTTTGGTTCGCCTGTTTTGTTGTTTAAGTATAATAATTATATGTCGCTTCTGTTTTCCACTATTCATGTTACATAGCTTTCACTTACTGACCGTACGTGCCTCATAGGGAAGTCGAAGAAGTAAATTCAGTTAGCGGGCCTTATTGAACACTGTAATTCAACAGTTAGCTAACTAATTTACTAGGTATGAATAGGCTCTTTATTTGATCATACTTTTACTTTCATGATTTATGACCTTCATTTTTATGATAAAATACGCGTTATTGGAAAGTATCGGCCGGATTTTACCAACACCAGTAGCAATGACCGATACCAATACATCGCCTCATCAATAATTTTATGACAGGATTTTATAAATATTTTTTAACGTTTCGATCCGAATTTCAAATAAAAAGACAGCAATTTACATTTATCTGCAACGGTTAAAAAGAAAGACGGTTGTATGCTGCATTGGCTACTCTAACGGAAGCTTCATAAGAAAATGACGCTGGAACGCACAAAGAGTCGTTTTCTTCTAAAATTTCGCTTGTATTTGAGTTCAGACCCGTGACTTCTGGGGAAAATGGCGATTCTTCCTGTTGACGAGGAACGAGAGATGGCCTAACTATTAGCTTCACCACCTCGGTCAATTGATATTTATGACGATTCATCGTTGTGGTGGGGCTGGTAGTGAAGGCAATGTAAAAGCAACAAAATGTGGAAACCAAACCTGAATGTCCCTCGTCCGTCTTCAGCAACCTCTGAATTGAAGGACGTTCTCGAAGGTGATCAACAATGTGTTCAGGTACATATTTGTGTGTGTGTGTGGGTGGGGGGTGGTTATACCGAATATCTGATCGTTGCTACCAAATATCTACGTAAATGTGTTGGTTAAGGTTGCGCAATTGATTCATATATCCTAAATAAGGGTAGATGATATTTATTATTGGTGTGCGGTTAGCATGTTATGTTAATATTGTTGCTTCTTCACCCTAGCAAAATCAGAATCACAGGTGATCTCTGTACGATGGATAAGAAACGCTCCCAGCTGCCAGTGTATGACGTCACAACCATATGTATATGTGCTCGTGACGTCATACACTGGCAGCTGGGAGCGTTTTTTAAGCGATTGCGTAGAGGTGGCCACCCGTGATTTGGAGTTGATTAAGGTTGCGAAGCGAGCGATTCATTGGATGTAGAGTTGGGTTGAGGTTGATTTGAAACCATTCATCGGCCTAAGTTGGTTTTAGAGGTGATTTGAGGTTGATTTGAAGCTGTTCACCGACCAAAGTTGGTCGCAGTATGGACGTTTTAAGGGCGCAGTATGGTCGCGGAGACTGGACATTTGACCCTTAAATAGACGATAAACCAACCTCAAATCGTCCATGTTTCCACTCATATTCCACCGGTGCACCGTCCTCGATTTTCAATAGGGATATATATATATATATATATGTGGGGTTAAGGGAAGTGTACCCCTTTAAACAAAAATTTTTTATTATTGAACCTATAGTAATGAAATTTGGTTTACAGATTGGAAATGCAATTTAGAACCGTTTTCCGTTTGTGGAAAAATTCGATTTTCCCCATAGAAAATGAGATATTCATAGAAAACGAGATTTTGGGGTTTTTTTTTCAAAATGTATCTCCTCCTACAGTTTTTGAGCTACAGTAATAATTTTAGTGTCATTGTATGCGGAAATACATGTAGATATCAAAAACTAACTTGGCATTCTCCATACTTCAGTTTGAAGTTGAAAAAAATTGAAAAATTCGAAAAAAAAAAATTTTTCTCAACATTTCATACTCTATGACGTCACAAATTTTGTTCGAAAATGAATTTTCGAATGGCTTTTTAGTTTTTGAAATGCCACTGACTTTCCGCATCCATTGACACCAAAATCATCCCTGTAGCTCAAAAACTGTAGGAGGAGATACATTTTGAAGCCCCAAAAACCATTGTTTACATTATAAGCAAAACAAAGAAACATAAACAATTCAAATAAAAAATTTTGTAAAATTTTTGGTTCAAGTTAAACCCCTGAAATCATTATAGAGTAATCCAGAGCCATAGGAGATGACATAGCAACTTTGCGCCGTGAAGAAAGAGCCAAGGGGGAGGTGTAACATGATAAAATATCACTTCCCCCTCCCCTCCCCCCCATAATTCAAACCCCCGTAGCGGGCGAACCAATGCACGTACAAACTTCATTTTTTCACATGATATACCTGACATCTCACTCTTCCTATTGCATCTAAAACCCAATATGTACAGAGAATTCGATATTTTGGGGGTACTCTTCCCTAAATAGACGGGATATGTGTCGTAAAACAGACGGAATATGCGAGGTAAAAATGACAGGAAATGTGAAATTAAACACACAGGACATACAGTATTGAGTTAAAATAAACTGGGGATATGTGGGGTAAAACAGACGTGGGCATATTTGGACACAACATATATAGTAGGCATGTGAGAAAAACACATGTAGGACATGTGGGCAAAACACATGGAGGACATGAGGGCAAAAAAACATGGGGAACATACGGGAAAAACACATAGGAAGTATGCGGGCAAAACACATGGAGGACACGTGGGCAAAAAACATGGGGAACATACGGGAAAAACATATAGAAAACATGCGGGCAAAACACATGGAGGATATGTGGGCAAAACACATTGGGAACATTTGGGCAAAACACATTGGGAACATTTGGGCAAAACCTGGGTTACCCAGTGGTTTGCCCAGAAAATACCCATGTAAAGCCCACCTGGGCATTTTTTCCAAAAAACCACACAGGCCCCACATGGGCAAACTATATGGGCCCCAGTGGGCAAACCACATTGGCCCCACATGGGGCCCAGAACAGATTCTACTTGGGCCTAGGTGCGGTGGGGCCTGTGCATCGACCTCTTGTTTTGCTCGCTGCCTTGTGACGATAGGCTTTGGATGAATGACATGAATTCCGTGTCGTCTTTTGCCGTGAGCAGTATTCTTTTTTGGCTACCTTCCTCACCAGGATATCATATTTATTAATAAATAACAGTGAAATTTTCCATTGAACATAGTAGATCCTTATACCACGGACGTCTAGATTTTAAAAAATGTGCTCGTGCATCATAATCGTGTAAGAAGGTATTTGTAAGTTTTTACAAGTCATTTTTTTGCATTGATTGAATTTTTGTGACCTTTACGTGACTTTTATTTTGGAGTGAGAGCTTGCAAGCTTGAAAATCAAAAAGTTTTAATTTAAAACTTAGTTTAAACATTAAAGGTTCTAAATTCATCAAAGTTTCATGGTCGAAACTGTGTTGAAGTCCACGCTAAAGCTCATGTCAATATAAGTGTGTTTCACCTTACTGTGTCCCTTTCTTTTCATATCTTTTGTTATATTTATTTCTAAGCTGTACTAATCCTAGAATAAATCGGCCATGTGAATACGTTTTACAAATGACTCTCTATCTCTTGTACAGACATTGATATGGGTTGTTATGACACCCATAGACGTTCATTAGCTGAGGATCATTTTGTTAAGGCATTGCAAAAAGGAATGCAATTCACTTTATGAGTCAATATTATCGCACACCCCTGTTTTGTTTAAATTTTGATCGTGTAATGTTTTTGCTAGCCATGAGTTGCGATTTCTTGTTTCTGATGCTCGGGAGTTGGTTTGACAACATTATTTGGTAGTAAACTTCACGAATTGCTCCAAAGTGTGTTGTAAAATATTTTGTTCAAGTTTAGGCAATCACTTTATTCATGTCTTTGAACTATGGTGGGCTCTTTCATATCAGTATTATTTAGGCAGGAAAACCGGGCGTTTTTTTGAATATGGAACCAGATAAAATTTGTAATAACTTTTGATACAATACAACGAATTTTTTAAACAATACGGCTGTAGAACCTTGAGATTTATAGCTTTTATTAGATACCAACGTACTCACAAAACAACAGTCAAAATAAGAATCAAAGCACGCAGTAAAATTCATTCTTCTTCGAAATTGCCGCTAAGATGACGAACTGTGCAAAGGAACCACTAGCTTTTATAAGCTGCATATTTCTCTAAGGAAAGGAGCATTGCCTTAGCCTAGCTAAGTTTCAAGACAGAGTACAACCTGCGAAGTCCTCCGTCAAAGAAGGTCATTTACAAATTATCTCAAAAAAAAGATTGATCTATCCCATCTTTACTAGTGCTGCTATGAGAAGCATGCGCTCAATGTTCTTTGTTGTTGCGTGGACGCCACTTGAACAATGTCATGTTCAAAAAGTAGTTCAAATAAAAGATTTAAATGCCTTTTTATTTTCGAAAATTTGTTCATTATATCAAAAGTTATTAAAGATTTTTGGTCCCATGTTCGAAAAACTCTCTGCATCATTTATAGGTGGTGTAGTTGAATATTCCCTCTGAGAGACTTGTTCTGTCTTTTGATTGAGACGCAAACCAAAAGATAGTTTCAAATGTTACCCTCTTAGTCTTAGATGTAAAATTATTAAAATCCAACCATTATACAGTCAAAATTAATCCCTGATGTCACAAGTTCCTGGGTTCGTATTCCAATGCAAGTGTGTACTAATACGAGCGTTTTTCATCAATTCGTCCCTAGAATTAGGTTCTGTTTGAGTTTTTTACTTGTATTCACAGGCACCTTCAAACTTAGAATAACTTGAAAAAAGAAATATATTTTTTCGTGTTGCTTCTCTCAATCTTTTGTTCGACAATTGCCATGGGTGTTCCAACACCCTAGTATGTGAGTCAACGTTAAGTCTTCATGATAAGACAAACCTAAAACCAATGATAGCAATTGTATAATTTTTTTAAATAAAACACTGTTTCTATTTTTGAATGTCTTTCGTTGACGTGCTTCGCACTTAATCAAAGAAAAATCTTTTGTCTGCGAGAATATTGTTTCCTGTATTCTATATGCTTTAAGGTGATTAAAAATTAAAATCCTTTAAAGTTAGGTCAGTAGAATTTTCGGTTATTTAGGACACGTGTTCAGAAATTTAGCAATTCAATAATTCTTCGGGCCTTGTCATAAGCTAGGCCTAAAGTGAGAGACGATCGTCCGGGCACGTGGTTAGCAGTCAGTGATCGTTGAGACGTGGTGCCAGTCGGTCCTTGTGTGCGTTCGCAGTGAAGATTAACCAGTCGGTGAACTTGTATTATTTAACTAGATTAATATCAGATTTAAAGTTATCGCGGTGAATTTAAAAGTTTAACTGCGGGGCATAGATGCTTGTTACCCAGCTTTTCATTCAATTCTATTCAAACAATAGAATTTTGCCTGGAAAATCAGCCTTGTGCCTGATTAAATAAACTAAGCACCAGGTTTGTCTCCCTCAGGCGTGACAATACTAATTACCTGGGTAATCTCCCTTAGGCGTGATTACAAGCTTTTATGACTAATAACCGGGCTAGTCATCCTCAGGTGTGACTAAATTTGTATTGATAAGCACCAGGTTTGTCTCCCTCAGGCGTGACAATTACTAATTACCTGGGTAATCTCCCTTGGGCGTGATTACAAGCTTCTATAACTATTGACCGGGCTAGTCATCCTCAGGTGTGACTAAAATTGTAATATTAAAGCACCAGGTTTGTCTCCCTTAGGCGTGACAATTATTGCTTACCTGGGTAATCTCCCTTAGGCGTGATTACAGCTTTAATTTAACCTGGTAAAACCTTTGTGATGGAAGTTTTATGCTCTTCTGCTGCTCTAGTTGTTTTTGAAAATAAGCTGGGTAACCGCATTGAAACTTTTAAATCGAACGACCAATCATTGTATGAATAGAAATGAACTTAGGTTTGATCAAGCTAAATTGTAGATCTAATATCTTAAGATAATAAAATTTCGATTGAAAAATTATATTGTGTGTTTCAGTGATTGAAGATAATCGTAATTAGAAAATTTACTGAAATGGCTTCTCTTGCGGACCTGGTGGGAGTTGACCCACCTGCAGAAAGTGAAACAAATTTGAGTGTGGCGGAAAAAGTAAAAATTAGTAAACGAAGTGAGAAGAATAAAGATAATTCTGTGTCCCAAGAGAGGAAAAAAGATGCTGAAATTTCTAAAAGTGACAAAGCTGGCTCTGCCGTGGGTCCCAGTCATGTAAAGAGTGCTGCGGGGAAAAGGAAGAATTTGGAGGGGAATGGAGATTTGGACAAGATCTGCGAAGTTATGATGGATGGGTTTGCCAAAATGAATGAAAATATTTCAAAATTAGGGAATTCTATAGCTCAGAATATAACTTCTGAAATTATGCCTATGTTCGAATTGTCTAATGAAGAGCAATGTTTTAAAGAGGATTCTCTGGAAATTGAACAAGAGAGTGTTGAGGAATCTCTTTTAAGCCAGATTGAGAGAGAATTTGACAACGCAGAATTAACTGGTCCCAATATTAATGATGAAGTTTCTTCATTGATCGCGTCGATGATTTCCAAATCTAGCTCTGAAAATTCTAAAAAACGAAGAGAAGAAACTCATGTGAGACCGGAAAATTGTTCCTTCTTAGAAGTTCCTAAGCTGAATCCGGAAGTTTTTAACTATTTACCCGCAAAAACTAAGCAACGTGAATGCGAGTTGCAGAAAATTCAAAAGAGCATCCTAATGAGTTTGACCCCAATTGGCAAATGCATGGAAAAAATTTTTGGAGCCATTAAAGAAGATTCTCAGGATAATCTTGATTTAACTCAGATTGTTAAAGACCTTTCAGATTCAGTTGCTTTTATTGGAACTGCTAATCTGGACCTGGTCAACTGCAGGAAGGAGGCTATGAAGCCTGATTTGCCTTCCAATTGGGCAAAGCTCTGTAAAAGGGAAGAATATTTTTCTGGCCTTTGGTTACTAGCAGAAAATTTCAGTCAGAAAGTGAAGGAAATTACGGAGTTGAATAAAATTTCCGCTCACATTGGGCAAGATAAGTTTTATAGAGGTAATTTTCAAAGCAGAAGCAGAGGAGCAAGTTCTAGATTTCCCAGTTTAAGAGCAAGGTGTAGCTCCACTGGAAGAAGAACGGGTAGATTTAGTCCTTACCAAGTTCAACGCTCGGGAAACGGTCGGCGCCCCTCCGGAGATGCTCTGGAGAAATTATTAGAACAGGTTAGTTCTCCTGTAAAGACTTGTGGTTTCAATGCTGGCAATGTTAAAAATTTTTCAAAGGTTTGGAGTACCTTAACGACAGATAAATTCATTATAGATCTTGTATCTGGTTGTGAAATTGAATTTTCTGATAAAGTGCCCTTGCGTGTAATCCCTCCTAAAGAAATAGAATTTTCGATGAACGAGTCCAAGCTTGTTGACGAGAAAATTAAAGAATTCCTTGAAACGGGGGTAATTGAACCTGCTGTTCATTCTGCTTTTCAGTTTGTGTCCAAAATATTTACGCGTCCGAAACGCGATGGTGGGATCAGAATAATTTTAGACCTTGCAGAATTAAATAAGTACGTAACTTACAAGAAATTTAAAATGGAGACTTTGCAAACCACTCTTGGTTTAATTGAGCAAGGAAATTTTCTGGCTTCGGTGGACTTGAAAAATGCATATTTTACTGTCCCTGTTGCTTATAGATTCAGGTGTTTTTTACGTTTCACCTGGATGAATCAGCTGTATCAGTTCGCATGCTTACCGAATGGGCTCTCTTGTGCGCCCAGATCGACTTTCACGGAATTATTTAAGCCGGTTTTTGCTTCATTACGGTCTCGAGGGTTTCTGTCAACGTATTACCTGGATGATTCACTGTTGATTGGTACTTCTTATCAGGAGTGTTTGACTAATGTCGCATCGACCATTGAACTTTTTGAGAGTCTTGGGTTTGTGATCAATCATGATAAGTCAAATTTAATCCCTTCTCGAAATATTCAATTCTTGGGGTTTCGTATCGATACAGTCAACATGAAAGTTTATTTGACGGACGAGAAAAAAGTGAAGATTTATAATCAGTCACTCGAGCTTCAGACTAAGTCTAGAATTAGCATTACAGACTTGGCAATGTATATTGGATGCTTGGTGTCTTGCTTTCCTGGAGTGTAGTTTGGAGCTCTCAACTATAGGTCTCTTGAGCAGAACAAAAACTTTGGGCTAAAACTAAGTCGAGGTGAATTTGATGCTTCTGTTGAACTATCAGAAGACTCAAAAATTGATATAAGATGGTGGATTGAGAATGTGTTTGAATTTTTTTGTCCTATCAAGCATGAAGAGTTTAAAGTAGTGATATACACTGACGCGAGTTCAAGCGGATGGGGGTGTGCCGAGATGGTAATTGCGATGGTGGCCCATGGTCTGAGATTGATAGTTGCCTGCATATCAATGCACTTGAGATGAAAGCAATCTTGAATGGGCTATATATATAGTTCATGTAAAAATGAAAAGAATTGCCATATTCGAATTAAAAGCGATAACATGACAGCTATTCAATATATCAATCATATGGGAGGTTTGAGTTCCCTCATTTGCAACAAGATTTCGAAAGAAATATGGAATTGGGCTATTAGAGGCAATATTTGGATATCGGCAGAATTTATTCAAGGCTCGGAGAATGTGCTAGCGGATAAAGCTAGTAGGATATTCCATCACGCTACTGAATGGAATATTCCTCAAGAAGTTTTCCAACAAATTACGGATTATTTAGGTGTCCCAAATATTGACCTCTTTGCATCGAAACTAAACTCCTCCCCAAACATGTATTGAAACTCCCTTTCTCGGAGAATCATCATGCTCTCCATTCTCAGATGAGACTGATTGGAGGTCGCGTATCAGGGGATTGTGCGAAAAGAGAGGCTTTTCGGAAGACGTTACCAACACTATCATGTGCTCCTGGAGACCTTCAACCCATAAGCAGTACAAAACATATATTGGAAAGTGGATACGTTTCTGTATTTCAAGGAAAATTGATCCCCTTGAATACAATTTGAATTCTGTTCTGAATTTCTTGCAAAACTTGTTCAATAATGATGCAAGTTATAGCGCCGTCAATTCTGCGAGGTCGGCCTTATCAAACTTTATATTTCCGTTAAACGACATTAGTATCGGAGAGAACAAAATTGTGACGAGATTTATGAAAGGCATTTTCGAAAAATCTCCACTGAAGGCTAAATATGAAGTCATTTGGGACGCCAGTATTGTGCTGAATTATTTAAAAAACTTACATCCATTATGGGAGCTTGATCTTAAAACTCTAACGCACAAACTTGTTATGTTGCTGGCTCTCATTACGGCCCAGAGAGTACAAACTTTGTCTCTGTTAAAAATAGACAATATGAAACGGGGCGACTCTTCGATTTCATTTTTTATCAAAAGTCATTTGAAACATCACTCTTATCGGAATAATAGAAATAGAATAATAACTCTTAAATCATACAATGAACCTTCATTATGTGAATATAAAACTTTATCAGAATATCTCGAACGCACGAAGAAGCTCCGTAAGGGAGAAAATCAGATGTTAATAAGTTATCAAGCTCCTCATGCTAAAATTGGTACAAGCACCATTAGTAGGTGGCTAAAGAAAGTTCTATATGAAAGTGGAGTGGATGTCGACTTCTATGGAGCACATAGTACCAGATCTGCCGCTGTTTCTAAAGTTTATAATGAAATTGGGAACATGGATAATGTACTCAACACTGCAGGATGGAAGAATTCTGTGAAATTCGCCACTTTCTACAACAAGCCCATCACGACTGATGAATTTGCCGAAATTGTTCTAAGCTCGGGGCAAACATATAACTCGCTTTAAAATCTCACTTTAGGCCTAGCTTATGACAAGGCCCGAAGAATTAGACAGTTAAACGACACTTACCTGTAAGTGGATGTTTGACTTGAATTCTTCGGCGCCTTGTCATTGCGTGGCATAAAGTGCCCGCCCATGTTAATTTAAGAGTTATTAATTATCACCCATCCCTGCTATGCCACGCAATGGAGTTATTATATGCCCCGGACTACTAACTTTGAAGACTGACTGCTAACCACGTGCCCGGACGATCGTCTCTCACTTTATGCCACGCAATGACAAGGCGCCGAAGAATTCAAGTCAAACATCCACTTACAGGTAAGTGTCGTTTAACTGTCTAATTAAAACGAATGTTTCTCAACTACCGGGAATGAACTGCAGTTAGCTTCAGCTTTCAGTTTCTCTCCTATTTTACGAAAGCATATCATGTTAATGATACGAGGCCTGTCGAAAAAGTATCCGACCTTTGGCCAGAAAAAATACTTCAACAACCTGACTGGGTTGGGAGCCTAATCCCCTTCAAAGTAGGCTCCTTGTGCTTCCACACACTTAGCCCACCGATCCTTCCACTGCCGGAAACACCTCTGGAAGTCTTCTTTTGGAATGGTGTTCAGCTCTGTCGTCGCGTTCCGCATTATCTCTTCTCTACTCTCAAAACGGGATCCTTTCAGTGGTGTCTTCAATTTTGGAAACAACCAGAAGTCGCAAGGAGCCAGGTCTGGAGAGTAGGGAGGTTGGCGAACGGTCGTAATTCCATGTTTGGCCAAGAAATTGCGGATCAAATGGGATGAATGTGCGGGCGCGTTGTCGTGATGCAAGTGCCAGTTGTTCGCAGTCCACATGTCTGGTCTTTTGCGCCGAACTGCATCACGAAGTCGCCGGAGAACATCCTGATAGTACTCCTTTGTCACTGTTTGTCCTTCCGGTGCGTATTCGTGATGCAAAACTCCACGGACATCAAAGAAAACAGTCAGCATCACCTTGATTGATTTTGCTTCGCACCAGAAAGCGACGACGGAGCTGAACACTATTCCAAAAGAAGACTTCCACAGGTGTTTCCAGCAGTGGAAGGATCGGTGGGCTAAGTGTGTACAAGCACAAGGGGCCTACTTTGAAGGGGATTAGGGTCCCAACTCCGTCAGGTATTCGAAATATTTTTTCTGGCCAAAAGTCGGATACTTTTTAGACAGGCCTCGTATGCTCCACTTGTGAGCAAATGAACTGCGTGTTAGAAAAACACTTTGAAATCATGGTCAAGGAGCAACAGCATTGGGACGGTATTTCATGAATGCAAAAGTAGCTTTCGGTGCTCATATTGAAATGACTTTTGATTTTTGAAGCAGTCGTGTTTCAAGCGGTGGAAAGCACAGATGTCTTGCTTGAGTTCAGTAGATATATTTGCAACGCGAATGAAATGAAAGACACAACCAAATCTTTTCGTGATATTCTGAAAAACGTGATCTAGGTCTCTGAAAAATTGCTTTACATCAGTTAATCTCGAAATAGCTTAACAAATATTTTTGCGTATATCAAAAATTCACTTAGACTTAAAACACTGAACGTGAATGTCCGAGTACAAAAGTTTATTTTTTTCAAAAAGAATGCCTTGAATGGGGAACGTATTTATACCGTGTGCTACATTATTGGAAATATTTACTTCGAAATTGATTGATTTATTATTCCTTAGCTAATCGCCCTATTGGGTTGTACATATTTATTGCTGAATACATTTTCACGCGCACACGCTCACGTACAAATACAGGCAATGAGGCAATCAGGCAATGAGGGTCGTGATGTGTTTCAGTATATATTCGTCTTTGAGGCATCATAGTTCGAGTTTTGAAGAATGGTTTTGGTCACTTTCGAAACAATCCGTGAATCTTGTTCATCTTATTGTTTGTTTTGACATATTTCAGCACCCAAGAATTAAGAATGAATTTAAATTATTAAGTAATGTTATTAAATCTCATAGAGGAAGTCGTTGAACAATTTTTTATTCCATTCACTGCCCTTTTGTAAAAATACAAGTTTTTTGTCTTGCTTCTTGCCACTTTGAGTTACACCCGAAACATCGAACGAATGAATTGTTAACGCTGCAAAACATAGATTAGGAAGTGTCCATTCTGTCGAAATTTTATTTGGTCTCAGAAGTATTTGTTACACGTACTTAACACGGGAAAGTTTAATACTACATATAACAAGCAAAGCGTAGAAAAATTATTACTTCGTATCAGAATTTCCTTTCATTATCGCGCAGAGTTACAAAAATGAGTTGCAACATTATGAAGCCGGCGGTTACGTTGGTTTGTAACAAAGTTGGGGTCATCGGTTTCTTATTGGTGGTTGAGGCGTTGTCCAGCATCACAATAGACCGCAAATGGAACCATATTGTAGCCAACATGACTCAGGTATTTGGTGAAAACTTCACTGAAGTTACCACTCCAGACTTTACAGTTTGTGCTTTGCTCGCTTCAAGGAGTCCTCCTGCCAACCTCGCGTGCCACAAGTCCTCGAGGTGCGTTTTTGCCTCCGTGTACCTGCCGCACGTCGGGGGAGAGCAGACTGAGGGCTTCACGTGCTGGTATTCCCAGGGTGAGTGAAGGAGTTCTGTTTATATCCCTACTTCTCTGCTTAGTCTGATTTCGCTAGTGAAGTTTGCATTGCGTGTATCGTGTGTGTGTTTTTGGCGAAGGCTTAAATACTGCATTAGTACGAGAAAAATTGTTAGGTTTTATTTTTTATAAGAGTATTAGTAGAATTACTCATTATTTACGTTATCTCTGTTATAAATAACTTTTATTTTTATCAAATGTTTTCTCGTTTGTATTAATTTGCTCTCGAACGCACTTCCCTCTTCTTGTATATGATCCGGAGGGTAACAAATGCTTTTGGAGTAGTTTTATTCTAAGAAATTTGCTCTCAAATTTCTTGCCGAGTTTATCATACGTTATTCATTTTGAAATATTGTTTTTTGAACGATTCTGGACTATAAATTCAAAAGTTCCATACCCAATGAAAAGGGTTTCGCGGCCGACGGAGAGTGCGATTTGTGTATGCACAAGTGTATCTAGAAAAAGATTGACCTCGATATCATACCTAATTACGTTAATTTACAAATATCGTACAAATACAAATATCGAACAAATACAAATATCGTAAACAAACATCGTAAAAGTAGTCTCCTCCAAATGAGTACTGAATTTATGTGCCTCAAAGCTTGACGTGAGTTTTTGTTGGACAGCAAAATCTGTTTGTTTATGCTAATCAAAGCTTAATCCGTTTGTTCCCAGAAACATGTGACATGAAAAAATGTTTTCACAGAATCAAATGAACTTTCGACGTTTCATACCACATCTTGGTGAGTTTCACGTCCTATAGTTAATTCAGTATGAATTTCTAAAGTTTAAACTTGAATCTCTTGCCTAGCCCCGATGTAACGCAATAGGAACGAACGTCTGACATGGATTGGCAGGATGAAAGAAGTTTTTCGAACATTTGAGAGCAAATATGAATATTCGACGTTTCCAGTGTGCAGCCACGAAGGAGCGTTGATGAGGGAAAATGAAAACGTCACCGTGACTGATCCTGTCTGTCCCCGAACTCAAACGTGCTCCATGGAAGGCCTGATCTTTAATGGTTTGTTTTGTGGGATGCATATTCTCATAGTGCCATAACGAAAGAAAGGGAAATGATATGGCATCTTAGCAACGAATGTACGAACATTTCGAAATAAGAGTAGTAATAATTAGCTTTACATTAGATCCAGATACATTCATATAACGAAACGGCACATTTTAGATAAAATGTGATGATGCAATACCATTCATCAGTCTCATTTCATCTCTAATACCCTCAACAGACGTGCCTCCACCCCGCACCACGTGCACAGCCCCATTCACGCAGCACTCGTTTGGTTGCATGTACGACAGCGATTTCAAAGGCAACTACTGTGAGGTGCGCAAGCACTGCCAGGGGTTGGGGGCGAACCTTGCTTCTCCGGAGACTGAACAGGACACTGCTGACATGATGGCCTACTACGACACCAAACATGGTAATCAAATGCACACTATCATTGGTTCAGATCTACTTATTATTTCGTTGCACCCGTACTCAAAGAAGTTTTTAGGGTGATTGTTCTGCATTATGGTATAAAATTTTTGATTCTGGAAATTTTGATGGGCTCTATTTTCGTATTACACGGCAGACTTGAACAAAGAACAATGCTTTATATATCCAGACTATGAAATACCAGCAAGGATGAGCAATAATTGCCGTGTATAGGAAGGATTCCCCCTAATGCATTACGAATAAGGGTAACATTTTGATGTCTACCCAACTCATTGCTTCCGCCCGAGTGTAGAGTTCTAGAAACAAAATTATGTCATGATCCAGGCGAAAGAAGCGCCGAACATATGAGCTAGTCGCTGTATCTAGAATTTCTTCATTAGCGTTATTTCAAGTAGCTGTCCGGTGACCCGCAAAACTTATTTTTTACAACAAGCCTGAAGTATCAAGATTGCGATTGAAATATTTCCCTATTTTAAGTCGGCCTGAAGATCCTTGTGAATGCTATAAGAGGCGCAAACTAAATATGCGATCAAATTTCCAGCGTCTTTGACAGTTTCCTTGGATTTGTATGTGTGACCATAATTTATCGGTTATTTGTGTTCTTAGCTGGACAGAAAGCGTACCACTACGTTGGCCTGTACCTGGTTGACGGAGTCTGGCGCTGGCCAGCCAATCAACGAGAAGCTGGACCACCGAAGAAGGGAAATTGGGATCCCTATCAGCCGAACGGAGGTGAAGACGCAGCAGTCATGTACCCAGGTACCGGTGGAATCTATAAATTAGGGGATGTGCCAAGAGACATTGTTCATCAAGTCCTTTGCCATGTTTGGAATACCGTCTAAGCACTCGGACCGTAGTACTTGTCGGTAGATGACTCCGATCTTCTTAAATAGGATTCTTTTTTTTTTTAGTTTGTGTCTTGGTCCAACCGCTAGGCCGCTTGTAGCATTGCGCTGTCCTCCTGCCCCGTCACTGGAGTTCTAATTGATGTCAAACTTAGTTTACTTGCCCGCACTTTGACTGAAATTAAATATTATAGTCTTTTCGCGGGTTTAAATTTCTATTTTTATTTCATTACAGGTCTTACGAGCACAAATTACCCTTATCGGTTTAGTACAGTTCAGTCTCAGTGTAGTCTTTCATTCAATGTAATCTTTCATTCAGTATAGCCCAAGTTCATACTATAACTTATTGTGGTTCTGTTTAATTAGAACACCTCTGTATAATCAATTATTTGCAAATGTTCCATTTCGTCTTTAATCTAATCCTTAAGTTTGTTTCCGGATTAAAGTTTCACTTTTGTTCCATGAAATGTCAATAACTTTTGAGGTTGTTCATCTTTGCTTCGCATTACTAGAAAACTTATTCATGGCACCTTCAAAGATACGGTTCATCAACAGTCCTTCGCCCAAGTAGGCAATACTAACTTTAGGGCTAGATTTTGCCCTGACAGTACTACTCAGTCTCAGCCCACACACTTCAGAATAAAAAATTGTCATTTCTGAAATGAAGTAATCCATAAACAGACGCTTGTACTAGGAGATCTTAGTGTGCCTATTTCTAAAAGATTGTCAACCCCTCGAGCTCAATTTCTTGGCTGAAGTAGAACGCTTATTGTACCAAGTACGAGTACTTAAGAACTGAAAAAATCCAGTTCCTGCTAAGAGTAGTAATTCCAGTGATTGTTTTTAAAGTTTTCCATGATCCTGTGTGAAGCCTTAGCCTAGTATTTTCTCAAATTTCGACAGCTTTCGTATTAATTACGTAACGTGTCAAATATTGGGATAGAGTTTGAGTGCACGGAAGTACGCTGAGTCCAAAATGATTTTTTTCGCTGCACTTGTGATCCCTCTAGTACTCGGTAAGGCAATCACCAAGCGTCTATCTTTAGCGTATGGTAGAGTTTACACATACAGCGGATGAAAATAATACAAATCGTTGATTAAATCGCCCAATTCAACATTTCTAAACCCCCTACAATTACAAAAATTGGACCATCTATAAGCAATAGAATATAAAGGTTGAAAAAATTGTCTAAAATCCACAAATATTTATTATAAAATACGTATGGAATACGTATAATAAACAAGTGTACACAAGTTTAAAACACAATTCAGGATATACATACATTAATCGATTAATCTTTTAAAAGTCTCAGGTGTAATCTTATTTCATTCTTCGATGTAAATATTTTTGAGTTCAGTGATGTTATCGGGACCTCTCTTCTGAATATTCAATTTCAATTCCCTCCACAAATTTTCGATCGGATTCATGTCCGGGGATTGACTTGGATATTCTAAAATGTTATATTCTTCATCCTCAACCATTCATTGGTTTCGTTTGCAGTATTAATTGGATCATTGTTTTGTTAGAGGGTTGATCCACATTTCGATTTTAACAAACGAGCTGAAGGTAGGAGTTGCTCTTCCAATATTTCACGATATTTCCTGGCATTCATAGTTCCTTCAATTGAATGAAGTTTATCTACCCCTGATGAACTGAAACATCCCCACACCATGATTGAGCCCCCTCCCAACTCAACTGTAAGTATAGTGCACTTTGGTTGATCCCTTTCGTTTTGTAGCCTCCAAACAAGGTTTGTGCTGTTTCTCCCAGATAGTTCAATTTTGGTTTCATCTGACCTGTAGACATGTTCAAATGGTCGTTGGCATACTTCAGCCTAGCCTTGACGTGACGTTTCTGGAGAAGTGTCCTAGAGGGGTGCGAGAACGAAGACCTTCTAGCGTAGAGCTCTGCTGATCGTGTGTTTGCCATGAAAGCATCCTTCAATTCTTCACGAGTAGCTTGAGGCCTCTGCTCTACTGTTCAGATAAATTTTCGAACAGCACTGTCAAGGAGGGCGTTCCCCAAACGGAACTTTTTTTATTATTGAACCTAGAGCAATGAAATTTGGTATACTGATAGGAAATGCAATTTGTAATCATTCATCATTGATGAAAAAAGGTGATTTTCCTGATAGAAAACGAGATATTCGAAGAAAATGCAATTTTTTTTGGGGGGGAGGGGGGGGGGGGGTTCTAAATGCATCTCCCCATACATTTTTCAAGCTAGAGTGATGATTTTGAAATCATTAGATGCGGAATACCCTGGACATTATAGGAAGTAAACAGAAACTTTGTATAATCATAATAAAAATTTTAACAAATTTTTTTCGAGGTACCATTCTTTTTTTGGGGAAAATTTTCATTTGTGACGTCACAACTTTTGATCGTGACAAATTTCGAAGAAATTTTTTACTTCCCATAATTTACTCGCCATTCCGCATCCAATGATAAAAAAAACCATCACTGTAGCTCAAAAACTGTAGGAGGAGATGCATTTTGAAACCCCACATTCCAATCCTCCAAAATAAGGCCAAATAGGTAAACATAAAGAATCTCAATTTTTATTCGTTATTATTTTTGGGGTCAGCTAGGAGCCTTGAAATAATTATACAGTAATAAATAGGCATAGAAGATGACATAGCAACGTCGCGCCGAGAAGAAAGTGCTAAGGTGGAGGTGCAATATGATAAAATCCCATTTCGTCCTCCCCCCCCCCCCCATTCTTCAAAGCGGGCGAACGAGTTAACGTACAAGTCTCATTTTTTCACAGGATGGACCTGACCCCTTACACTTCCTATAGCAGCAAAAATCCCTGTCTCCAAACCATGGATTTCTATGGGGAACGCTCCCCTTAATCTTCCGTGGACGGCCAGTTCAAGGCTTGCTAAGAGTCGTATTCCGTCATTTCCAATCATGTATTATGGTTTCAACCGATGCTATAGGACACACAGTTGTGCACATATACTGTATTCTGATGAACCAAACCTTCATTCTGGAGCTCCACAATTCGCTCACGAAAGTCTTTGCTGATGTTCTCATTCTTACCTATGCTAACGAGCTTTAGAACGAGAGGTGCTGTACCAATGAAGAGTTGATGAATGCTGACGAAAGTTCAGTTGCCAAATAGTACCATGTATTAGAACATTCCGGAATAATCCTCCAATTATTTTAGTGTATAATATCGAGAGAAAAGTCAGGTGCTGTGAACTTTTGTTCACGTATTTAATATACATGTTCCTATAAAATTTTCCTAATAAATATTTGTGGGTTTTAAAAATATTATTAACCTTTTCATACTCTTGTTTATAGATAGTCCAATTTTCGTAATTGTGCGTGGCTTAGAAATGTGGAATCTGTCCATTCAATCAACGTGCTGTTTTATTTTACCCACTACTGTATTATATATATATATATATGAACATTTTCCTCCTTTAAAAGAGTGGAGGCCGTTTGCAGATGCGACCCATGCTGCAGTAATTGTAGGCTATAAGTTGAAATGCCCATTATTTTTCAATACTGGCTTGAAATTAGCTATGAGAAGTAACCTAAGTTATGCTAACTCAAAGGAAATTGCGTGATTATTAAGTTTATAGCTCATTTTTGATAAAGTGACAGTAAGTGACATCATACTAGGGAGAAATATCACAATTAAATTTTACAATAGGCGTTATTTGCATATTTATATAAAGAATTAAAATTCCTTTTTTTAAATCGGATTCAAAGTTTCATATCAGTTAACCACTCTTTGCGCATTTGTTATTCAGAAATAACCTGATTTTTTGGAAAATTCTCCTTTTGCCGGTGACCTCCGAATATTACAATATTCAGACCGAAAATCCCTCAAATGTTGAAAAGAGACCAACATACATACAAAAAACAAATATTACAAACTGCGCTCCTGATGAATGAAAGCAAGAACGGTAAAACAAGTGGGTGCTGAACCAAAGATACTACTTTGAAAGGGACTAGTGTTTCGGGGTTCTAAATCAATAATTTCATTTTGCCAGCTTAAAGACCGGTGCATTTTAATAACACCTCATTCATATTTATAAACTTGTAAACGAAAAACACTGTTAATGTCGGAATCATATTTATTAGAACTTTGCAGGGCTTTAAAATAAAATATCTATGAGAACTCAATTCACTCTGTAAAACGTTTTACACACCAGCTCTATCCTCAGTATGTCAATCAGTAAGAAAATATGAAAAAACGAAAAATTCAGTCAAATCTAAAAAAAATACAAGTTCGCATTAAAAACTACACATAAATTTACAGGGGAAATGAACTATTTATTCTATTAAGGACAGGCTTTTCCTTGTCTATGTATAGGGACTCTAAAATGCGCAGATCTTATTCATTTGGGTCGGTACGTAAAATTTCAAAATAGTCTTTTGCTATGCGGTGGCAGCATTGTTCATAATGAAGGCGAATAGACGTGTTAGGCGGTTGGGTTAAAATTCTTCCACTACGGTGGCTGATTCCACGGTACTGGGCAGTCCTAAAGTAGAGTGGCAAAGTCGTCATGCCGACATAGCCAGATGTACACTGTACATAACTAAACTTATAGACAAGGGAAGCTCGTATTCGTCTGGGAATCACGTGAATAGGACAAAGTTATCGTCTACGTCTCGATTGTAAAAAAAATGGTTTAAAATCCGATGGACATTCATCTAGCCACTTTGTTTCGTGGAAACGCATAAAATCCCCCAGAATGTCAAATTTCCTAGAGATATTTATTTTAGCTGCTATAGGAAGGGTAAGATTTCAGGTACGTCCCGTGAAAAAATGAGGTTCGTACGTTCACTCGTTCGCCCGCTACGGAGGTTTGAAGTATTGGGGGGAGGGGAGGGGGAAGTGGTAGTTTATCATGTTACACCTCCCCCTTGGCACTTTCTTCACGGTGCGACGTTGCTATGTCATCGTCTTTGTTTCTTTATTGCTGTATAATTGAAGGGTCCTAGCTGACCCAAATTACCTCGCATACGACTGTAGTAACCACTGATTTGATCGGGCGTATTGGATGACATGTTTTGTGTAGCTTTAAGGGTCCTAGCTGACCCAACCAAAAATAATAAATAAAAATTGAAATTGTTTATGTTTCTTTGTTTACCTTTTTTGGAAGATCGGAATGTGGGGTTTCAAAATGCATCTCCTCTAAAGTTTTTGAGCTTCAGTCATGATTTTGTATCATTGGATGCAAAAAGACGTGGGCATTCCAAAATTTAACATGGCAATTTGAAATTCATTTTCGAGCAAAAGTTGAGATTTCATTAACTACGAAATTTTACGAAAGAAGACATGCCTTGGAATTTTTTTTTCAAGTTCAAACTAAAGTTTTGAGAATGCCATGTTAGTTTTTGAAATCTGCAAGTGTTTCCGCATCCAATGACACTAAAATCATCACTTCTACTCAAAAACTGTCGAAGAGATGCATTTTGAAAACCCCCAAAAAACTCGTTTTCCATGAATATCTCGTTTTTTATGGTGGAAATCGCATTATCATTATTTTGTAAAAGACAAATGATTCATTGTTGCATTTCCTATCAGTATACCAAATTTCATTGCTCTAGGTTCAATATTAAAGAAAAACTTCCTAAAGGGGCTATCTCCCCTTAACCCGCAAAATGTTCAGTACACTACTGGAACTATATTTAATATAATCTTCCTATACATTCGCAGGCAAACTTTATAGACAAATAGACGGTCTAGCAATGGGACTTTCGCTAGCACCGTCCCTTACCAACAGTTTTATGTGTTGTCACGAAACAAAGTGGCTAGATGAATGTCTCTCGGATTTTAAACCAGTTTTTTACAATCGATACGTAGACGATACCTTTGTCCTATTCAGCCATCCATCTCATGTTGAGCAGTTCTTGAACTATCTAAATCATAAGCATCAATCAATTAAGTTTACCGTAGAAGTAGAAAAAATAACTCCCTGGCCTTTCTTGACTGTCTAGTGACGAGAGACGGAGATCACTTTCAGACGTCAGTACACCGTAAACCAACTTTCACATGACTAAGCGCCAGCTTCTTCAGTTTTTGTTTATATAGTTTCAAAATTAATTGTGTTCAAACTCTAATCAATAGGGGCTACAAAATATGTTCAACTTTCAAAAATGTTCAACGTGAATTTGAATTTTTGCGCACATGTTTTGAAACTAACGGTTTTCCTTTGTGTGTCATCAATTCGCAAATTAAGGAATTTCTGTATAAGCAATACGCGTGGCAAACTATTAGAGAAAGCAATAAAGACTATCTATACTGCTCGTTCCCGTATTTTGGTACGCCTTCTGAGAAATTGTCACTAGAGTTAAAATTATTGTGTGAAAATTACATTGAAAACCTTCAGTTATGCGTGGCTCTAGTTAATAATTTTAAGGTGGCTTTTTTTCCGGTACAAGAATACGCTTCCGACCGAGATGCGGGCCTCTCTGATATATTCTTAGAGTTGTTTGAAGTGCACATCATCGTACGTCGGCATGACGTCAAGGAATTTTTATAGCAGAGTGGCTGAACATCAGGGTCGAAGCTTCCGCACTGGGAACCAATTAGCACACCCCTCTCATTCCGCAGTGCGCAATCATGAAGAAAAATGCAACGTACCGATATCCTCCAAAGACTTCAAAATCTTAGATTCGACTTCAACTTCGCATGACTTTAGGATTTTAGAGTCGTTACTTATATTTAAACAAAAACCGGTCCTCAACAATACCGGTAGCTCATATTCATAGCAAATAGTGATAGATAGCCATTTTGTCCTTTTATTTTGTGACATGTTTTCATTTTGCTTTCGTGACCTCTTTCAATGATTGTCTTCAACAATTTGTTTCTTCTTTTATTGCAGACATAATGATTTGTATTTTTGAACTGATGGTGGAGCTGGACTCCGAAACGTTTTCCAATTATTTATGATTGAGTCTCTTGGAATATTCCTAGTTTTTGAATTTCTAATCGAGCTGCGATTAAAGCAATCTACTGATCCGTTCAGATATATTTAAGTGCTAAATTTCTTTGGCGACTTTGTAGAAGAGTAGAATTCTCGTCGCTCTTTCAGATGCATATGAAATTTTTTTTCTTGAACTTAGTATATTTTAATTCCAAAACGTTCCTCACTTTCTGAGTAGCCCTCATAATTTATCGTGTGTGAGCTGAGTATTATAAATTAGTACGCGTGATATTCATCCTGTGTGTTCTTTCTAACCAGCAAAAATGGAAGAAGGTACTACTTTTAAATTAACAACATGCAACAAAACAAGCTGCTCCACCAAGTCGAGATGTTTATCTTATCAGTTTTACATCAGAATCACAATGTTTCAATTTCTATTGAGTTTTTGGTGGGATCAATACGTCCATTCGGAAGATACTGTTCATGCTCCATTCCCATGCACATTAACGCTGAAGTTCTAAAATAACAGATTGTAAGAAACTTCTCTTAATAAGAAGTTGTTTCATTCATGCCCATTGTGTACCTATAACCAACACTTTTGCTTCAGAATGTATAACATGCATGCGTCTTAGCAGCCCCAAAGTTCATGGTTCTGTGATCTAAAAACGTTTGACGATGGAAAAGCAGCTGCAAGACTTTCTACTCAGGCTGATACTCCGGGAAAATGATTCGTGTGCACACTAGTAGTGGATTTTACTACCGTTTATTGATCTTACTATTAGTTGATCTTACTATCTTACTAGGATTCATTGATTTTACTGTTAATTGATGTCAGTATTGATTGATCTTTCCCTACTAACCACAGGGTTGTGTGGCACATTATTCGATTTGAATTTGGGTAGAGATACCCCTTTCTTCGAATGCACTCGAGTAAAAGCCGTTGGTGTTTCATTTCCCATCACCTCTCTTAGTATCATATGCAGTCTTGCGTGGTTGTGTTTAGGCAATCTGATAATTGAAGAAAAAATAACTTTAGTCCCTGTTTTCGCTACAGCGACTGCTAAATAAATTAATGAATGAACTTAATTGAAAAGAAGATGAATTGAATATCATGGTGAACATAAAAACACTAAAAGAGCACTGCTGTTATACCTGTGAAACGTATACTAGAAATAAACTCATGTTCAGAATGTCCAAGACACTTTTACAAGAAGTTCAATAAATATTTTGTTATAATACTAGATTTTCATACATTACGTGCCAAAGTGTTCTGGTGGTATTCTGCTACAAACGAGTGGCTTTCTTTTTATACATAGCTAGTGATGTAAGCAAACGTTTGAAGTTCCAATGTGTGTATTGAACACTAAAAATGTAACGTTACTGAGACCAAAAACGGTGATAGTATACCGGCAAATTTAGTAATTCGTAATTTCCGTACAATAAGTGATCGACCTTTACACATATAAATATAATACCTATAAACGTACGTAAAATCCACAGGAGCATATTTTATTCAGTGGTTAATAGTAAACTTTCATACATGTAGAGGAACATTAGAGGATTGCGACCGCAAACGGGTTGCTGAGAGGTTTGATGACAAAATAAAAATTTTTAAACAATTTTAAACAAAGAATTTATTTACCACAGGTGATACAGAGGTAGAATGTTTCTTAAGTCTAATACAATGGTTAAATTTGAGTATATCTACCTGTGGGCCCGAATAAGTTCAGCAACTTCTAGGGCATCCTACCATCACATTTTTCTAAGGTGTACAATAATGTTTAACCCAATTCACTTAACCTAGTTTCGCATTAGACTGATCAACGAGATAATGAACTCGATATTGATGTTTCATTACAATATAGGTCATATGGTCTATATTTAACAGTATATTCGATAACGATTTCATGACTAAAAATCGGCGATATTACCCACGGCAAATTACACTATTAGGACCAGACATGTAGGAGGCAGAACTTGACTTGGTGATCTCGCACGACTAGTATTCTGATAAGAAATGAGACTAAGATTTCTTTTGAATACCTTGTAAGAATTACTTTCACGGATCTCCGCAGGTATTGAGTTCCAAGTTTTAGTTCCAACGAAGAGGATACTGTGTTGCGACCGGGCCTTTGAATAATAGGGAAGCATGAATTTACTTCTATTTCGCGTTAAATGGTCGTGATGACCAGTTTGCGCAGTTAATAATTGTTGCAGGCTATTGTCGCCGTCATTAGTTGATGTTTTGTAAATGAAATTGCAAATAGAGATTTTGTAGAGATCCGAGAGTTTAAGTATTTGTAAATTTTTGAATGAATCATTTGTGTGAGCATTATATTCAAGGTTCTTTACCGCTCTGATGGCTCTTATTTGTAGAGTAAAAATTATATTGGTTTTATTTTTATCAGTTCCGTGCCATGCTTCTATTCCGTATTGCAAGTATGGTGAAATGAGCGTTCGGTAGAGCATTTGCAAAGCTGTTTCAGGCAGGAAGTTTTTAACTTGATTTAGGATTTTGATGGATTTTGATAATTTAGAACTAATACGGGCGATGTGCTCTTTGAGGGTCAGATGTTTATCTATTATGATGCCCAGAAATTTACATGAGTTGGTTTCTTCGATTTCACCTTCGCCAATTTTAATGCGAGGGAGAGATATATTTTTCTTGTATGAGAATGTTATATAATTTGTTTTATCGATATTAAGGCTTATTTTATAAGCTTTAAGCCACAATGAAACCTTATGGAGTTCATTATTTATACTCTCCGCAATCGTAGTGGGATTTTGGTTCGGAAGGATCGTAGAAAGCGTACTGTCATCGGCAAAAAAATACGAATTTGAAGAATGATGTAGATTTAATAATATCATTGATAAAAATCAGAAATAGGAGAGGCCCAAGAACAGATCCTTGGGGAACTCCAGGTGATCAGTATTGTCGAAATATTGTCGTAGCAATGTCAACAGAAGCCCACACAACTCAAGCAAAACATACCAAGTTCACCGGAAGAGAATATTCCATACCTTGAATGGAAATATTTTCTCGTTGTGTAAACAAAGTGGCAGGCACTATTGCATAGGATTTTTATTTCTAAGGAGAATTCAGTGAATCACGCACAAAATAGTTATTGAAACGGTATCATTTCAGCTGACACAGGTTTCTTCTAATTCAAAATTTTAAACTTGATATCACGAGCTTCCAACGACTAACAAAATTTAAATCGTCTTTTGAGTATCTATTTCAGTGACCAGAATACAAGTTACAAGTTGAAAGATCATATTTCTTAAACACAGCAGGTAATACAGAATAAAATAGAAAAAAGTAAAAGAAAAGAACCAAGTGAAACATTGTTGGGTTAATCCCAAGTCTCGTGCCATCAGACACCAATCATGCACAGGCACCAGCACATCCATTTAAATATAGTATTTCTAAACTCAGCTGTAACAAGAGTGGTTCCATGATCGGACATTTTTTTTCGGATTAATAACAATATCAGACGCTAGGTAACCATTTCATCAGGCAATGTTTGCATTTATTTCATAAGGGTCATCTCATTAGAAATTTTAAATATAGCGCGTTGAGAAACGCATTGACTGACAATTTAAAAAAAAAAATACATTTCGGGCTTGAGCTAACTTAAAATTATTCACAATTATTTCTCGCCATCATTTCCGTTTCAGACAGTATCATTAGTCTCGAAAATCGTTCATATGGAAATATAAATCCAGCCATTAAAATTCTGGAGACATACTCGTATATCAGCAAAAATATACGAAAGACTTCGATGATGTTACATGAAAGGTTTCTAGACGCTGAGGAAATTGTTCGAATCAGAAATTACGGCCGGAAACTAAAACTAATAAATGTAAGGATAAGTCAGGTTGCAAATTATACACTACATAAAATTGTCAAAGTCCGGAACTAGCTTCGAGAAAATGTTCTCTGCTATGGGTGAAAAATTTCAAACATAGGTAGGACCATTACTGGTTGGCAATTCTATGGAACACAACACCACGTATTCTTCAGTAATTTTACTATATACATATCAGCACGGAAAACAATTGTGAGACTATTTTCAGAGTCCAAGAAAAACTCAAAGCTACACAATTTCAACAGTGACAGAGCAAAAGTATCTTATACGACTGCGAGCTAAGACCTGTTTCATATGAGAACTGCCCATCTAATTACTCTAGGCATGGAACTGCAAGCCTTTAGTTACCATGTCAACATCAAGAACATTCGAGACACCAATGCTCAGAGGCCGTGCCATCAGCTGTGCCGGCGCTGCAGCACGCCGGAGCGACAACTCACATCGCGAGGCTGCGACGTTTCCAACACAGCGATCGACCGCTCCTGCGCCTGTCCAAGATGGTATCGTCACTTGACGAGTCCTAATAATACGGCGGTGGTGGGAGAATCGCCACGATAAGTTCTGTTTTTGAGTGCTCTCCATACTATAGTGTATTGTGGTGCAGATTTTCTAGGTGAATTCATTCGATATACTGATTGTACAGATCTACCAGGTCTATCCAGTAGGCAGAGTACAGTATTGAAAGTACATGGTGCTGTTTAATGATTCATTTCTTAATCTAAAGTGAAAAGCACATTGCATTACATGTGCGACCTGCTTTGTGATGTACAGAATGTAGACAGTGTTCACTGTGCAGTGCTCACGACATGGTGTTCAGTGTACACAAACCAGAAGTCATGGTACACCATCATTTTACGAAGAACACTTTTTCCTCTTACAAAGTGCCCTTTGCATTGTAGAGCGCATGCTGAATGAGTTATCAGCTACATTTCCCCTCAGGCAATGTGCAGCATAAGAGATCACGTCTTTGAGTTTTACCTACATTGTTCACTCAGAATAATCTAATCTCTCACAATAATTACTAAAAACAATTTCCCGACAAAATTTTATTAGATACTGCACAACGTTACATTTAATTCTCATTGTGAATCGAAAACAGTGGATGCAAATTCGACACAAATTACAAAAAAAAATCTCTCGCCAATAGGAATAGTTAATTGATACTCAAAAGTATTTTTTCTACGAATATTAGAGTTTCTGAATGGCTCTAAAATGGTTGACTCCATAAAACAATGGTTACAGGATTAGTTATATCGGTATTTAAATGATATCCCATTTACTGGAGTACGTTGACGCTTCACTTTGATGTCCTCGTTGAAATGCTGAATTCCATGATCCCATCAGAGTTCCTTTCAGTGCGGTAAACACTGTAAAATATGGGTTATCAATTACGAGGTTTACAATTCTATACAATGAAAAATTATGTAAAAATTTTATTAAATTTTTCCTATTCATATTGTGCTCTTGTTAAGTGATTACGCTAAGAGAAATTTATTGTCCCCCGAACCCTCAGAGTAGCAGACGAAGGTCCCGAACACCCCGTGGTTCTGCAGTAAACGCGCTTTCTACTCTCTCCTTCTGTGCCCGAAGCATTCGATGACAAAGCGCCAGCTTGACTGGCGGAACTGCGAATGCGACTATCAGGCGGTGGAGCGAGGCTGTGAAGGTGCGGTGGGGGTTTGTGCATCGACCTCTTGTTCTGCTGCACTGTGACGGTAGACCTTGGATGAATGACGTGAATCCTGGGTCGTCTAATCGTCTAATACTTTCACCATGATTCATTTTTGTTCACACTCCGGAATTAAGAATTACATTTGCTTGTAAATACAAGTGAATTTTTTCACAGAATCACGTATAGCTTGGTTCCACAATTAGAATAAAAATGAATGCTTGTTAACAACAGTGGTATAACGAAGAATATGTTCTGAAATAATTTCATAACATTGTTTGAATATTTTTGACATTTACTGCGTATATGTTGCCATAAGAATCAGTAAACATGAAAATTGAAATAATTTGTCTCAAATTTTCCCCAATATATGAGTGTCGTACACGATGACTTACTTTCGGTTTATATATCGCGAAATCTAATGTGAGCGAATACTTACGGCCTCCCCGTATATCTAATATTTTCGTTCACGTTTATGGCGTATCATCAAAAAGTGGGAAAGTCAATTTCTGAAAATGGAATCGTGTTAATCGTGTTAATGGTCAATGTTAATGGAAAAATCGTGTTAATGGTTCGTACTTCAAGTTCATAAACTATGAATAAAAGCGCTCGGGAACTTATGAACAGCGTCGAAGAAAATGACTTTGCAATCACGGTCGGAAAATCATTGGCCTCGTGCTTCGTGAATGGAAAAGTAGCTGGCGACCCTGAACACGCAGCAGTTCGCATCCAAGATCAAAAACACACACCGACTTCCCTCATCGACTTCATCTAAATTAGAGCTAGAATTACTGGAGGACTGTGTGTTTCCAATGCTTTTCTGATAGCTAGACTAACCAGATAGATTTTTCTTAATCGGTGAACAATCAGCAAGTAATTTCGGGACATGGCCGCCAAATTGATGGTTCCGAGAACATCTCATGTATGAGAACGACACAGCAGTGAAGACTAAGACCTGTTCTAAAGCCTCCCTCTGTTCAGTCGAATTGAAGCAAAAGACTAGGACGTCACAAAAATACAGGTATTTCAAGTTTTTATAGCTAATAACCCGCAGGCATTTTAAGTATGTTAACCCGGCCTAGATGCGAAATCATTCTAACATTGCCTGATAACCAATATTTTGAACTAATCCATTTGAAAAGCGTTGTTTGAAAAGTGTTTTTATGATCGATTTTAGCACAGTTAGTTACACAATAATAGACCTATTATCTGATCATGCTGAAATGACTTTTGATCGACTTCAGTCTTGCTTCACGCTACGGAAGGGAAAGTTGTCTTGCTTTAACTTCAGTAAATATTTTTTCAATATAAATGAAATGAAAGGCGGTTGTTAAAAGTTACTTAAATATAGTGAAAATGTGACCTAATTCACTGAAACTTTTCTGTCTTTCAATACCTCATGAAATCTTCAACAGTTATTTATGCACATATTTGAATTTCAGTTCGCCACAAAAATTGAAACTTTAATATTTGAGTTTATAAGTCTAATATTTAAATAAAATATGTTTAATGAACGATTTTAAAAAATTTATGTATCATTGCCTGAAAAATTGACAGTAGTATTTGTTCATTTCTCGATCGTCAGCCCAAGTTCCTGATGGGTTAGAAATATGATACACCTTTTGTCGTTTTATAACCACACGTCAAAACAATATAGCAACAGTTTGCACAATCATACAACAGCAAATAAAAACTAATAGCAGCGGCTCAAAATATAGCAACATCCAGTATAAATCCAGTGACGACGCTGAAAAATTGATAACCTATGCAAAATGTAGTGACAGAGACAAATAAATATAACGTTGCTTCAAATTGTATAACACTCTCAGAATGTTGCAACAGACGTTCATTTTCTGTAACAAATACTCAAATCTTGTAACAATGCAACATATGGCCAGTATTACAAGTTCAAAATAATGTAACAGATGCAAAAAATAGTAACGAAGAGTCATAAGATGTAACAACATCTTTTAAACTCTTATTGACGAGAGAAATCTTTTTTTTTACACTTCCATATTAAAAAAATTGAAAATGATGGGTTCACCTTGAAATGCCGAATGTCAAAATTCCAGAAGTCAAAATTTCAAATATCTAATTCCCGACCATATTTGACAGAGAAATATGTACTGTACATGCCAGTTGGTAACCCTGATTACAACATTCGGGATTTTGATTTTTGGGATTTAGATATACGGGATTTCGACATTCGGGATTTTGACTTTCGGTAGTCTGAATGCCACCCGACAATAATACATGTAGGACTACATTCCATTACTCCCCGGTCAGTGGAAGATGCAATATGTATCCGCTGACCGGGAAGCATGTAACGGAATTTTCCAGAACAACTCTGACGTGGCCGGTTCACGTGTGATACATATGATGTTCATTCTTTATTGTAATTATCAATAATTTCGTATGCATAGTTTCAAAATGTACTATCACCTTTTCTCGTTTTATAACCACATTCTTTCAAAATGTACCGACGAACTGCAAATTTAACAACGACGAACCATTGAATATAACAGGGAATAGAAATATAGAGACAGTGTCGCAAAAAAATAGCAACAACGAACAATTATAGCGATACCAGGCAAAATGAATGACAGTGAAACTATATATCAGAACAAAGAAACAATGTGTAGTGACAGAGTCGGTTTATTGTAACAACGCTCAAAAAGGACAACAATTACACAAAAATAGTAACGTACGTGTATATTATTGTAACAAATTAACAATTTCTGACAGAGTTTTTTATAAGTAAAATAAACAGTAAAGTAGCATATAGCGTAGTACACGCTGCATATTCAGACTATGCCTTCAAAATTATTGATAATTACAATAAAGAATGAACATCATATGTATCACACGTGAACCGGCCACGTCAGAGTTGTTCTGGAAAATTCCAGTACATACTTCCCGGTCGGATATTACATCATCCATTGACCGGAAAGTAATGGAATGTACATATGTAGTCCCATATGTATTATTGTCGGGTGGCATTGATGCTCCCGAAAGTGACAATATCGAATACCAAAATCCCGAATATCCAAATCCCAAAAATCAAAATCCCGAATGTTGTACGTAATCAGGGTTGCCAACTGGCATGTACAGTATGTATTTCATTGCCAAATATGGTCGGGAATTAGATATTCGAGATTTTGATTTCTGGGATTTTGACATTCGGGATTTCAAGGTGAACCCATTATTTTCAATTTTTTAATATGGAAGTGTAAAAAATAGATTTCTCTCGTCAATAGGGTTTAAAAGATGTTGTTACATCTTATGACTCTTCGTTACTATTTTTTCCATCTGTTACATTATTTTGAACCTGTGATACTGGGTATTTGAAGCATTGTTACAAGATTTGACCATTTGTTAAAGAAAATGATCGTCTGTTGCAACATTCTGAGAGTGTTATACAATTTGAAGCAACGTTACATTTATTTGTCTCTGTCACAACATTTTGCATCTGTTATCAATTTTGCAGCATCGTCACTAGATTTGTACTGGATGTTGTTATATTTGAGCCGCTGTTATTAGTTTTTATTCGCTGTTGTATGATTGTGCAAACTGTTGCTATATTGTTTTGACGTGTGGTTATAAAACGAGAAAAGGTGTATGTTCTACACTATTTGGCTACTTAACGGTTTATTTTGCTTATAAATAATTGTGTCAGAAATTGTCAATTTGTTACAATAATATTTACGCACGTTACTATTTGTTGTATAATTGTTATCCTTTTTGAACGTTGTTACAATAAACCTACTCTGTCACTACATATTGTTTCCTTGTTTTGATGTATAGTTTCCCTGTCATACATTTTGCTTGGTGTCGCTATAATTTGTCGTTGTTCCTATTTTTTGCGACACTGTCTCTATATTTCTATTCCCTGTCATATTCAATGGTTCGTCGTTGTTAAATTTGCATTTCGTAGGTACATTTTGAAAGAATGTGGTTATAAAACGAGAAAAGGTGTATGGTACATTAATTCACACACACACACCTACACACCTCACAGGGGAAATGATAATTACAATTTATTTTAGTATTATTATGAACCTATGAGCGATCAGAGTTTGATTACTGAAGAAGGGCTCTCGATAATTTCAAAAAATTCTTATTGTCTCCTTCATCTTATTGGTGTATTTTTGTGACTGTGAGTACGAAGAATTAAAGAAGAACTGAAATATGCGCATCATAAATGTCATTATATTTCTTTGAGGACAGCATCGAAGAATTTTATGTCCAATCATGGTCTGTATTTGATAAAAAATTGTCTGTTTTTTTTCTTATCGCTCTAAGTAATAACCGAAACATCAAATGAGATATATGGGTTACCCGTACAGAATCGTAGTTCTCCCTCGTTCGTAAATGTCGAACCGATTTTGGAAGAATTCATTGTGTCTCAGTTTTATGTCAAAAATATTGGTTATCTGTTTTCAACCCGTCGTAGAGTTCTATTTACTTCAGTAAACACAATTCTGTATAATTAAACAAAGAAGAGCTTCATTCACTTTCCCGTAGAGTGTTTGAAATGAGTGTCAACATTCACAAATCAGTAGTTACGTCAGTTTGCAACCAGGCTGTTGTCCTTTGCCTCCCGTTAGTGATAAAGGAGTTTTCAAGCGTCTTAATAGACCGCAAATGGACAGTTTTTGGAGCCATATGTCACAGGTTTTCAGTGAAAACTCCACAGAAGTTACCACTCCAGACATCAAGGTTTGTGATTTGCTTGCTTCAAGGGGTCCTCCTACTAACTTCGCGTGCCACAAGTCGTCGAGGTGCGTTTTTGCCTCCGTGTACCTGCCGTGCGTCGGGGGAGAGCAGACTGAGAGCTTCACGTGCTGGTATTACCAGGATGAGCGAGGGAATGTTGTCTTGACATTTCGTTTTCTCCTAAGTCTGCTTTAGCAAGTAAAGTTTACATTGCGTGTGCCAAATCTGTTTTTTGGGGAATGTTTTAATTCGCTTATCCCACGACCGAAACTGTTTGGTTTTAATACTTTAAAGGCGTATTTGTAGAATACGCTCTTAGTAACGTAAACTCTGTTTTCAAGTTCGTCTAATTTGCTATCGAACACACTTCTCTTCTGCCAGTTTGCTATACGAAGGGTTGCAAATGCCTTTAAAGAAGTTTTGATACTAGAAAATTTCTAGTAATTTTTTTTTAGTCTATGATACACTATGTAATTTTGAAATAATAATTTTGGTAATTCAGTATAAAATAAATTCAAAAGTACTACACTCTACTAAGAGCGCATGACCGTTGTCGAAGAACGCGATAAAGTATTTCAAAACACTTCAAAACAATACGAAAGCTTAAGCGGAAGTGCTTCTAGAAACAGTTAACTAACTGCGTTAATTTACCATTTTCATCTTATGCACTCGAAGCCTTCCAACGTATGAAGCCAGAGTGCAAGGGCCTCAGAGTTTGTCGCTTTGCAGAAGAAAGTTTGTTTCTTTGTGCAAATCAAAACTAAATCCTTTTGTTCCTGGAAGTGGGAAATGCAAAAAATGCTTTGACGTTTCACACAATGCATACTCGTTTTTTGGTAGGTTTCTTGTCTGATAGCGATTTCAGTATAAATTGATACAATTTAAACTCACATCTTTTGCTTGGCACCTGCGTAATGCGCTAGGATCGTCTGACAGGGTGCAGCAGAATGAAAAACCGTTTTTTTTTGCATTTGAGAACACATATGAACATTTGATTTTTCCAGTGTGCAGCCTCGAAGGAGCGCTGATGAGGGAAAATGAAAACGTCACTGACTGATCCTGTCTGTCCTGGCCTCCGAACTCAAACGTACTCCTTGGAAGGCCTGATCTTTAATGGTTTGTTTTGTGAGATGCATATTCTTTATTCGCCTAAAGAAAAAAGGGAAAAACTACGGCACTTTAGCAACAAGTTCTACTAATATTTCGAGAATAGAGTAAAAATTATTAGCTTTGCTTGGGATCCAAACACATCCATTCATAGTAAAAAAACTTACATTTTCGGTAAACACTGAAGGTGCAACGCCATTCATCGGTATCATTCCAAATCCACTTTCCTTTAACAGACACGCCTCCACCTCGCGCCACGTGCACAGCCCCTTTCACGCAACAATCGTTTGGTTGCATGTACGACAGCGACTTCACAGGCATGCACCTACTGTGAGACACGCCAGCAATGCGAGGAGCTGGGGGGCGAACCTTGCTTCTCCGGAGATTGAGCAGGACTCTGCTGACGTGATGGCCTACTACGACACTAAACATGTTGATCAAATGTACTCTATCATTATTTTAAATTTATCCAAACATTCTTTGTACCTATAATCAAAGAATTTTTAGGGTTAATGGTCTCCTCACCTAGGCAGAAAAGTTCAAAATTTCAGAAATTTTAATGGGTTCTATTCGGATATCACTCGATAAACTTGCATGTGTCACACGATGTTCATTCCGAAAAATTAAGAAAAGAAATGTGTGATTAATTGTTCCTCACATCCAGACAAAGAAACACCCACTGGAATGAGCAATAATTGTAGTGTATAATACTTACCAGTTTGCATTATGCATCAATGTATCATTGTGGTGTCTACCAAACAAAACTGACCGCCGGTATACTGAGTAGTATACTGCGACCGCCGGTATACTGAGTAGTATACTGCGACCGCCGGTATACTGAGTAGTATACTGCGACCGCCGGTATACTGAGTTCCAAAAATATGATCAGGTCATTAATCTGATGAAATTTGTATTGGATGAGTAAATTAGTTGCTGTATCTGAAAATTTTTCAACAGCGTTACTTCTAGTAGGTTTTCGTTTAGCTAAAAAAACTTGATCTTTTAGAACATTCCCAAAATATCATGAACGAAATTCGAATATTTCCTAAATATATGTTTGTCTGAAGCTACTCACACACGGATACAACAAAATTCGTAAAACTAAAACTGAATGGAAATCGCTCAGCTTTATAATTAATGTTTTTAATAGCTTCCTCACATGAGGATGTGTGAAAATAATTTATCGATCATTTGTGTATTTAGTTGGGCAGAAAGTGTACCACTACGTCGGCCTGTACCTAGTAAACGGCGTTTGGCGCTGGCCAGCCAATCAACGCGTCCATGGACCTTCCAAGACCGGGAACTGGGATCGCTCTCAGCCTAGGAGGTGCACACGCACAAGTCTTTATGGGATGGGCCAGGGGATGGGCCAAGGAAATTAGGGGATGGGCCCGGGAACATCGCTTACAAAGTCCTTTGCCATATTTTGACTACCGTCTAAGTACTCGTAACATATAGCACTACTTATTCCGAGTCGAAACACTTAAAATAAAAAATGCATCTCGTGTTATCAGAAAATCCATAAATAAGAAGGTTGTTTGAGAAGATTATATTGCTTGTTTCCAAAAAAACTCAATCAATGCTCTCCGGTGTCATTTCTCGGCTGCGGTAAAAAGCTTCTTGAACTGAGCATTTTGAGAGGCAAAATGTTAAATTCATGCTGAGGGTAATAATAACACTGAATGTCTAAGTTTATAAATAAATATTTTGAGAGCAGCCATGCTTATGGTAATTCGTTCACAGTTTATTCGGAAATAGCTCCGGCCTGTCGAATGGCACCTTATGTATACGGATAGCACCACATTGTCTTTCTTTAACCGGCAGAAGGCTTCGTTTAATACTTGTTTGAACCTTCAACTTCTAAAAATTATTTAAATAATTATTATAGCTTCTAATAAGTTCCCAAAGTTTTAATTTCTGTTTATTTCCCTCATTAATTTAATAGTTTCATGTCTACATAATGTGAGCACAATATTTTTCTAAACAAATGCCGATATCAACTGTGGTAATTAATATTTCTCAGGAAAATACTTATGCGTTAAATTTAAAAAATAAAATAAAAACACATATGGTTGATTGTTCAACTAATTTTTCGCAAGTAAGTTAGAACTCAGAAATTTTCATGCATAACTGTGAGGCTATCGCCATGATAAATCGACTACTGCCTTTGTAATTCAACAGGAGGGAAAATAATTCTCCTCGCAAATAACTGAGCTCGCGTATCACAGAAACTTGCGAAACATACTTCCGTCACGAACTTCAAAATTTCATTAGCTTGATTTAGTTCGGCTCAAATTCGAAGCTTGTTTTGACAGCTCAAAATTGCAACGCTTGAAATCAGCTCGAAATCACCAACGCTTGTACTGTAATCAGCTCGAAAACCTGAAGAAAATTAGAAATTATCGCCGAGCGAAGAACTGTGATGGAAAACCCTCGCCTTAAAATAAATAATCAGTCAGCAACTGACTTCTCTCTTATCCCTGAAATATCAGGAAGATTCCTAAAGAACAACAAGCCTCGGAAATACGGCCCTCAGAAATCCCTAAGATAGGGACAATATCAAAGTGTGTCATCCAAGAAGGACCAACCCAAAAATATCTATCGACTGGCATCCAAATAAGGACTCACCTACTAAAATACTCAACAACTGGCGCCCAAGAAGGTATACGCCACCTAACTAATATAATAATAATATTTCTCAAATATGTTGCTCTGAATTGTTGGATATTACAGATTGCGCTACGTTCAAATCAGCAAAATACAACAAAACGAGCTACGTCACTAAATCGATATGTCTGTGTACTGTGTTGTCTCAGAATGAATTTTTTTTCCATTACTATTGAGCTTTCATTGTACGTCACGTGAGATCACCACGTCAAATCAAAGAATGCCGCTCATGCTCCCTCAACGTTTTCTTTAAGTTGTAAAATTCCATTCAGGTAAAAAATTTCACTGGATAAATTGTAGCTTTATGCCCAAGCGTGTAGCGAAACCAAGTCTTGTGCCGCTGCATATCAAACGTGCATGCGTCTGTGAAGCCCCGATATTCACAGTTCTATGAGACAAAAATGTTTGACTACAGCTGAACATCAGCAAGACGATTTAGTCGGGCTGGTACACTGGAGAAATGTATTGTGCACACGCCATCAATCGATTTCATTATGCTGAGAATAACGGGTCCATTTGGCTCAGTGTCGTGCTCGAATTTCACTGGTTTCATTTTTTTTCATCAAATTCACCAGAGTCGAAATCGTTCTTGTTTTCTTACCTATTAACCTTTCCTTGTATCATATGCAAGCTTGTTTGACAGTAATTAAGCAAGATGGTAATTGGGAAAAATAGTCTTGAGGCTGTTTTTACAGTTACGCCTGCACGAGAAACTTATGAATTAAATTTGTTTAAAATGAAATAACTTGAATGTCATGAGAAACAAATAATTACTCATATGAAATGAAATAATGCAGTTACACTTGTGGAACTATTACTAGTTCTGAACCGGTTTGACAATGTTCATTGTGCTCTTACAGAAAATACGTTAATAATTCTGATACAAAATAAATTTTCGTAAACTCTCTTACAGTGTACTGAGGACATTCTGATACACAAAAATTAGCTTTACTCATACAGCGAGCAATGTAAATAATATCATGAAGTTTTAATGTGTGCATTGTACACTGATAAATGTAATGTAACTAAAAATTATCGCGTCTAACATGCAAAGCCTGCAATTCGAAAATTCTGCTAAAAAAGTAAGCCAGCTTTACGTATTTTTCTAATTCATGGGAAAACGTTTTGGAGTCCCGCTCCATCATCAGTTACGACAGTTGTATGCAGTGCACATCATCGTACGCCGGCATGACGTAACGAAATTTTTATATGAGAATGGCAGAGCATAAGGGTAAAAGTTTCCGTACTGGAACCCGATTAGCACACCCCTCTCACTCCGTAGTACGCAATCACGCCGAAAAATGCAACGTGACTATATCTTGTACCGACTTCAAAATCTTAGACTCCGCCTGAACGTCTTATGACCTTGGGAATATAGAGTCGTTACATATTTTTAAACAAAAACTGGCCCTCTACAATACCGGCAGTTCTCACCCGTTGCAAATAGTAACTACATTACATACAATCTTTTAAATTTTGTCTTTATTCGGCTCATTTTTATTTTTTTTTCACGATACATTTCAATGATCCCTTTCAACAATAGTTTTGTGTATTTTATTTAAGACATAATGATTTGTACTTTTTTGAACCGATGATTGAGTGGGACTCCGTGACGTTTTCCTATAAAATATGATTAATTTTCTTTGAATATTCCTCGTTTTTAAGTTCCTAATTAATTTGCAATTCAAGCAAACACCTGACCCGTTCAGATATATTTTTTAACTCATTGCGTGTTGAATGACGAAAAAATTTTGATAATCTTTACTGAAACAGTATTAAATTAAAAATCATTGTCTTCAAAAAGCAGTGCTTCGATCTTTCAAGCATCACTTTCAGCCTGAAATCATACAGAACAAACATTTCAGTTGCATTGATGAGAAACGTAAATCCAATATTCAAGCTACGTCAGACTTGACAAAAATATTGGAAATAACACCGCGATATGACGAGGTAAAAATAATTGTTGCACAACAAGAATATGAAATCATTAGATGACCAGTTAATATCGTACAAGCGCTCTAATTACCTTCACTGCACCAGAGTAAGAGACAAAATGGATGATTGAGCGGAGATTCCAAACTTCTAAGCTGTAGGGAATTTTAGGGACAAAAAGTGATTTATATTTTCATTGAGGGAAAATTTAAGTTATTGGGTATTCAACACGTCTATTATATGAATGTGCTCTTTTTTAAAAAAATAACTTAATTTTTCGAAATATATGTTGGCAAAAATAAGTTGATGACTTCGAAGATATAATACAAGAAAGGTTTCTCGACATAGTTCAGCCCTGAAATTAATTGTGAGAGAATACGTTCGAGCCCCCCTTGCATGTCACACACTTTCATTTACGTTGATTACAGATCATAACACATTTGTTAACAAGCGCACGTACGTATTTGTTAACAAAAGCACGTACTTTAAGCACGTACTTCCAAAAGATGACAGTCATGTAGTGTGAGCTACAGCTTTCGAAATTTTTCTCTTTTACGAAAGTAAATCCGCTAATGATTTGCTTGTCATGTTCACCATGGTGCGCAAAATCACTGGTGAACAAATGCGCAGCGTCGAGGAAAATGACTTAGTAATCATAGCTGGCAAACGACCTCACGGGACCTGGGTATCATGAATGGAAAAGCAGCTGGCAGCCCTGAACTCAGAGCTATTCTATTCGCGTGCAATATCGTGAAAGCATACTTTATTAGATAATCGATTGTCAGAAATAAGAAGTAGAATTACTGTCGAATTTATGAAGGAAGATAAATGCTCACATGATAATGGTTTAACCAGCTACTTTTCCTGATCTTTGAACAACGAACTTGCTATTTCGAAACATTGCAGCCAAATTTATCGTTTCGAGTCGATCTGATGTATGATAATAAAGCAACAAAATCGACAAAAATCTGTTTCGAAGTCTCTTTCATGTCTAATACTAGCAACGGACTGGACACTCCCTGTATGCTCGTACTTCAAAGTTCCGTCAATAATGTGTTGGCTTTTCTGGTCTGCAAGCATGGACTAGTTTCGAAATCATTGTAAGATTTCCCGTCATTTTTTTAACTTTCAATAGTAGCCTACTAAAACTATAAGGGATGACAGGCTTTATCATGATCGATTTTAGAATAGATAATGACGCAATAATTCACCTTTTTCTGTTCACTCTACGGCGACTTTTAAACGAGGGCAGTCTTTCTTCACTCGGCGGAAGGGACTGTATAGTCTTGCTCAAGTTCAGTAGATATTAAGTTCAGAAGTCCTGGCTTAAGTGAACTGAAAACACATGAAGAATAATTTCTTATTTAGCAAAAATTTATGGTTTAATTCACTGAAATTTTTCTTTTTACAACACCTTGTAAAATTTTTAGCAGACGTTTTTGCGAGTTTCAACTTTCAATTTGATCAAAGACTTAAAGTTGAATATCAGAGTCAATGTTGAACATTTCTACAATAAATTAGATAGTACGTGACAAAATAAGCAATGTAACCAAATTTTCTGATTGTTGGATTTTAAAGTCTTAAATGTATTATGGTAAAAATTTGCTGGAAAATTGATTCGTTTCTCAATTGATACTCCAACGCTTTGATGTATCGAAAATACGCAGTACTGCACTCGCACATACGCGCGCACACACACACACACATACACACACACACAGATAATAAAACTCTGTACTTGTTTCAGTATTTTATCAATTTTCAATTCATCATAGTTCGATTATTGAAAACTAGTCATCCTGAATTTCTAAACACTCAGAAAATCTTTTTTTATTTTACCTTTCCTTCTTAACTGTGCACACAAGAACTAAAATATATAAATAACGACTGAAACGACTGTCTTTTCCCATAAACGCCATCAAAGAATTTGCTGACTCAACCCTTTGTCTTAAGTTGCCAAAAAAAAATTACGACTCTTTTGTTTCTTCCCATTTTGAGTAATCTCCGCAACATCTAATGAACGGAGTGTTTCATTCGGTATTGTTTAACAGATTTTTGGAAGTATTCATTTTGTCTTAGCTGTTAAGCAAAAAAAATTCTATCTGGATCCAACTCGGTGAAGTGTTATGGTTCAGTAAAGAAAACTCTGCATAGATAAAATATATAAAGGAGAATTTCATTTTATTTTCACCTAGAGTATTAAAAATGAGCTACAACATTCTTAAGCCAGCGGTTACGTTGATTTGCAGCCAGGCTGCTTTCCTAAACTTCCTGTTGGTGGTCGAGGCTTCGTCCAACATTACAATAGACCGCAAATGGACAGTTTTTGGAGCCAGCATAACCCAGGTTTACCGTGAAAAGTTTACGGAATTTACTACTCCAAGTAATCACCCTTTGCGCGGCGCTCGCTTCCAAGAGTCCTTCTGCCAACCTCGCGTGCCACAAGTCCTCGAGGTGCGTTTTCGCCTCCGTGTACCTGCCGCGCGTCGGAGGAGAGCAGAGTGAGGGCTTCACATGCTGGTATTCCCAGGGTGAGCGAGGGAATGTAGTCTTGACCTCTATTTTTGTTGTCTTGACCACCGTCGATGACCCTGACTGCCTGAGCACCCGAACTCTCCAGTGCTCTATGGAAGGGATGATATTCACTGGTTTGTTTTGTAGAATGTATATTTTCTACGCGCCTTACCGAAAGTAAGGGTAAAACAACAGAATTTTGATAAGAATTTCAACGAATGGTTAGAGTTTCGAATTGTTTTAGTTGGTAATGTTTTAGAGCCTTGGATATTCATTTCATCCAAAGAGACAAATTTTCGATAAACTGTGAAGATGCGAAGCCATTCATCAGTCTCATTATAACACTCATTCCCCCAGCAGACGTGCTTCCCCAGCAGACGTGCACAGCCCCCTTCATGCAGCCCTCGTTTGGTTGCATGTACGACAGTCAAGAGTTCTTAGGCCCCTACTCTGAGGCGCGCCGGTACTGCCAGGAGCTGGGGAACCTTGCTTCTCCGGAGACTGAAGAGGACTGCGCTGATATGATGGACTACTGTGACACCAACCATGGTGATTAAATGCTCATATTATCATTTCGATTCTGTTTAATCTCAAAGATGGTTTCAAGAAACAAGATATTCAGAAACATGAAACAAGATATTCAGAAATTTTTTGGGCCCCGTATCTCACATGGCGAGGCAGAGACTTGTGTCTGTTTTATGATTGTTTTTCAATGGATAAAGAAATAAATCGTGTGAATAATGATTACTCACGTTTTTACTATATAACACTTGGTTGTAGGAACCATAATTGAGGTGCCTAATGATAGTCGCAAGACATTGCGTACATAAAAAAAATGAACCCAGAATTATACGATTGCTGATGCGCGATATTCTGAACAGAATTGTTCATGGGGCTGACAAAACTAATACTTTAAAAGTATACTTGTCGCTGAACTGCAGAACAGAATATTTTTGAATAACGTTAAGTATTGACGTAGAGAATCAAAAATTCCTGCAATGTCAGGAGCAGCTTGCAGATATCATGACAGTCGTAAAACAAAGATTTTAAAACCGCTCAGGTTTAGAATCACTATTTCCCAAAACATTCTTCACACGATGATGAATGAATTTTATTCATTAGTCATGTGTGCACGTTCAGCCTTGAAAGCTTTCTACTACGAGGGTCAGTACCTGGTGAACGGCGTCTGGCGCTGGCCAGCTAATCAACGAGTCCCTGGACCCCCCAGGACAGGAAATTGGGGGCCCACACAGCCGGACAGAGGTGAAGACGCAGCAGTCATGTACCCAATTGCTGCCGGTGAAAAATACAAAATAGGAGATTTACCTGGCGCGAGAGCAGAAAAGGCACTCTGCCACGTTTGGACGACCTACTAAGCACTCGCATCATAGTACTCAGAGCGAGTCCGAATACACACATCACGCTAACAAATGATCAGGTATGATGCAAATTAATCCTTGAACAGAGAAGATGGTTTACAGTACCTCATCAGGTTCTGCTATTTAAGGTAAATAGCTTCCTTTACTGGGCATTTATACCATGATACAATCCGTTCCTGCTCAGAAAATAAATTCCAGTGATCAATCACTATTAACTTGGGAACAACGTATGTTTATCTAGTCTGCTCATTTTCTCAAATGCTGGAAAATATTACCAGGAATTTACATCGCTTTTTATGGATTTTGTCAGAGCATTAGTGCAAGCATGCCATTTAATCAAAAAAGAACTATGCATACCCTAATCTGACAGATTTAACCGAGCCCAAATTGATTGATCAGAATATTTTATTGTGCATTTATGAGAAGGTGGCTTCAGATGACGTCCCACAAACCTTCATCGTGCCACAGTTGAATTGAGGAAATTTTTCTTTTCGTTTCATTTCTTAGCCAGGTGATTCTTTTTAAACTGATATTGAGTGTTGAAGTAATTTCTTTAAGCACACAGCACATTTTTTCTAATCGCGCCAACACTTTTTTTGTACATTAATAAGTTTGAAGAAATACGAGCACAGAAAACAGATTCAAATTTGTGACGGTCTTCTTAGGTTAAAATATTTCGACTGCTAAAGCCTGAAGTGCATAAGAAAAGACCATACAGACAGAGAGAGAGTGAGAGAAATTTATTCATAATTATGACAAAGATGTGTTTTCTGTCAACATTTTAAGGTGTGTCTCTCTGTCGGTCGCTCACTTATGATATTTAAGCTCACACACACAATAAGTTTAAAAATTAAGAATAGTTCTCTTCGAATCTCAACGGATTTCTTGTTGTAATTGTGCGTCTTTTTTCAATTAAATTTAGAACTTTTCTTACCGATAAAACTGTATACTAGAAAGCGTTCTATTTTCTTCAATAGATTCTACCACACACAACAAATCATGATTGTTTTCTAAATTTAATGCATGCAATGGTTACTAGTAAAGATAATTGAAAAAGTTTTCTACACTAAAATTTTTCTTTTTGCTTGTAAGAAATTTCCTTACATCAAAGTTTTTGAATTCATGCTTTTTAAAATTTTTCAATAATGAACACGAGGTATCGCACTGAACATTTGCACTTCTTCAAAAATTGAGTTGATACCCAATTCACACTATTTTTACTTTAAATTGATTGAATTTCATTTTGAATTTTGCACTTTATTACGTTCGTGGTAACGTAAACATCATTAGAATTGAGTCTCAGAAGAGGAACGCATTAGAAACTGTGACTCGACTATAACTTCTCAACTTAAGTTGTTGAGGTTTTTTGTAGGTGATCGATTTCACATGCTGAATTGATAGTTACTGTACTCTTGATTGGTATTTTTTATTTATTTTTTGTTTCAATCGTTCCCCTGAAGAACTATAATTAGTATTCATTGACAGCCATTTGGGATACGATTCGCTCGTTGATCATTCACAAAACTTTAGCACAGACGAGTGAGATCGACATTTTCTTTCTGTAACTGGCAGTTGGCATGTTTTCTGACATTGATTTGGAACCTCTGTTACCAGCAATTCAACTATTAACACTGAATTGTAGGTACACATACCGTTCATTTTATTCTTATTCGTAGTTGATGAAACAATCTCATGCCCGTATAAGGTGCCATCATCAGACTAATACCGTAAGAAATACAGATAGATTGCAGGTTAATATTCTTCTGGTTAATTGTAATGCCTTAAAGTGAAAGTCTTATACAAATCAGGACAATTTTTTATGGTCATTTTATGAAAACCTCTCTTAATCAATTCATAATTTCAACTACTTTTTCATTGGTATCATCAACCATACAATCGCCTGAGTAATTGGGACAAGTTAATATATGATCACTTGCATGAAGTGGTGCATGACTTGAAAATTGAACACAAATCACAATCCAGAGTTTTTGAAGCGTTGTTCCAAAACTTGCTCTTCAATGTAAAATTACCAACAAAATTTAACTGTTCTGCGTTAATTTTCGTTATTTAATATCTTCCAAATATCGAACACTTTACTTGCATTGAATTGAAAATATTTGCAAAATTCTCTCAAAATACATTCTCTACATTCTCTCAAAATATTGAGCGTTGCAGCACCTGAACAAATTGAGAGCTGATGAGAGTCAGCTTGGTAACCTAGCTGACATGAAATTAGCTCGAAATCTCCGTCCATTTTAAATGTTCCATGACCGCCATGGCACGTCTGTGAGCAAACGGAGTGGACACCTTAGCTTTCGTGGAACGCGATGAAAATTTTCTATCGTTGGACATCAAAATGAGAACAATAACTTCAGAGTGTATTAAAGTTTTCGTAAAACATTGACAAAAGGAGGAGAAAAAATTTGCTTATAGAGTGTGTATATTCTTTGCCATAATTTTATTCATAAACATTAGATGATATTTTACTGGAGGAGATTATGATTTATATAAGGTATGCATCTGATGGATGATGCACGTCGCAATTCATGCTTGTTGTCAATTAATTTGCAAGTGATGGAGTTTTCTGTGCTATGACGAAAAAATTGGGTTAATAGTATTTTAACATATTGGAAGCGCAATGAAAGGAGAAGTTTAATTCTTTTTACGACAGGGAAAATGAATCTAATCAGTTTTTAAATCTGCTTTAGGAATGACCATTCTTCGCTTGATGAAACTTTAATTTTCTATGACGGTGGAGATATAGATTATTAACTTTACTATTGGAAAATTACTTGTAGCATCTAAAAATACATAATTTGAAACTTAGAATAAATTTATTCCAAATACATGTTATTTCAGGCAACGAATTTCTACGCTGTTCCACCTCCCTACTGTAGGACGTGACAGCTCATTTGAGGCTGACCATGATATAATCACTAATCTTGATAAATCACGTTAAACTCTGTCATTTGAAGTCTTTTCATTTAATGGAGAAAAGATTCAAAGGACTTGCAACATTGGAAACGAAAAAAGTTATTTATCGATATACGCCTTCGATGATAACGTAAGTCCTTAAAAACAGCAGAAAATATTTCAGCAGGAGTTATGCTACAAGACACATTATCCATTTACACGCTGTGGCAATTATGAAGGCTCGAGTGAGTTGCACATGAAAGATAAATGTCCATATGCCTGCAATTTCAAAACATGTCAACAAATATATTAACCAAGTAGGTCAATTTACAGGGGAACCACCTATACCATGATCATCAGCTCGTCAGAAAACGCAAGCTTGTAACTAACTGTGATCTAAAACGTTAATGGGTTAGCATGATCTATAATTGCTTAAAATGCCTGTAAAGAGATATTATCAAGGACTATTTTGGCAATAATAAAGCTTACTTCTAGATGTACTCTCATTCAATACTTAATTAAGCATCAATGGATGTGTGGCACAAATGAGTAACTTAAATATTAGTAGCAATATCCGTAGAGTTTATTCAGGTATTACGGTTCAGAAACAAAACTCACTTCTTTTGAACACTTAAGCTCTGATGAATGGAGTATCAAATATTTCAAACTTCATACAACTGTCCTATGTTTTATTTGAATGTTGAAATGCAGAAATTAGAAAAAATGTGCTCCTGAAACAACACTAATGTAACGATTTTTATGTAAAGATATTATCAGCCTGGAATATTATTACTTAGACAAAAATATCATTAGGTTTCGATATTTTGCGGTGGTGTTTTGTGTTTGTACAATGTGCCCTATGCATGTTACTGTTGAAATAAAAATGCCAATAACGATGATTGATACAATGAAAAATATGTAGGGTTCATCAGAAGAGACAAAAAACTATCTACATCAGTGAAAAAAGTGATTATACATTGAAAAAGTATTGATGAGAAATTAAGAAACTAATTATGTCAATATTCTATCACCCGAGGCGTGATACTCTTCTCTCACACCACAACTAATCAATTTGATTATTGGAAGAAAAATTCACAAGGATTAAAGGATCGGGTACGTGGACGAAATTATCTGAAAAAACATCGTCTCGATTATGGCAAATTACTTCCTCCTGTGTGTGGGTGATGGGGGGGGGGGGGTTCTAGAATTCCTCCACCGTAGTCCGCTGCGTGTCGTACGAGGCGACTAAAATGGTCGGAGCGAGGGGACTGGGGACCCCCTCCTCCGTAGCGATTTTCCCAAGAGGCAGCAGGCCAATGAAGAGGGTGAGAGGGGTCGAAAGACCACTCAAACCATAATACTAGGAATGTAAGGGGGTGGGAAAATAGAGTAACTGAGAATAAGAAGGAGGAGATCGGAAGATTGATGATGAGCCTGAAGATGGATGTGTTGGCCCTGAGTGAGACGAAGTTGAAAGGTAGTGGTGAGTTGATGTTTGGGAGTGTGTTTGGAAAAGTATCTGGGGTGCGTGGGGGATATGCAAGAGAGGGTGTGGCTATATTATTGAGTGAAATAATCAGAGAGAAAGAAGTTGAATGGGGTGAGTTATGAGCATGAATAATGTGGGTGCGAGTAAAATGGGGGGGGGGGGGGGGGGGTTGGTAGAGTCATGGGTATTTGCGAGCGCATATGGACCGGGATCGGAGAGGAGTGGGGAGGAGAGAGAGGAGTTTTGGGAGAAGCTGTCCGAGTGTGTTGCAAGAGTGAGTGAGGAATGGTTGTAGAGTTGTGGTGATGGGGATCTGAATGCGTGGATGGTGTCGTTGGTAGGTATGGAGTAGCTGGGGTGAATGAGAGCGGCGAATGCTTGGTGAAATTGTGTGTAGAGAGTGAGTTAGTGGTTTGGAATAGTATGTTTCAAAAAAAAGTATAAACAAGTATACATATGTGAGGACGAATAGAGGTGTGATAGTGGAGAGAGCATTGATGGATTATATTTTGGTTAGCAGGGGAGTTATTGGTCATTGGCTCGATGTGCATGTGTTCCGTGGTGAGATGAATGGGATATCGGATCATTACTTGGTAGAAAGAAAGTTGAGAGGAAGTGGAGTGTGGGGAGGTGTAAAAAGGAGGAGTGGAAGGGAGGTGTTAAATGTAAGCAAGTTGCATGAATCTGAGCGTGAGTGTGAGTATCTGGAGAAGGTAATAGTAGAGTATGAGAGGGTGAAGGTAAGTGAGGTTGGTGGAGAGGAAGGGGAATGGAAGTTGTTTCAAGATGCGGTGGAGAAATGTGCGAAGAAAGTGTGTGGGGTAGGGAAGGTTGGAGGGTGATTAGAAAGGTGAGTGAATGGTGGAACGGGGAAGTAGGAGCGGCTGTGAAAAGAAAGCGGGGGGCGTTCGAAAGGTGGCTGCAAAGGGGCAGCCAGCATAATTTCGAAGAGTATAGGGAGAGGAAGAAAGAAGTACAAAAAATGGTAAGGAGAGCAAAGAGGGCGGCGGATGAGGAAGTTGGGAAGGAGAGGACTTCATGGAGAGAAGGAAGGTTTTCTGGAAGGAAGTGAAGAGAATTAGGATAGGACAGGTGGAGAGTGATGGAGAGTTGAAGGATGCAAATGGTAGGCTGCCAGTGGAGGGATGTGATGTGAGAAAGAGATGGGCGGAGTATTTTGAGGAACTCCTGAACATGAAGGATGATAGGGTTGCGAGAGTGGTAGCCGGTTGAAGTGATGTTAGAATGCCTGTGTTTGGAGAAGTGAAAAGAAGTCGAATAAGAAGTTTAGAAGTGAAAGGTGCGTTGGATGTGTTGAAAAATGGGAAAGCTCCAGGTATGGATGGCTACACGGTTGAATGTCTAAAGGAAGGAGGAAATGTGGCGGTAGAATGGTTGATACGTTTGTTTAAGTGTGTTTGGAGGCTAGTAAAGTGCCGGTAGATTGGATACGGATGGTGTAGTGAGAGAAGTGAAGGCCAGAGTGTTGGGAAAAGGTAAGGGGGTGGGACAAAATGGTGTGTATTGCGAAGTGTGCCAGCTGTTGTTTGCAGATGATACAGCGCTTGTGGCTGATTCAGAGAAAAAACTACGGAGACTGGCTGCATAGTTTGGTAGAGTGTGCGAAAGGCGTAAATTGAGGGTAAATGTAAATAAAAGAAAAATGATGAGATATTTAAGAGGTGGAGTGTTTAAAACTTTGGATGTGAGGATGAATGGTGAAGTGTTAGAGGAGGTAGAGCATTGTATGTACCTCGGGTCGGAGGTGGCTGTGAAGGATATTATGGAAGTAGAAGTGAGGCATCGAGTGAGTGAAGGGTGCAAGACATTGGGTGCAATGAGGAAAGTTTTTGAATGCAGGATTTTGAGTATGAATGTCAAGAGGGGACTGTATGAAAGCTTGATCGTGCCAATTTTGTTGTATGGAGCAGAGTCTTGGGGTTTGAGAGCAGCTGAGAGGAAGAAGTTGGATGTGTTTGAGATGAAGTGTTTGAGGAGCATGTATGGAGTAACAAGAAGAGATAAGATAAGGAATGAGTTGGCTAGGGGGCAGACGGGTGTTGTCAAAAAGTTGAGCAGGCGGGTGAATGAAAGAGTGCTTGAACGGTTTGGGCATGTTGAAAGAATGAATGATGAGCGCCTGAAGAAAAAAATTTATTCTTCGGAAGTGAGCGATATTAGAGCACGAGGTAGACCACGGATAAGTTGGATGGATGGGGTGAAACGTACTTTGTATGAGAGGGGTCTGATTGTGAATCTGGCGAGAGGGATGACTGTGGACAGAAGTGTGTGAAGCAGTGCATAAGAAGGTAATTTTACTTTTTTTGACGCGGTACTGGAAGCCTGCCCGCGTGAGATGGGGTTGACCTGTCCTGTGCGGGGGGAGGGGCTGCACTCAATGAAGAGGTCGGAGTAAACCAGCCATGGCTGTCGGGCTTGACTGTGGAAGATGGATGTTCTGGGCTGCTGCTGATACTGGCAGTTCTGGTGCGGCCAGTGCTGCTTCTCTCGCCTCCGAGTGACTAAATGTCTGTGGCCTGCTTTCGGCTACCCTCCCATAGGGAGAAGAAGACTGGTATATGACTATATGTACGTACTTAAAAACCAGTTTTTAGATAGGTTTGAATATAGTAAAATATATTATATAGAATTATATAAATCTAAAATAGAAGAAAATTACTTATAATATTATTGGGATATTGTAAGTAGATGTGTCTCACTTCCAAGGGATGGGTCGTTTCTGATGCCGGGAAGTATCGTCTTACTTGCCTTTGCTTCAAATGCTTCCATTGTAAAAGAAACCTCATCGGTGAAATCGGTCTTCGCGAGCTCAATATATAAACTGATGTTGGAGTTATGATGAACAGAATGAGCGCTCAAACGTGGCATCAAAATGATAATCTATTGTGAGGAGGATACAAATATTTTGTACTTGATTCTTCGTATTGGTCGTTAGAGCAAATGTACATTGTAATTGATGTGTTAATGTCAGCGGGTTTTTAGCTCTATTAACGAAAAACTATATTTGTAGTTGGGGAAGTAAATTCCGGCCAATATTAGTATTTTAGAGCTGTTTTAATTATTTCATGCCAATTTTTGCGCTAATACTGGATAAAAAAGTAGGCAATTGGCTGATCAGGTTGGCTACAGTGTTCCTTATGAGGTGTCTAGAATCAAAATTAGCGACCACATCGACTTTCAGACGCCAATTTGTTCGCTAGAACTAAACATATTTCACTCTGTCATAATTTGCATCTAATTTAGGAGCTAACCCTAATAGTTTAGTAAGTTTGATGTCAAGCTCTCGTTCGTCAGTAGCAAAGCGCTGTTTCAGCAGAACTGAACTGACTCCACATTAGTTGCTGTACTTTAATACTGTGCTAACTCGACAGTTCTGCACTATCTCCACATTAGATCCGTACAGATATGTACATAACGATAACAGTCGTGATCGAAAACCTGTCGTATCCTTTGTTCTCTATTTGTGGACGTTTGTGATACGAGCAGAATCTTCGCTCTTCTTGTTATAGATGAGTGACTGTTCATTATGTTTTACATGATTACATTCACACACCACAACAAAAATGTACTATTATATTACAAATGAACCCAAACTTTCAAATTGTGAAATGAATTGAACTGTATTTGTAAATATGTGTTCTACTTAATTTTAACTGAAGTGTAATTATTTTTTTAGCATTTTGCCTTTTAGGACACTGCTTCTTCAACCATCACGTGCAAGTCGAATCATTCGATGCGATGTCAGTGAAGCTTCCAACAATGTTTTGCAACATTACCATCAGAAGTAAAAAACACACTGGTTACGGTCAACACAAAGATGTTTTGCTATACGTTCATGAAGGACTATAGCTATCAAAATCCCAATATAAGTCTGGCAAAACAAATGACTCACGGCGTGCTTACAGTGAACGAGAGTGAGACAAAATCAGCTCGATGTGCCATCAGCAGAAACACGCAACAAAAACGATGTACAGGAACAAGGGTTTTCAAGCGATGCAACTATATAAGCGACCACACTCGTCGGAGGCGCGATTGAACGGAGACTTGATGTTACGACGCATTTCCACCGGGCGGAAAAACACTTCTAATTAAAAACACACCGGTAGATAAAAATTGTTGATGAGGCAACATAGTGACAGTAACGCACATGTACGTAGTCCTGCTGGCTTTCCTCGATGTGTGCCGCTAACATGTGTCGTCAGAATTGTTCACTCGTAGATGAGAGTGCGAATTTTTTTGAGGTTTCAGCCAAAAACTTAAAAAACATATTGTCTTACCGAATTCAAAATGTAAAGTAGATAGTTTTGACGAAGTTTCTAAATAAAATAGAAAGTTTTCAACGCAAAATGTTTTCTGCATTGTACTTTGTCGTTTCTCACTAGGCCGTATAAATGAGAATTGTGGAGTTTAATTTTACTGAAATTTGTTCAACGTAAACGATGATCATTGTTTGTGATAGTCTCCCTCTAAATTTACCAACTTAGTCAATATCTTTGTTCATATATTTTAAAATTACAAGACGACTGACACATATTATCTTCTGACGATGTGCACCTAAATTATCACCGGAGTGGGCCATTCGATCATTACTGGCCTTTCCTGCAGTTCAATTGCAGTTGAAATATTTTATTATGAAGTAGGCACGTTATCAACGGAATGAATTTTCAATTAACCAGTTTTTTCCATTACTATGTTTTAGGTTCCTTTAAACTTTTTTGCCATTATGAGAGAAAGCCTTCAAATAAAATAATTCTATGAGATTTCTATTTACCATCATAGTCGACAGTATGGAGATGGAACAGTCTAAAAATTCATTTTCGGAAAATTTGTTTTTGTGAGAATAACACAAATTTTGACTAGAAATTTGAAAACGAACAAAGCAGTTAATATTGAAAAATTATTTATCAAAATTTTCCAAGGTCTCATTAAAAATATCTTGAAAGAATCTTTTCATTTCGTAAAACTATACGGGCAGAGGTTAGGGAAACGTTGGAGAACTGCGACGTTTAATGGTAGCGATGTTGTTACAGGATGGGATGCGGACCAAATGCGCGGGCCCTAATGAGCTCACCGCTTATATGACCTCTGAGGTGAACGGGGGAAGAGAGGCATGGCGCACAGAACTCCCCCCTTACCCAATTTAGGTACTTCGCTATAAACAATATTCGGGCAATAAACAATATATCCAAAAACAATATTCGGGCGAAAAAAAAACAAAACTCTAAATTTAGAAACCAAATCCGCCTTACATGTGTGTAATGCTCGAAGGTAATTCTATTAACTCGGAAATACACTGGTACATAATTGAATCGTTTTTCTTCACCCTTAAAAGATCAATAAGAATAAATTTGGTGAAATTTAGGAACAGTACTTAGCTCAAGAAGTATCAATAATACTTGGCAACGCAAGCTGGGAGTATAAAGGCGGCTCAAGCGAAATAACATAATGCCCTTATCCTCAACATTGAAAAGGAATGAAAATCTAGCTGCTCCCAAAAAACAACAGCACAACTAACGGACTTACAATAACGTCAGCAAGGCATGGCAAAGGAAAGTAAATGAAACGCCAGATATTCTCATCAAAAAAAACCCATGGTCAAATAATTTCGTTTCCTTCACAATTAAAAATAATTAAATTAAATTAAAAAAATAATTTCGACAAATAATTTCGCTTCCTTCGTAATCAAAAGTTATTACTCGCTACATCAATTTTGTAAATAACAAACAATTTAGACATCAGGTAACCACATGGATAATTTCAGAACCGTGGTCACAAAAAATACTTCTACTGATATCATCACCAAATTACTTGAACATCGTTACTTGACATTAATAAAACCACGCATAAACATAAGTATTACTACTATAAACAAAATAAACCTAGGGATTATAGGATTATAGTACCGGTTAAAAAGGTTAACTGCAAAGTCAAACACGAGTCCCTCGGCAAGGCAATTTCGGAAAATTTTATGATAATCAAAACTATCACCTCGTAGGTAATGAAAAATGAATGCGCAGTATTTTATGGTAATGAATCTAAATGGTTATCAAATTTAAGAATCATTAAAGTTTCCACCAAAAAGAAAATATTGACGTTAGATAATGATTACAAAAATCGTATGCGCTTCCGTAGACTTCAGAATAGACGTTAGTTAAAGTTATTGTTATCATACGCGTATGTTATTGTTATTGATTGTTATAATCTTATAGCCAAACATCGCACCAATTAGAACGGAACTTTTCCACTATCTATAAAAACAATAATCGGAATAAACAGAGTGCCGTAGACTCGTAAAACTTAATTCTATCGGTAACATAATGATACAGAACGTGGAGTAAGATATAATCAAATCCAAAACACGGTTATACAGAACATCAAGTATGAAATTAGATAGCGATTATATGAAGCTCGGGTTTCGCACCCTGCAAGATAAGGAAATAATCACTAAACCGTTTCAAATAATCGTAATCCAATCGTAATGAAATGTAAACAAAGTCCATAACTCTTGAACGACTCTGAATTTATAATTACCTACTTTCAAATTTTTAAATATACTTAAATCACGTTGGCAACACTACTTAAACCACGTTGGTAAAGTAACGCTGTAAAAGATAAACACTCTTTTTTAAGTTAACACCAAATTAAATACTTAATGTCAGTTATTCTTTTGAGTTAATCGATGGTTCACTGTTGTTATCCTTCCCTTTCACAAAGGGGATTTATCCCTAATTAGTATGGGTTAACTGCGCGCGGAGGTTGACTGCTAATAATGCCGGGGCCACACTAGTCTAACGTTCGTTCGTCAAATGAACTCCGTATGTCAAATGAACGCTGGAAGGCCCGTTCGATCATCATTTGATGAATGGATGCTCGTCATTTCGTGAAAGGTCGTCGGAGGTTTTCAGTCACCAAATGAACTACGAAGAACAAAGATGGCGAACAGTGTTGACAAGTTTCGCAGCTGTTATGTTGACTTTAAATGATGATTGTGGCCAATTTTGGCAGGAGATATATATAAGATATGGTTTTTAGCTGTTTTCGTGGTGGTATCAAAATTTAAAGCAATGAAATTCAGTGCTAGGTCTTGTAGTTTAGTGAAAAAGCAAGTAGCCTGTTACCAATCAAATTTAGCATTCATTTCCAACAATGTCGACATGTTTTACATGGATGATTACGTGGTAAATAAAAAACTGTTGGTTTTTTAATTTTTTAGCATTGCTCATGAATGCTATGTGAAAAATGTGTCAAACAACTTGTTTTGCAGGCTTTTTTAATGCAGTTCCTTTCAGTTTATTGAAATTTAATTATTGTTTCTTAAATTATAAAAGTTTCAATATAATTGAATAGAATTATATTTGATGTTGAAGTGTTAAATTCATTTAATGTGTTGTATGAAAAAAGATCCATCTAATTTTAATGTCTTTTGATTTACAGATCCTAGACAACCAGAAGTTAGATATAGCCTAAAACTTACATTAATTATGTAGACCTTTAAAAAACAATCGTGATTAATAAACATCGTGAGTGTATTCAGGTTTTTGGGGACCACCAATCAGCTTTATACTTCTAGGTAAGTGTAATGGTGTGGCAAGAAGGCCTCAAGAGTTCATTTCTTTTTTTTAAGGTGTTAAAAGTGAGTTAATTATGTTAATATTCTAAATGAACAGTTATTTCATTCAACAATGAAATAGGTGATTTTAAGAATGCAGGGTTAAACATTGGCTGAAATCAAATAGGGATAGATAATGACAAGAACAATATATACCTTTTCTCGTTTTATAACCACATTCTTTCAAAATGTACCGACGAACTGCAAATTTAACTACGACGAACCATTGAATATAACAGGGAATAGAAATATAGAGACAGTGTCGCAAAAAATAACAACAACGACAAATTATAGCGACACCAGACAAAATGAATGACAGTGAAACTATATATCAGAACAAAGAAACAATATGTAGGGACAGAGTCGGTTTATTGTAACAACGTTCAAAAAGGATAACAATTACACAAAAAATAGAAACGTACGTGTATATTATTGTAACAAATTAACAATTTCTGACAGAGTTTTTTATAAGTAAAATAAACAGTAAAGTAGCATATAGCGTAATACACGATGCATATTCAGACTATGCATACAAAATTATCGATAATTACAATAAAGAATGAACATCATAGGTATCACATGTAAATCGGCCTCGTCAGAGTTGTTCTGGAAAATTCCAGTACATACTTCCCGGTCGGATATTACATCATCCATTGACCGGAAAGTAATGGAATGTACGTATGTAGTCCCATATGTATTATTGTCGGGTGGCATTGATGCTCCCGAAAGTGAAAATATCGAATGCGAAATCCCGAATATCCAAATCCGAAAAATCAAAATCCCGAATGTTGTAATCAGGGTTGCCAACTGGCATGTACAGTATGTATTTCATTGCCAAATATGGTCGGGAATTAGATATTCGAGATTTTTATTTCTGGGATTTGACATTCAGGATTTCAAGGTGAACCCATTATTTTCAATTTTTTTAATATGTTAGTGTAAAAAAAAAGATTTCTCTCGTCAATAGGGTTTAAAAGATGTTGTGACATTTTATGACTCTTCGTTACTATTTTTTGCATCTGTTACATTATTTTGAACCTGTGATACTGGCTATTTGAAGCATTGTTACAAGATTTGACCATTTGTTAAAGAAAATGATCGTCTGTTGCAACATTCTGAGAGTGTCATACAATTTGAAGCAACGTTACATTTATTTGTCTCTGTCACTACATTTTGCATCTGTTATCAATTTTGCAGCATCGTCACTAGATTTGTACTGGATGTTGTTATATTTGAGCCGCTGTTATTAGTTTTTATTCGCTGTTGTATGATTGTGCAAACTGTTGCTATATTGTTTTGACGTGTGGTTATAAAACGAGAAAAAGTGTAATTGAAAATGCGGATGCTAGCAAAAAATATGATCAAATTTTTCTTTAATGGCGTCAACGATTTTCATAACAATGAAGGAACACATTTAAGAATGTTTGACATGAATGACATTCTGCTCGCTGATGCGTTATTTTCGAATTATTCAGCTTAGATGTTATAGGTGAAATCGCTTTCCCGCGCAAAATGTGCAACACAGAGTACAACCAGATTGGGTGGGGAAAGGCAAAGTTTGGATCATGAGGTGTTAAAGTTTTTGCTAGAACTTTGTAGAAATAAAAGAATGATAGAAATGGTTAATAAAATAATAAGAAATATTGTTATCAGTTAATAACACAAAAGTAAACGCACCATTTCTTATACTTGGTGCTTCTGACGTTTTTTTCAGTCGTCATTATTACGTCGTCACCTTTACAGTCAGCTCATAGATGGCGCCACCCTGTACCGTCACCTTTACAGTCAGCTCATAGATGGTGCCACCCGGTACGGCCGCCGCCATCATGGAGCACATGTAAACACAATTGTTAACATGACCTTAATGGGTTGCTTTCAACCTTTGTTTATAATTTTCACTAGAAGAACTGTGGCTACCCCTCACGACTCAACCTCTTTGTTTGTAATAGGGGGTTAGCTTCTGTTTCAACTCTGAAATAGCCCAAAAAAGGCCATTCAGGAGCGCCGCTGGTATAACTTCAAACCTAAATGACTCGAAAACTAAGCATTTGTGAGCACATTGTCATTCATGTAAAACGTCTTAAAATCGACTGTATTACCTATCTATGGCAACAAAATTATGAAAATCGTTGACAACATTAAAGTAAAAAGTGACCGTTACAACTAACAATGATTTGATCAGGTTTAAAAAATCCACTGATTTTTGTGATTACCATTAGTCAAATATTTCCCTTCAGGATTACTGCATAATCTTATGTTTAAGTAAATGGTGTTAGATAATTATTTTTACCTTTCAAATTCTGTACAATAAGCATGAGCATGTCAATGTTGAACACAACAATAATGATAAGTAGGGCCATTATTACCTACCAGTATTGATAGACAAACATTATTGACATTAGGTTATGAGTTTAGATTATGTTTGTAATGGTATTGTTGTTCTGTGGAGTACAACAAGTGATATAAATGTTAGTGGTGACCTATTTAAACTGCCACTTACTTGTTTCACATTAGATCCTGAAATTTTGCTCTTAATTTTGAATTTGTTGCTTTATCTATTGAGTTGTAAATATTCTATTTATCTGGTGCTGATCATCTATGAGGAAATTAGTCTGCTCTATGTTGTTGTACTCTTAAATTTGTACCTTTTTGCAAATGTGAAAACTAGTACAGATGTCTTATTGCCATTCTGCATGACAGTGGAATTTGGGCATTAAGTTTGATACATTTGTTTTAAAGTATTTGGCAGAAAAGTTTGAATTCTGAAAATGAGTGAAATTCTCTACAAATTATTCTGAATTTAGGCGTCAAGCGTGTGGAAAAGTGTGCACTTGTTACTGACAGTTTTAGAAGTGAAGTAAACATAGCTTGATAGTATTTTTTTCTTAACAACGTGAACATTTTGCCAGGAGGGCAATTTCTAATTTAGATCATACAGTTGAGGTTTTATGAAAACTATCATTATGACATAGATGAATCTTTGTAGTCATGTGTGACCCTCATGTAACATAAAGTGGAGGTTCTTATTGTTCCTCATTTAAGTTCTCAATGAAACTCATGGATAACTTTCCTTCATTAACTAATAATTTTCAGTGTTGGATGAAAGTCAGTACCAGATTGTGTGACTGCATACTCTAAACATTATTTTAGCAATACCTAATTTTATTTCTTTCAACATACAATTTTCAAACATTTCACTACACAAATCTCTACTTCTTGTCTTATTCCCTAACAAAACATGTTTATTTGCAATAAAGCTCATGTACTGGAGCATAAAAATATGTACTATGTACTTGAATAATCAAGTCTGACACGAACACTATTGCAAGAATTAATGTTACCAGTAACTATGTACAGGACTATTATATCAATGGTGTAAGAATAATTCTAAATGATTTAATTTTTTTTCAGATCTTCTAAAGAAGAGGACATCCCTCCCATGCTTCTAATTCTTGCGGCTCCTCGCTTCTGAAAAGATAAAAATATTAGGGTCTGGAACTGTGGACAGCAAGCCTTGGATGCACACTAACCTTATGGCCTATTTTTCGGATTCTGGGCCCCCGGACTGTAGCATGAGCAGCATGAGTATTAATTCAAGTGATGATTTTGTTACTCACATTTCAAGTGGAAGGCAAATAATCAAAGAACCCTATACAGAGTATTGTAGTGTTGGTCGACAGATTGGTTTCAGAAAGAACTTGATAATACTGTAGAACCTCAGTTAATGGGCACTTCAGCCGAAATTGATAACGATATCGTTCATCTAAGTAGTGGATCCAAGCCTCAAAATTGTCTCGCCTGCACCAAGCCTTCCCCGGCAGCAGATACATGTACTGATGTCATGGGCAGTGGGGGATTTTGTAAGTGTAAAAGGAGTAAGAAAGATAACAGCATTTTAATTATGTACGGTAGAGTTGTTTCATGAGAAATATTTTGATGTTGAGAGCTCATTAGCATGAAAAGGAGTGCTGGAAATGATAATGACATTACCAAACTTGCTGTGAACTTGTGCTTGATAAAGTGAATGGCCTTGCGGGTGAAAAAAAAGGAAATTTATGTCGAAACTTGCTAAACTCTGTTATAAAAATTGACAAGTGTTAAATGTCATTTACTGGCCTCTTTAATAATTTCACTAACTTATGTATAAATTGCTTCCCTGCCTGACTGTGAAATTGTTCCTTTCTTTTATCTCAATGTACGATAGGATCAATTAAATTATATTTTATGTGTTCAAACAGCATATCTAGGGACAGTACAATGCTATTGTATAATATGTTACGGACCATCCTATTATTTTTGATCCTCTTTGACTTATTTTTCCACCCCAAATACTTCACCCTTCCCCTTTATCTGACGTCATAAATCTCCCGATTTTCTATTTCTCTTTCACGAGAAAAAACTATTGTATCTAAGGGAAGTAACGCTTCCAGGAGAAGAATAGTAGGGCACGAGCTTGTTAAAATAGTATTTCTGGTTTTGTTTTAGTGATCATGTTTTTTCGGCTCATTGCCATCTTTTTCTTCAGCACCTACTACTTCCTTCTTGCATGATTATTTTATTTGAATTTTCTTCCTGACTTCCTGTTTAAATACGCATTTTCTCCTGTGTGGCATGACACTCGTTTCACCACACAAGGATGGCCTGTGTGCGACACACATTGTGCTTAGATTTCCGGTGTACGTGTCCATACTTTATGGTCACTTCAATATTCCTCTCTTGATCACATCGTTGTCGTGACAAAGATGATTTAAACCAACCTAAATAATTATACTAGTAACTAGTTATTATTATTATTATCCACCGTAGGGGAACAATGTGAGGGCCTCAGCTGAGAGTTAGGTAGGCCTTCTTTTTTGTTGAAATAAAATGTTTTTGTTGTGTTAAGGACCACCTTTTTTCGGTTCACTGCTGTCCTGTTTTTCAGCACCTACTACTTTCCTCTTCAACTTTGGTCTTGTTTCTTAATATTCTTTCACAACTTACTGTTTCTATGCCTTTCTGCGTAGATTCCGCGTTTCCTTAACTCCATACTAAATGGTGCCTTCCTCCTTCCTCTCTTTGGATCGCATTTGTTGCTGGATAGGGAGGCTAAAACTAACGACTAATCTAATCTATTTTACGCCGTTACTAAGCGCACGTAATCATCTGTAAGAACACATATGCATAAATTTTTCAATACGCTGTTGAGTTGTAATATAATTTAATCTAAGGTGAACAAAGAAACTATTCAATTTAACTTGTGAGGATGCGAACTATAGCTATGCACCATATCTGCATGATGGTAGGGCATACGAGTAAATGGATGAAACTATTTCATTTAGTGGCAGATTTATAAGCTGGATATGAGTGTGGACAAAACTGTTTATTTGGTAACATTGGTTTACGTTGTTTGTTATAAAAATCGGATTTTTTATACCTGTTGAAACTCTGCACATGGATTTTGCGACAATGCGTGATTGTGAATTCAGATTATGGATGTTCCTAACCTTGAAACGTAATCTAGTTTGCAGTAATTACATTTCCTAAATCCTGTTGATGTAGATCTTTAGTTAGCCTTCCTAAGTCAAATTATGATTTGTCAATATTTTATTTAACGATGAAAAGCTGGAATGAAATAGATGATGTTATTGAAACGATTTATTTTGTTGATTGACCTAATACATTCATTCCAACAAGTAATACCAGAAAATAATGAGGAACTATTATATCTCAGATATTTCTAACACTTTTAGGCCGCATTTCCACAGTAGTGTTAGTGCATGGAGTCCCAACACTTTATCCAGGAAGCATACAGCCCCTCCGCTTGTGAAGTAGTTCTTCAGCTGGTCTCTGATGGCTGTAGCTGCCACAGCCGATCGACCGCCTCAACACAACGAACCGAATGATGTCCAGTGTTTTCCCACCAACTGCGGGTTGTGCTGCGCACGATCCAGTGATAATGTCCTTTTTTCAAGAGCAACGGGTTGATGTAACGGAAGTTTTTATGATCATTTAGGTAATAATAAAGAGAGTATGTTGCTAGAGTGATAGACTGGATTCTCTTGACTGTGATGTTTATATCAGTACGGAAAACTCTGAACGTACTTGACAGTAAGCCGAATGCGTTTGTCTCTGATTTTCGTGCTCTAGAAAGACCAGCTGAAAACTCTTTGGTCGTGAGAAAGGTTCGTACAAGGATAATGCTTCATGAAACGAGTTGGCAATGGGAACGCATCATCTGCCGCTATGACATGTGGAGAAAGGAAGTTGGTCACAAGAAGTTCACGAGTATGGGGCATGTTCAAGCTGTTAGAATCGAATGATTTCCTAAAGGATGAGTTATTGAACACTCTTGCCTCATGATACTCGATCAATTGTAGCGAGGTATCAGAGGAAAATTCCGAGTCGATCACAAGCAGGGAAACATTTCTGGAACTTGGTGTCTTGCTTCCAGATTACCGAGCCAACTTTGCCCAGTATGTCTTATACCTTCTGCAAAGAATAAGAAAACTTTTGCATAATTCTTGTTAGCATTAACAAGTATAAATGACGAACACCAAAATTATATATCGGAGAAAGCATTATATTATTCTCAACGAAGGCGATGGAGAAGACTTATCTAGAATCAATTTTTTTAACGTTTCATGCCCTAAGCTCATTTTCAAATAGGAAAACTTGCTCAATTTCAACAGATAACAATAGACAAAAATGCGGAACACAAATGGAGAAACCTTGACAGTTTAATGACTTCAATCCCTCCCCATTCGCTCTATCTGAGGGTTGCTGAGCACACCTGCAAAAATCATTTAACTGGTAACATTCTTGGATCCCCTTTTCATTCTTGTATTAAAGAGCATTGCTCAACTCAGCCATGTTAAGCTGGGTTTACACGAAGGGTGACTTCCCCGGGGCAACGCCCTCTCTCCCTCCCCGCCTCTTCAAAAAAACCCCAATCCCCCTGTCTAACGCCTCCCACTACTACCCCATGCGTGTCGACGCTGCTGCCCCACATGCTGGGACTGTCTTAAGCTGGGTTTACTCGGAGGGTGTCTTCCCCAGAGTGACGCCCCTACCCTACCCCTCTCACCCGCTCAAGCTTCCCCACTTGCGTTTAGACGGAGGGTGAGATGCCCAGGGCTGCCGAAATTAGTGCGTTCAGCAAATATACGAGTTTCCCTTAGAAAAATGTATTTTAATTTCTCTGGAGTGAGAATTTTACTATGGGCAACTTCATGAAAAGGGATATATTGATTTCGAATGACAATAATTGCAAAATAAATGTAGGCAACCCCTCAAACTATGTCAATATAAATGAGATTTATTTTGGTACTGCTGCAGAAAGCATTCTCCTGAGAAATGTCAACAAAATATGTACCAAAAAACTAGAAGAGTTTGGATTGAAAGATCTTAATAAATGTAATTCAATAATACCATATTCAATGCATTTCTCCAATTTTGCGAAAAAGGAGTAGCATGAAAATATCAATATGAAGTGGCTAGAACTGTTTGGTCAACATGCTCCTTTCAAGACAAAAATTGTGTCTGAAAAATACTGGTACGCAGCTTTGTTACTCGCTGCTTCCCGAGTCCATGATGCAGCTTTTGTCAATATCGCAATATTTTGCAGCAGCTAGAAATTTTTTTCGACCCTAACTACATAATGGCAAAAAAACAGGATTTCGTTAACAAGAGCAAGACTAAATGCATGAATGAGATCAAAATCTACGTTAGAGAACACAGACTGCAAAAATTGGAACCACCACGGTAGCTTAGTCAACAAATTAAATAAAAAACATTGGCAGATGAAGGAAGAAGAGGAGGAAAAATTTCATTCTAGCAGGAAAAGTAGGTAAAACCTTAAAATTTTCGTTTTATTGCTAGTTAAATAGATTTGGTACGCTCTAACAATTTTTGGTACGTTTTCATGAAGGTTTTGTACGATCATCAGAAAAAAAATCGGCAACCCTGGAGATAACAGTGACTGAGTGAGGATGTCGAAATGTAATTCAAGGTACGTGCAGAAAAGAAGATGCTATTTTTTACCTGCAAACTATTTCACAGAGGCCGGCATAAGATCAACGTATTCGTGAAGAATTCAAGAATTACTTCTTAAACGAAGGCCAAGTGCCTTGGCAGAAACGAATGTGCCAATTAGATTAATAAGGGATGGAGGCGAATCAATAAAATTTAGCGCGTATATAGCTTCTTATATGAACTTAATGCCCAAACTAAGGAATAATAAAATATAGCTTGCCCAGCAGATGTATATATAGACCAAAATAAATGAAATATGCGCGATAGAGTCTGATTACAGGATATAGAAATAAGTAACAAAAATTATATCAGTCTAAGTCCTATCAAGAGCCATCTTGTGTTAATAATAGCATGATAGCGAACAGTTTGAGCTACTATTGTTAGAGGTAATTACTTTTGAATTAGATCGAAAATCATTTCAGTGATAGTACATGATAAATAAATATATTTACCGCCGCAATAAATACAACCAGACTGACGCTATGCTCTCAATAATTCTACCAATGTGAAAACTTTAGCCTTCAGCCACTTTTCCAGATCAGGAAAGACTTTTTGCATTAAGATTACGCATGAGAACATGACGACAGAGCAGCTAAGACATACATCCTGCCTTCGAGACTGTCTGAAGCGCACTGTCGCTCTGGCGCTCTGAGCAGGGTTGCCAGATGGTTTCATGAATTTTAGGCCAAATTTTACCAAGAAAAAGGCCAAAAAAGGCCAAATTTATTTATAGGTAAACTAATATAGCAGGTAGATGCCCATATGCGCAGAGGTCTCCAAACTTGACAGACTTAGGGCCATATTGATTGCTGCAGTAAGTTCCAAGGGCCAAAAAAGCTTTGATTTTCCTGCCATTATCTATAATTTCTAGAGTACTCGCCGAGTACGCGGTCGGCTCAAGTGTCGCGGGCCGGATTGATCACACTGGCGGGCCGGATTTGGCCCGCGGGCCGTAGTTTGGAGACCCGTGCCTCAGAGTATCATAATTCTACTAGCCATTAAAAAATCTAAATACAAAGAAAAAATAGACCTAACTAGCACTATTCTTCAAGGAATAACATAAATTACTTTGACTTTACATCATCAGCAGAAGTTTGAGAGGTAGAAGCAGCTAGAGAGCTAGTTTCTTGATTTTCGTTTGATAAAAGATGCTCGATTTTATATTAGTTTGCATTCTTGAGGCCACTTTGAAGTCCTTACAACATAAGAAATATTGTTGAGATGTGCTCGGATTTGCACTTTCTCATCTAGCTTTCAAGTTTGTAATCTAATGTTGGGCTTTGTTTTGACTGCTACCATAGAAAACATTCTTCTAACAATATCATTGCTAGCGGGAGTCACCAGGCAATGACCGCATAACCTGAGAGTTCTTTAACCAAGCCAAAACTGCATAGTGTCTTTAGGAATCTCAACACCGTCAGAATGCCCTCCTGCTTCCTGTCTATGATACTAATTTTTCGGTACAGCGGCTCACTAATATTGATACAATCCTGAGCTAAATACAGCCTGTGCAAATCTGCAAACTCTCCTTTGATTACTTGATTTGATATTCGCAAAGGATTTTATAGTATTCAGCAAGATCTAGCTGATCCTGTTGGAGACTAGCTGATCCTGTTGCTCTGCGTTCAACTGTCACGTTTCAGTTTTACGACTTGTACGGCACAAAAACCGGAAAATGACTAAAAAAAGCCAGAAAAAAGCCAAATTTTAGAAAAAGGCCAACCTTCTAATCACGAAGCCAAACGCTTGCAAAAAAAGCCAGATTTGTGATATTTGGCCTTAAAAAGGCCAATATGGCAACCCTGGCTCTGAGGCAGTCCCAGCATGTGGGGCAGCAGCGTCGACACGCATGGGGTAGTAGTGGGAGGCGTTAGACAGGGGGATTGGTTTTTTTTTGAAGAGGCGGGGAGAGAGAGAGGGCGTTGCCCGGGGAAGTCACCCTCCGTGTAAACCCAGCTAGAGCACAGTACAGAGAAGAGAAGTAACTTCATATCCAAAACCGGCTATTGTGACGTCATAACAATTGTGACGTCATAGCGACAATCATCCACTCAGAGCACGGATGTGAATGACGTGACCTTCTGTATGAATCGTGAGGGCTTTCGCCACAGTTGTTGAAATAATCGTGATGGCTACTCGTAAAAAAAAGTGTTCTTACCAGAATTGTTCAAGTAACAGCAAAGACGACTCAGAGCTTAGGTTTTTCAACTTCCCTAAAAAATTATACCCAGAATGGATTGCTGCATCTGGAAATGCAGAGTTGAAAAGTTTATCTCTGAGTTGTTTGAGAACGCACCGATACATTTGTGCTAAGCACTTCAACCGGTCTGATTTCTCAAGAACATTATCACCGTTAAAGGCTAAGAGTTGGCTGAATGAGGGTGCAGTACCAAAAAAATTTGTTGACATTCTTAAGTCTGATGAAGGTAAGTGTTTATTTGGGTACATTAGCCTGACCTAAGAAAGTTTGTTACCGTTATGTTCATACTAAAATCTTCTCATTTTTAATTCATTGTACTGTGAAATTCGTCTACATTTTGGTGGGTTTTACTTATTCTTTTTGTGGATTATTTGTTGGCTTTCATAACATATCAGTCACTTTATAGTACAGTTTCATGCTTATTTCCCAAAGAGTTGCACTTTTATAACACTTTTATTTATAATTTGCATTTCTTTGATATTCTCCAAAGTTTTTAATGTATGTGCTAATGTATTGGTCACCACGAAAGTGTTAAGTAGTTGGTTTTCAGTTCTTATCAATTGAAAATAAAAATTTATTCCATTTAGAAAGAGTACACTACTTTACTATTATAAGTTCTGGAAATTTCAGTTCTCAAATATTACACTTCTTAATCAATGAAGAAGGACAGTTCAAGATCTTGAGTTTGATCCTTAATTTTAGTGTAGAAAGTCCAACGTTGTTGGTGAACCTTTGTTTCCTTGCACACACATTTGTAGAATAAATGTACTTCTGCCTGAAATTTTGCTGATACTTTGATTTAACATTTTTTCTGATAATATGTGTTCTTGAATATCCTGCTATTTTTTGAAAACAGTCATGAATTTATTAATTTGCTGTGCAACTACCAATTTTTTAGATATTGACCTCAGAAATACCTATACTAGAGATGTGACTAAAAAAACCATGCCGTTTTTTTTAAAAAAAACATTTTTTACAAAAAAAAACCGTGGCCAAAAAACCGTGGATATTTTTTTTTATATTTTGTCTGAAAATAACTCAGCATGAAAAAGAACCACATTAAATTATTGGTTTTCATGTCAAATTACAAAATAAAACAGCATACTTCTTAATTGATGGTTTTCCATGGTTTTATGAAATTTTTCATTTTCTGCGGTTTCATGCTTTGATATTTCATTTATTTTACAATACATGTGAATGACCTTCAACTCCCTAAATGGTGTGTTATAATAACATATCTTTACTTATCATTGATAGAGATGTGACTAAAAAACCATGCTGTTTAAAAAAAATGTTATTTATACAAAAATTATGAAAATAAAACATGGATATTAATATATTTATGTGACCTTGAAAATCCAATTCCATTTTTTTTAAAACTTTGTTTTTTAACAGAAAAACCTTGACTAAAAAAACATGGCTATTATATTTCATGGGATCAAAATAATTGTTTTTTTTAAAGACATTTTTAAAAAATCATGACTAAAAAACACGGATGTAAATATCATGAAAGTTATTTCTCTTTATTCGAATTGTCTTTAGAAACTTATAAACAAAGAATGCTGTTAATATTGAAATCATGTTTATTAGAACTGTACTAGGTCTTAGAATAAAATATCTACAAAGAATCTATTCACTCCATAAAACCTTTCAGAGACCAGCTCCATCCTCATTCATTCAGTAAAATTTGGTGAAATGGACAAAGAATTTTCACTGTTCCTTTGAAAAACATTTGACTGAATGACTTACTGAGGGTGGAGCTAGTCTCCGAAAGGTTTTATAGAGTGAATAGATACTTTGTGGATATTTTATTCTAAGACCTGGTACGGTTCTAATGGATATTAATATATCTTATGTGACCAAAAAATCCATGCTGTTTTTTTCAATGTTTTTGTTACAAAAAAGTCATGACTAAAAAACACGGATATTGATATACTTTATTTTACCATAAACAACCATGCTGTTTTTTTGAAAAACATCTTTTTTACAGAAAAATTATGAATAAAAAAATGTGGATATTAATATATTTTATGTGCCAAAAAAAACCATGCTGGTTTTTTTAAATCATGTTTTCTTTACCAAATAATCATGACTAAAAAACATGGGATATTAATGACTTTTTGTGAAAAAAACATGGTTTTTAAAATGTCATGTTTTTTGGTCAGATGAAATTTAATAACACTCATGTTTTTTGTAAAAAAATATTTTTTTTCAAAAAGCATGGTTTTTTGGTCACAAAAAAAATTAATATCCGTGTTTTTTTTTACAGATTAGATCAGTCATTAGTTTTAGCCTCCCTACCCAGCAACAAATGCGATCCAAAGAGAGGAAGGAAGATTATGAAACAAGATCAAAGTTGAAGAAGACAGTAGTAGGTGCTGAAAAACAGGACAGCAGTGAACTGAAAAAAGGTGGTCCTCAACATAACAAAAACATTTTATTTCAACAAAAAGGAGGCCTACCTAACTTGCAGCTTGGGCCCTCACATTGTCCCCCTGGGAGTGTTAGTTCCCATAGATACAATAATTGTATCCCCCTGAGGGGCTGTTTTTTTTTACAAAGAAGTCGTGACCAAAAAATGAATAATAATAACTTTTTAATAAAAAACATGTTATAAAAAAACAATGATATTTTTGGTAACATAAAATATGTTAATATCCATGATTTTAAGACAGGATTTAAAAAAAAACATGAAATAAAACAGCATGGTTTTTTGGTCACCTAAAATATATTCATATCCAGGTTTTCTGATACATCATTGTTTGTAAAAAAATATATTTTTTAAAAAACAGCATAGGGTTTTTTAGGTCTCAAATATATTCATGTTTTTTTAGTCATGATTTTTTAGTACAAAAACATTTTTTTGGTCTCATAAATATATTATTCATGTTTTTTCAGTCATGTTTTTTAGTAAAAAAACATGTTTTTTTAAAAAAACTGCATGGGGAATTTTAGGTCACATAAAATATATTGTTTTTTAGTCATGATTCTTTGTAAAAAAAACAGCATGGTTATATTTGGTACCAGATAATATATTAATATTCATTTTTATTAGTCAGAATTTTTTGCAAAAAAATGTTGTTAAAAAAACAGCATATTTTGTTGGTCACCTAAAATATAATGATATCTATGGTTTTTAGTCATTTTTTTGGAATGAAAACATAAAAAAGAAACCATACAGTAAAAGTGGTGGCAGATAACCCACAATTACCTAGAGGAGTCTAAGAGGTACAGCAGGAGCCAATAAACTATTGATGGAGTCAAAATTCAGAGCTTATTATCTCTGCAAAGTCTGATTTTTTTGTTCATATAAAAATAAAATCAGTCATAGTAGAGATAGTAAGCTCTGAATTTTGACTCCATCAATATAAGTTCAGTGGCTCCTGCTGTTCCTCTCAGACGCCTCTTGGTAATTGTGGGTTTTCTGCCACCACTTTTACTGTATGGTTTCTTTTTGATGTTTTTATAACAATAAAATGACTAAAAAACATGGATATTAATATATTTTAGGTGTCCAAAAAAAAAAAAAACCCAGACATACTTAACAAAATTTAGATGTGCAAAAAAAAAACAAAAAAAACACATAAAAAACACGTTTTGTTTGCAAGAAAATAACGCAATCAAATACCGTTTTTTTTGCATCACTACGCTATACCTAGCTATGATTCTTAAATCAGGGGTCATTGAAGTAAAAACCACAAGTGCTTATATAACATAAAGAATTGTAAACCCATTGGTAACTGTATTTCATGTTTAATTTCATAGAAACAAAGTTCATTTTTCAATAAGGAGGATGAGACTTTGTCAGATATATAAACTAACACACAGTTGCTATAGTTGGTCAGAGCTTTGGGTTTTTGTCCAAACCTCACACTTGTGCCCAAAAAAATGTAGTCCAAAAACTGCAAACTTTTTTGAGCTTTTATCAAGGACAAGGTCAGTATTAAAAAACTCACAAGACAGAGTTAACAAATGAAAATACCCCTTTGAACTTTATCCTAAATTTGAACTCATACATTGCAACCAATAAAGTAATATAACCATGTAAATACACGTCATTGTTGCTTCAAATATGCTGGATACAAATATTTACAACTCAATCACAAATATGCATTTTGTTCAGTGATATATGAGATGAAGAATAATACCCCTGAATGAATTTTGAAAACAGTTATTTCTTGAACAACAAAAGTTATAATAAATATGCAATATGAGATTACATTGTTGTATTAGTTCATTTATTATCATTTTCCCATATTTTGTAAAATATCACTGAGTTGCTCAACATGTGAGGATGACTAATTACCTAATGGTTCTTTTAGTATAAAAGGCAAGGGATTTGAGAAGCTAAGAATATTCTAGCTCTGTTTTTATTACCTGCACTCATATATGTTTGTATTAAAGTAGCAGCATATTTATATAACTGTCATATTGGTTACAATGTTTTGAAAACTTTTCATGTTAGCTATGCTTAGAAGGCACTGTGTAACAGTGATGGATGTGTTTTGTTCTTGAAGTATTCAGGCTCAAATTTGTTACCCCGATTCCTTACAACTCCTATTAAATGATAAAATTGCAAATATTTATATATTAATTGTCAGTCCTGTAAGAAAAAATGGAAATAATTCCCAATGAATAAAATACTGGAATGAAATAAAAAACACTCAAAGAAATAAATATTACTGGAAAAACATGATAACCTCTAAATGAAATTGAATTTTAAAGAAATAAATTTTGCCCAACCTGATTAATTGAAAGAGTTGTGTATATCATTTATTTCTCATTGATTGTTATTCAAATATACTCGTTGTTCATACTTTTTTTAATTCTGAACAATGGAGTATTTAGGTTTTAATTTTGCCAAAAAATATTCAATTAGGGCAAAAGAGATTTTAGCTAACCCTGTGACAACCTCTCAGGTTTTAACAGAAGGAGAATGATTTTGCTGCAAAGAGCTAACTATGGGTTCTTTCTTCCTCACAGCTAATGCTCAGCTCATGTTCCCTGCAAAGAGAGTTTCTCCATCAACCTCTGACGAGTCTCCGTTAAAAAAAATGAGGACTACAATCGGAACACCTCCCAGAGCCCCAACAAGAACGCCTGTTAGGAACCTTATCAGAAGCCTGCCCCACAACCCAAATCAGCTTCCAATCAGCACCCTTGGACTTCAAGCCAGCACTTCAGGAGCAGTCCCTGTGATTACCCCAACAAAGATTTCAGTTAGAAGTCCCATGAGGACTCCCATCAAAATCCCCCTCAGATCTTCTGTGGCAACCCAAGTCAAAGCCAAAGTCACAAGTCCTGCCACAGTTTTGTCAAAGGCCTCCATCAATGCTGTAAGTAGTAGCACTCCAGTGATGGTTGTTGGTGTCAAGAGTGGTAATTAACCTTGCCTAATAAGTGAGCCTTTAGTGAAGGAGTATGTATTTATGGATCCGAATTGTTTTATTATTTAAATTTTTAAAGTGGTCTTAAACTTTTGAGCAGCAGTGTATATGTTTCCAATGTAGTTTCAAAAGATTGTACTTCGATTAATGACTGCCCAAGGTCAATTCTAACAATTGTGTTACATTTAAAAAGTTTTTTTATGCTCGGATTGCTTCTTGTCTTAATAGTAGCTCAAATTTGTTCATAACATAAAATCAGGACCTTTATTTTTCATAATGATTTATTCTTCATGTGCTGAGCCTTCAACAACTGTTGTGTGGTTTGTGTGATCATGATTGTTGATGTGTTCTAGCATTCTGGAGGTGACAATATAATTGAATCACAGAAGATGTGAGGAAAGAAGGTTGTTGGGTCTCATAATGTGTAACGTATGAGACTTACGAGGTATGCCAATTCTCAGCTCTACTTATATATTCTGTATTACATTTTGTTCCTGTTAAAATAAAAGTACACCGCTGTAAGCTTCTTCATGGGCATTACGTTTTAGAAAGTTCTTTGTTGCTTAAGCTCAGCAGGCACCATGGTCCTACTTGCGTGTTTAGTGTTCGTGAAGTATTTATGCTCTGTGTATATATATGCCTTAAAGCATGGTTTTATCTTATAATTTAGGTTCCAAACATCTATGTGTAAAGGATCTTACATATAACCAGTCATTTAGCTGATTCTCAGCTCAAGAAATAAAGAGGTCTAATAAAACTCAAGAAATACCTAGGACAGCCGGTTATTGTTATTTTTTAAGTATAGAAATAGATTTTTTACTCCGTTGGTTTCTAATTATTAAATTATTCTATGAAGATTCTGTTCGATTTTCTATTAATTTCATGTCATTTCAAAGTAGATTCCATAACTAATGAATTTTGCAATACACATTTATTCCTGTGCATGTGATTTAATAGAGTGTGTATGTTTCATTTCAGGTCCCTAACCCAACTTGTGTATCACAGACTCAACAAATTGCAACTCCTTCAAATTTGGGTTCAACTGAGAAAGTGGAAAAAGATTCCTTCAACTGGACAGTGAGTGTTGCTTGTTTTATACTGTCTTCATTGCCATTTAAATTTTTTATATTCATGTAGAACATTTATTAAAATCACACATTAACTTTCCTCATTCTCCTATTTCTCTTCCTTCTCTTTCCCTCTCTTTTATCCCTAACTCACCTTACCATTCTCCTCCACTATCCCATTCCTCTCGCTCAGGGATGGAAAAAAGCATGGTTTTTTTTAAGTTGATGGTGGGATATTCAAGACATGAAACAGCAGAAAGTGCTGATTCCTGGAAAAACACTGACAGTTTCTGCAAGTTTATAAGCAATCTTCATTCTTGCCCGCAAGTTCAGGATCCAGTGAGAGAATTTTCTCAACATTTGGAATTGTGTGGAATAAATTGAGATATAGATTAGGATCGGAATGTGCACAGAAATTGGTCTCATTATATCGCAACCTCACAAATGATCATGATATGGATGACTATGATGAAATGGCAGTGGATGTAGAGAGAAACACAGTAGTACTGTAGTAGCAGTCTAGTCTAGGAGACAGAGGAAGAATTCAGAAGTTTCTATACTCTCAAATAGTCAAACTGCATTTGTTTCTTAGTTTTTGTTTTTTACCTTGGAAATTGAACTCGTGGAAGTATACTAGTCCCTCGAGTTTTGTTTTGTGATTCGGGTTTTTCTTATTTTATTTTTATAGTGGTGTTTTTCGTTTTTCAATATTTATTGTCATGGTCATGCAAATGCCTTGGACAAATTTTTGACAAAATAAATATTTAGCTCATTTTGATTCTATAAGCTTGAAAACAAGTGAAATTTAAATAGCACTAATAAAACCCAAAAAAGCTCAAAAAAACATTTAGTGTTTTTTTTCGTGTTTTGTTTTGCCTTTTTTGGGTGTTTTTTTTATGTGCCAACCCTGTTCTCGCTCCACCTCCATTTGATTTGTGTATTATCAAATTATCAAGCCCCTAATATTTCTTCTTCACTTCATATTCCTACAGTCCTACTTTCCTTTCCTGTCGTGTACAAATAACGTATCACATTTTTCGTTACTTATTTTTGTTAGCGCTTAACCTCTTTTCATCTAAATTTTCCCTCCATTGCCATTTTGTTTATTTGTTTGTTTCTTCCAGGAGAAGGCCTGTATGACGAAAGATGAAGCAACTCTGACCTGTAAGAAGAAATTGTTTGATCAGCCTTCTGCACTAGTAACGACCAAACGTTCGTCTACATTTTTAAAACCCAAAAGCAAGGGGGCTTCTCTCATGAGAAAGAGAGTTAGGGGACCTATCATCAATCGTCGGTATAACCTGCAGAACATAGTACAACAGTTTCATCCATCATTTGGTCCGTACATCACGGAATTTGTCAAATTTAAACTGAAAGGAAAGCGACGCTACACATCGTTTCATAAGTGGATGGCAGTTAACATGCTAGTGAGTTGCAGCATATCCGGGTACAACTTGTTGAGGAGAATGCTACCACTACCATCGCCTTCTACAATTCTTCGTGTCCTGAAGGCCCACAAAATGAACCCCGGTTGCAATGAGCAGAACATATCAATGTTAAAACTCAAAGTTAATCCCCAAAGTGAACACGATAAGCTAATTTTTATCCTTATGGATGAAATGTCATTAAGAAGAGGCCTGTCGGACAGTCCCGACAAGAAGAAAATATTTGGGTACGCAGACGATGGTTTTCAGAGAAAAAAGAACTTGGTGTCATCAGCATTGTGCGTTATGGCGTGTGGGGTGGAGAAACACTGGCAATTTCCAATTGGATATTATTTAACATCGGGTGCTGTTCAATCTACCAGTCTTATTGAAATTCTTCAGACCGTTATAAAATCCCTTGAAACTGAGGGCTTTGTAGGGCTTGGAATAACTTCTGACCAAGGTTCAAATTTTGAAAAAGCTTTCAAATCCCTGGGTTGCTCACATACAAACCCAACTATTGAGCTAGGAACGAAGTCCTACTTTGTCTACAAAGACCCTCCCCATCTACTGAAAAACTCAAGAAATCTCTTGCTCAGAAGTGACGTTCCTGTGCCAGGCTTTAAGCACGCTGCAAGCTGGGATCACATCGTCACACTGTTTGAAAAAGAGAAAATGCACAGCTTGAAAATGGTTCCAAAGCTGTCTGATAGGCATGTGCACAGTTTGAGGTTTTCATCAAAAATGAAAGTGAAACTTGCAGCTCAGGTGTTGTCGAATTCCACTGCTGCAGCTCTAGATGCCGGTATTGCGCAAACAGTGAATAATGTGTCAGTTGCAGCTACTAGTTCTTACTGCAAGAAGATAAACGACATATTTGACGTCTTGAATTCCGTCACATCGAGATGTTCAGTACCTTTACGAAGACCCATATGTACTAATTCGGACCAGTTCAAGTTTCTTCGTGAGTCTGTGCTTTGGTTGCAAGAGTTGCAAGATCTCAATGCTCGGAAACGCTGTAGCTTTATCAATGGATGGATTCAGTCCATTAATGTGATCCTGCAGCTTTGGCAACGCTTGGACGAGTATAAACTACCCTACTTGTCTACGAGGAATATATGTCAAGACGGGCTCGAGTGTTTCTTTGGCAAGATTCGATTCCTTCAGAAATTTCCGGACGCCAGAACATTTGCCGACAGCTACTCAAAAATCGCTACTGCGTCATTCATGCGAGCGCCATTGGCTGCTAATTGCAAGACTGTGGAAGACCAGCTGGATGCGACTTTGGTTCACTTTTCGAAGGTAAGTGGTGATATTCATATAACCCTTGAAGTGATATTCAACATAAAGATCAAATATGCGTCGTGACGTCACGGTTGTAAAGTGTTAAGAAACTTTAATTGTTCGCGTTGGAAGAATATATTTTGAGTTATGAAATTCGATTCAAATGTTCCGTTTGACAATTGTTTTTTTATTCTCGAAGGGAAAAAATAGTACATGGTCACTTTAGATGAATGGTCACAGAAAGTGACCATGGTCACCTTATAATCCCTATACTAAGAACGACAGTCGTGTGTTTATATATTGATTCATTTATATGTTTCGTGTTTGCCTCTTGAGAATAGATAGAAAGAAATTAGGACTGGCGGTCTTGGTTTTAGTTCACTGGTAAATTAATGCACTCATTTTCGCTGTACAATTGCACTATAATATAAGTCACTTTCAAAACATTATAGAGATCCAGAGCCTTATATACTCGAGTCCGTATCCTGTATACTGAGGTCGGCGGGGTTTTGCATATAACGCTACAATTTACATACTGAAGCTCACAGTTGCTTTCATTAATGCTGAGTTTCTGTATCTAGGATATGACTCGAATGGCTATAACTACTTCCATTGTAATATGTAAATCACGAGGATTATTTGAGAAATTCGATGTTTCGTCTTTCCATCTGAGGGATTAAAATAGGGGGAATTTGATAGCCAGTGAAGCCTGTATCACAGAAACGCGCATCACACTTTTAGTTTTTCAAGTATTACTCATACAGTCGTACTACTACTCCTACAGTCGTACTACTACTCCTACAGTCGTACTACTACTCCTACTCCTAGGAACTAGTACTAGTACCACTACTAGTACCACTACCACCACCACCAAAACCACCACCATCACTAGTACCACCACCAGTACCACTACCACCACCACTACCACCACCACTACCACCTCCACCACCACCACCACCACCACCACCACCACCACCACCACAATCCACCACCACCACCACCACAATCCACCACCACCACCACCACCACAATCCACCACCACAATCCACCACCGCAATCCACCACCACCACCACCACCAGTAACACTACCACCACCACCAGTAACACTACCACTACCACCAGTAACACTACCACCTACCACCAGTACCACTACCACCACCACCAGTACCACTACCACCATCCTACCACTACCACCATCCTACCACTACCACTATCCTACCACTATCCTACCACTACCCTACCACTACTCCTACCACTACCCTACCACTACCCTACCACTACTCCTACCACTACCCTACCACTACCCTACCACTATCCTACCACTATCCTACCACTACTCCTACCACTATCCTACCACTATCCTACCACTACTCCTACCACTACCCTACAACTACCTACCACTACTCTTACTACTACTACTACCACCACCACCACAACTACCACCACCACAACTACCACCACCACCACCACCACTTCTACTACTTTTTACTATTTAAATATGGAAGTCGGCATGTGTAAATATTAAACTGTTTTCCTCCTCTGATTCAGCGATCAGAAGATGAGGATTTGTCTCCGCCGCCGGTTGTACTCAACAACGAAGACATGACTACCGCGAAGCACTTCGATGGCAACGAATCGGTTGGAACTCTGTTTGAGTCGGCCGAGGTCAACAATGCAGCAGCTTACTTGAGTGGGTATGTTGCTATGAAAGTTGATAGATATCACCGAAGTAAGAAAGGTTCAATGTTAAAAGACTGCTCTGCGTGTTCGTTAATTCTTGCGCCTGAAGGCCTAAACACGCACCTCTTCGTGTCATTCAAAGAATATGTACAAAACAATGATCCGCAACGAAGCCTCCATTACTGCAGCAAATCTTTCATTGAAACAATCATGAACTACGAGAGAGTATTTTTGTTCTGTTTTGATAAGTTCAGTCATGTTCAAGGTTTCTGTGAACTAGCTCAGAAAGTCATTGATGAAGCGTGCTCTCCGCCTGTATTGTGCGCTGCTGATGTGAAGGAGTTCTTCATCAAATTTTATGTGACTTGCAGGACTTATCAAACCATTAAGCACATCAATAAAGCCTTAGAGAGCAGTAACCCTAGTTATAAAATGAAGAAAATTACACATCAATGAAATGTTACAATAAGACTTGGTTTTGGAAAAATATAGCTTCATTTCTTTTCGTTGCTTGTTATTTATTTCTTTGTAATGAACAGCATTGGTGCACGATTGTATAAATGTTCGTATTGCTCTTTCTTAAGAATTGTGTATTAAATTTCTCTTAATTTGTCAGCTAATTCCGTAATTCCTTTTCGTTTTACTTTCGTTCCATTGTATTGTATTGAAATGAGCGCAGCGATATTCGTGTTACAAAGTATCTGCAGTCGTGTAAAAGCCTGTCAATTTGTTGCATGTGATGCTGAATAGTGTCAATGATAAGATTGTCACGCATGGATGGAAGGAGGAAACTCAATCAGAATTAAATACAAGTATGTAAATTTGCGTAGAGGATGGACGGAATAATTTACCGCACACTTGTGGTATTTCTCATAATTGTAGAAGTCTGATTGACTAAGAAAGAAACAAGCAGGTTAACATTGAAGTTATTGCTGGTGTTATTATTAGTTCTTTCTATTATTGGCAGTTCATTTATTCTTAATCTATTTGCTGACTTATTACAATTCTCGTGCAATGTCTGTGTTTGAACAAATAGTAATTTCAAATTAGTGATCATAATATATATTTTTGATTCATTATTTACGATCTGCTGAACATATTATCGTTGTATATGTTGCCCCAGAAGTAACCGATCCTTTTAATTTGCCGATAAAAAAATACTATGCTAGGATTTTGAAACTAATTTTCTTCTAAGGATAAACAACATATGGTTTATGTGGTATGTTTTGTTTTGAAAACAGGACTCTTTAAGTGATAGCCATGGCCGTTTTTACAATTTGAACTTTATTCTTTATCGTTTCAATAACGCTCCATCGCGCATTACACGAGAGTTAAGCTATTTCATGAAAAGTTCATTTAGTTAGTGTACATTTGTTGATTTTGTTACATAACTCGTGACGAGTCCCACAAGAAAACCTCGCTTAGGGAACAAATTTGGAGAACGAGGGGTCGAGTGAATCATGATAAATTGTGGGTTTGAAACCGAAGCAAAGCGAGAGTAGCTTTTTAGTTGCTGAGTTAATTAAGTGCCACGTTATTTGTAAGCATGAACATATTTTTTAGTCGAATAAATAAGTATTAACATTATAGTGTTCATAGCTCTACTTTCATCAACCAATTAAAAGGTCAATTAATTATGGGCTGCCCTCATTTTACTTTCTCTCGCTATGGACAATGTTTCATTTAATTTTCTGGTGTCAATTTTCGTCACAGAATCCCCGTTAGCTCTCATCGATAACCAACGCCTTTATTTCCTGGTGTAAGCAGCCAACTATTGAATCTGTAGGAATTAGCTCTGACATAGGGATAGATGTAAATATATGTTTGATTTTGTAACGGACCATCTTTTTTTCTGTTCACTGGTGTCTTTTTTCAGCATCTGTTACTTTCTTTGTCCACTTTTATCATATTTCAATAACATTCTTCAATCTTGCTGTTTCTGTGCGTGATGTGTGTGGACGTATCTCGTCCTTTGATTCCCCATTCCCTTAATTGCACACTAAATGGCTTCTTCTGCTCTCCTTTCTTGGGACCACCTTTCACGTGGTGTGAGAGGCTTAAACTAACTCAGTATGTAATCGTCGTGGTGTAATATATTGCGCACTCTTCAAAGATGCATATTATATTAGAATTGTGTAGACTAATCATGTTACATGGAGATTTTTGTTTACGTTTCTCTAGTTTTACTATTTGTTTTCGATGAGTTGCGGAACGTAGCTTGTTATAGGAAATAATAAGTACTTACTGTTGAGTACTTTCTTTTACGAGCAATCAACTAAATTGATCTGGTGTTCTTCTATTGGAGAAAGAATAATATTTATTAGTAAACTAAACTTGAATTATGTCCATGTATTTAGTTTCATGATAAAGCGTTACTGCCATCCATTAGTAAAAAATATAGAGTGCACTGTTACCATCCTAAATGTAAAAATTTCATTTAATCTGCGTTGGAATTTTGTTACCGAAAATATGTGTCATGTCGATGACCATAACTCACCAGTCTCTAATTCACCAAAGCTCGTGTTGACAAATATTGTTGGTATGGAATCATGGACATTAATTCACGAATTTGTGGATCAAAACATTGAAATACTATACCCTCAAACAACACGTAAATGATAGCTTTTGTAAATTATGCAGGTACGGGTGTAAAAATGTCGTTTTGAATGCTCGTTAAAATATGATCTTGAGCAAACTAACTTATTACGATGAAGTATTCATTGAATAAATAATACAGCCCCAGCGTTTTAGTTTTACTTACATTTCTATTCCAATCGTATTTGACTAGGTAAAAGATAAGAGCAAACAAAGAACAGCTGGGAACGCCAGAAGCAACGCAGTCGAGGTATTGTACGTCTGGCAGAAAGTGTACACGAAATAGACCAATCAGCGGCCGGCTATTGTGACGTCACGCTTAGCCAAAGCATGACGTCACACGCTGCCAAAAGCGGTCGTGCCAACCCCGCTATTTGAAACTACTTCTCTTCTCTGTACTGTGGCTAGACACAGACCAAATACAAGAAGATACGGGATTCATCAGTATTTTGCTCCGAGCTGGAGACGTAAAAAACGTCATCACCAATGACCACTCAGGGCGCAGAGATTTCATGACATCATTTGTTTTGAAATTGGTGCGCATTGATTGGTTGACATTATTAGAAGAAAGTTCTGCATCATGGCCACAGAGTCTGTGTCATGGCACAGTGATCATGGCGCCTTGTATTCGTGTGAAGCGTTGTTGTATGACTAATTGCGAAAATAATAGCGTCAATCGCCCTGATTTAGTTTATTTCAATTTTAGAAAGAAAACTTGTTCTGCGTGGCTTGAAGCGTGCGGTAATGAGGCTCTTCACTTGTTGAAACTGCGAAATTTAATTAGGAATTACTATGTGTGTGCCCAACACTTCTGCAAATGGGATTATTCATATGTGTTATCTCCATTCAAAAATAAGTTCTTGTTAAAACCTGATGCTATTCCACAACAAACTGTGGTGGACAAACCAGGTAATGTGTAATTGTTAAAAATATCTAGTTGCAAATTGCAATTGTCTTTGTTTTCAGTATTTCGTAATGCAGTCTCATTCATGAGAGTGACACCTTTGAATTGTTTTCAATTTTGTTATGAGATCTAATGATGACAATGTAATGCTTTATTATTGGATGCTTTATTATTGCAAGGCTTTATTGGAGTTGAATGGTAATGGTTAGATATTAAATTATTGTGTTATTTCTGATTGAAATGCATTACTGTAGCCTATGCTTTAAAACTTATTTGCATTATTCTTTTGTAACATCATGAATAATGCAAATATTTTGATTAATTTGATTGTTTGAGAATGACCAAAACTCTGATGCAAATGCACTGCGTGTAAAAATATATGGGCATCATTCTGCTGAAGCGCTCCTAAATTAGTAAGTCAATTGATCAAAGAAGTTACTAGAAATTAGTACACGTAACTCAGAGGAATTCTATTTTAAATCATATTGTTCTAAAACTAGTGACAGAAACCTTCAATTGTAGGTTACTATGTGAACTTCAATAAACCTAGAAACATAAATATTGTTACTTATTGAGATTGCTTCTAAAATGCAAACTTATTGTGCTTAAAAGTGATTTTTACTAATTATTATTTGGAGCATATGTAAATAAAAAAAGTCATGACACATAACTTCCCCATGAGTGACCACTCTTGCCTGCTTCAAGTTGTGTAGGAGTGAACATTTGTTTAAATGTAGCAATGAAAGGTCCATTCATTATTGTGATGACTGGCAAGTGACTGAATACTACCTAATTTTTCCATGTTTGATAATTATTTTCATTTCACAATTTACCCTATGGTATGTCTATAGTGTCAACTTGAGACCACTCTAGAGCCTTTTAACTTTAATTTAAAAATGCTCAAGTTCAATTTAATGAAGCTCAAGTTGAATTTAAAAATTCTAAAGTAGGCTATATTTTAAATTAGGTATTAGGCTATATTAGAATTATTAGTTAAGAGATTGGCCTCTAATTTGGTATTACATTGTATGTATAATACTATTTTATACGAGATAACATGATATAATAAACCACTATTGTAGCAGCCTGATTGTTTAAATATAAGTTTGAAGCTATGTAATGCTGAACTTTTCAGTCAGTGCAGTTTGCTAATTGTCACAGTTACTTATTACATAAAGTTTATTTGGACCATTTTTTGTAAGTAGCTATAAATACCTATGACCTGTTTAGCAAATGATTCATAGGTAAAACTTGAAGAATGTCAAATTAAGTACAAAATCACAGCACTTTTGTTTGTCTGATATTATATTTACTCTATTTTCAGTGCCAGCAATTTTAAACAATTATGCATTGTCACAAATAAGCTTCAATTATATTATTATTGCATAGGTGTGCAATTTTAGAAACATAACCTTTTCAACATTGAACTTGATGTTTTTTAAATTGAACTTGAGCTTTTTTAAATTAAACTTGACCTTTTTAAAATTAAACTTGACCTTTTTTAAATTAAAATTGATATATTTTTTAAATTAAACTTGGCCTTTTTGTAAATTAAAGTTGAAATTTTTTAAATTAAACTTTTTTTTTAAATTAAACTTGATCTTTGTTAACTTGAATTTTACCTTTGTTAAATTGAACTTCAGCTTTCTTATACTAAAGGTAAAAAGCTGTAGTAGCATTACAACCGTTATCTTTTCACAAGCGGTGCATTTGTGTCTGAATGTTTACTCCAAACATATTACATACCATAACATTCAAATTTACTTTTCTCTTACTTTTCGGAAAGATTGAACATGTTTTCTATGGGTATGTACAGAACATGCTTATGTTGTTCTTAAACAATCAAAAATGACAAAGTAATTGCATGATAGTTGATGTTAGGAAAGAACAATGCAGGTAATTTTATACCATAATCTACAGTGCTGCATCATAGTCATTAATAATATGAAATATATAGTATTTGCAATATTGCTAGTGTTAGGATAAAATCTTGCAAATTAGTTGTTCAATTTAAGCTACAATACTTCATATTAATTATCAAACAATAATGCCATACAATTTCTATCCATACCCTTTAAACCCTCCAAAAAAACTTTGCATTGCAAATGGGCAAATGAGTATCAACTTTTGTGGTCCGGTTTCCAGTGACTCCTCTTGCAAAAATCAAGCAGTTCATATTAACCGGGTGTTTCATTCAACAAATGAGAATATCTGCAATAGGCACAATAGAAGTGAACCTTGAGAAGCATTTGTAAATCATTTGTTGGTGTTGGAAAGATGACTTACAAAAATTGTAATTACCTCACAAAAGCAAAACTTAATATAGGATCTGTTTGGTGTCAACAAACTGAGGCATAAATGCACTGCTTGTGAGAAGGTAATGGTTGTAATGCTCATGGTGCTGCCCAACGCTCAATCCCAGGTGCTGGCAAGCCGTCAACCCCAGGTGCTGGCAAGCCGTCAACCCCAGGTGCTGCCAAGACGTCAACCCCAGGTGCTGGCAAGCCGTCAACCCCAGGTGCTGCCAAGCCGTCAATCCCAGGTGCTGCCAAGCCGTCAACCCCAGGTGCTGCCAAGACGTCAACCCCAGGTGCTGCCAAGACGTCAACCCCAGGTGCTGCCAAGACGTCAACCCCAGGTGCTGCCAAGCCGTCAACCTCAGGTGCTGCCAAGCCATCAACCTCAGGTGCTGCCAAGCCGTCAACCCCAGGTGCTGCCAAGACGTCAACCCCAGGTGCTGCCAAGACGTCAACCCCAGGTGCTGCCAAGACGTCAACCCCAGGTGCTGGCAAGCCGTCAACCCCAGGTGCTGGCAAGCCGTCAATCCCAGGTTCTGCCAAGCCGTCAACCCCAGGGGCTGCCAAGACGTCAACCCCAGGTGCTGCCAAGCCGTCAACCCCAGGTGCTGGCAAGCCGTCAACCCCAGGTGCTGCCAAGCCGTCAATCCCAGGTGCTGCCAAGCCGTCAATCCCAGGTGCTGCCAAGCCGTCAACCCCAGGTGCTGCCAAGACGTCAACCCCAGGTGCTGCCAAGACGTCAACCCCAGGTGCTGCCAAGACGTCAATCCCAGGTGCTGCCAAGCCGTCAACCCCAGGTGCTGCCAAGACGTCAACCCCAGGTGCTGCCAAGCCGTCAATCCCAGGTGCTGCCAAGCCGTCAATCCCAGGTGCTGCCAAGCCGTCAACCCCAGGTGCTGCCAAGACGTCAACCCCAGGTGCTGGAAAGCCGTCAATCCCAGGTGCTGCCAAGCCGTCAACCCCAGGTGCTGCCAAGACGTCAACCCCAGGTGCTGCCAAGCCGTCAACCCCAGGTGCTGGCAAGCCGTCAACCCCAGGTGCTGCCAAGCCGTCAATCCCAGGTGCTGCCAAGCCGTCAATCCCAGGTGCTGCCAAGCCGTCAACCCCAGGTGCTGCCAAGACGTAAACCCCAGGTGCTGCCAAGACGTCAACCCCAGGTGCTGCCAAGACGTCAATCCCAGGTGCTGCCAAGCCGTCAACCCCAGGTGCTGCCAAGACGTCAACCCCAGGTGCTGCCAAGCCGTCAATCCCAGGTGCTGCCAAGCCGTCAATCCCAGGTGCTGCCAAGCCGTCAACCCCAGGTGCTGCCAAGACGTCAACCCCAGGTGCTGCCAAGCCGTCAACCTCAGGTGCTGCAAAACCTTTCATTACTTGCGCTAAAAGGCTTTCAGCACAAAATGCACCCAACTTTGTCACTTCTGATGTTGCGCAACAGGACACAAAAGTGAACATTGTAATAGCTTCATCAGTACAGGTCAGTCATGTTGAAAGTACAGCTTACTGCATTTTCAGTTACAGATTGGGAAATCCATTAGGGGGCATAGGGTAAGCAATTTTAGTTTAGTTACCTTTGTCAATCCTATGCTATGGGCATTGTTGACCCCAGGGGATTTTGTTTCGTGACCTAAGCTATAAAAAGGCCTTCGGCAATCCTAATTTTGTGTGCTCACTTTGAGTCGTCCAATTTTCGTACCTTTTTTGCTATCATTTCTTTTCCTGTTTTTCCTCTTCTTTCTTAACTCGCTGTTTCTGTCTGTAGGATTTTATTGATTGCAAGTAAATTAACGAGTGTAATTGATGTTTTGTACATTATTCCAGAGCTCTTCCAAGAGTGCCAATCCTCCAATCCATTGTAAACGGCGCTTGTTTGCAACGTCTGAGGAATGTAGGGTTGCCCAAGAAGGTCCAGCTATTGCGTCTGGCACTCCTGATCCTGTAGAACCTGCCATCAGTGCTAACTCCAAGGAGGTGTGTGGAAGGGGCATTAGAGGTAGACCAAAGTTAGGGTGGGTGAATGGGATGGGAGTGGCCATTGCGTGGTTGTGGTGTGTTATTTGAGGAAGCCAGATGACTCGGAGAAGGTAAATGTTAATGGACGGTGCTTGTGAATGCCTGATTTTGACGCAGCCCCGAGGGGGTGTGGCGGACGTCTTGGACACGTATGGGCGCAGGTCTGGGGTGCACGTGACTTTCATGATACAGCAAGGGTAAACCAGTGAAAAGTGCCTGCTGCCGAATTCGATAACCTAAAACCCAAAGTTTTGTGTGTGAGTGGTTAGGACTTGGCGCTTTTGGCTATACCTTTCCTTCTTGAAGCGAGGGAACAACCTTAGATCTATAGTTATGTCGAAAAATGGTGTAAACAATATGCCATGAGCATACTATTTCTGTGAACACCGATTGTGGGATGATTTGATTCCATTTAGGCAATGTAGAAATTTTTCTCAATATTATTATTAGGACATTTAATAAAATTAACTAACTTTATCTGTACTTCAATCATTTATAAATTGTTTCAGAGCTCTCTAGGTAAAAGGAAATGGTCCGAGTTGCAAAGCTCTCACCATCCAAGGTTGCCTTGCAAAAGACGCCTAATAGAGTCTCCTTCCGGAACTCGGATTGCCCTTGAATGCTCCTCTACATCAACTACAAAGAGAGCTAAGAAAGAAAGAAGGCATTGTAAGAAATCACGGGTTTTGTACAGGAGATTGAACACCGATGCATTTCTGAGGAGCGTTTCTGGCAGACTTGGACCGTACCTCAGTGAATTTGTCAAACATAAGTTGAGGGGTAAACAACGGTACAGCATGTATCATAAATGGCTGGCTCTAAATATCCTTGTCAGTTCATCTGTCAGCCATTATCAGCTAATGAGGAACATCATACCCTTGCCTTCATATACTACTGTGGTGAGTGTGCTGCGAAATTTCAAGTTATCACCAGGCATTAGTAGTAAAAGTGTTTCCATCTTGAAGATGAAAGTGAAACCCACAAACCCGAAAGATAAACTATGCTTTATTTTCGCTGATGAAATGTCCCTCCGTAGAGGGTTATCATATAATCAAGAAAAAGATACCGTAATAGGATATGAAAATATAAAAACCGGAAATTGCAAAAAACTGGCTACTTCTGCATTTTGTGTTATGGCTTCTGGGGTAGCCAAAAAGTGGAAACATCCAATTGGCTTCTACTTTACATCATCCGCTATGCCCTCTGCGTACATCAAAGACATCTTGCGGGAGTCTGTTGCTGCAATGGAAAAGCAAGGCTTCGTTGTTTTAGGCATAACGAGCGACCAAGGCAGCAATTTCCAAAAAGCGTTCAAGGAAATGGGCTGCTCATCAACCAATCCTGTTGTAGAATTTGGAAATAAAAAGTATATTGTGTTAAAAGACCCTCCTCATTTAATTAAAAATGCTCGAAACTTTCTTCTCAAAGGTGATTTAATCATGCCCACTCTAAATTCCACAGCTTCTTGGCATCACATCAAACAACTTTTTGAATTGGAACAGAAAAGTAGCATAAAATGTGTTCCTCGTCTGTCGCATGAGCATGTGTACAATTTGAAATTTGCCCAAAGGATGAAAGTCAAACTAGCCACTCAAGTGTTGTCGAACTCAACAAGTGCGGCTTTAGACTACTACGTCTCAAAACAATCCCTCTCAGCTTCTGCGTCAGCAACCAGCTTGTACTGTAAAAAATTTAATGATCTATTCGATATTTTTAACTCTCAGTCTCCTGCAGAGAAAGTGCCTCTCAGGAAACCACTCTCACAAAGTTCTCCGTCTATTGAAATCTTGAAGGACTACATCTCTTGGCTACAAGAATTGCGCTCATTGAACCCCCAACGAAGATGTTTCTTTATTGACGGGTGGATTCAATCCATCAATGCACTTTTATTGTTGAGAACAGAAATCAAGGAAGATGTCCTACCTTACATGTGCGTCAGGAATCTGTGTCAAGACGAGCTGGAAAAATTCTTTGGTAAAATCAGAAACGTACAGAAGTTTCCAACTCCTCAAAATTTCATTGACGCTTACTGCAAAGTGTCGACAGCTTCTCTCATGAGGGCACCAATGAAGAGCAATGTTGAGGTGGCCGAAGAAGACCTGAATGTGGAAATGTGGAACATAGTTGAAGAGGTAATGAAGAAATAATTTTCTTGATGTTGTTCTAACGTCATAGATTCTTCATTCTGATTGAGGCTACTTGTATGAAGCGTATATACTTGACGTTTAGGCTCGTATCAGTTCTAATTACACTCTAAAATGACGGTACTGCCATTGTAAATTTACACGAGCTGTTCTACAAATTAAGCCATTGTTGTTGGGCTCTAGTGATGTATGTTTCACTTCTATAATGTTTAGTTGTATATCATTCCATGTGTATTTATTACAGTGATATTAAGTTAAGTCTGGACGATTCTTATTGATAATTTTGTCACGATTTCTTATGGCTGTGTTACGGTTTGATTTCCAGGTTCCTGAAGAGGCCCCTGAGGCGGTTGTTCTCTCCTACCAAGAAATAGAGGCAGCCAAAACTTTCTCCGCATCTACGATTGTTGGAGGGATGTTCGAGTCAATGGAGGTAGATGGTGCCGTTACCTACTTCGCTGGGTATATAGCCCATAAAATCAACCAGTTTCACCTCAAGTTGAAAGGATCAACCTTACCTTCATGTGAAACTTGTTCTCGTATTCTCACGAATCAAGATTTATCTATGCACCTCTTCACAAGCTTTAAAGAGTATGTTGAAACTTCCCCGCCTTCTCTCAATTACTGCAGCGAAGAGTTCATTGGGGAAATAATTAATTTTGAAAGAGTATTTTTATTTTGTTTCGAGAATTATCGTCATGTTATAGGGTTTCGCAAACTAGTGAATAATCTCTTCACAATCATCTCCGCATTTAACTTTTGCTGCGTTCGGGTCAACGCATATTTTCAGAATTACTTTGTAAAATGTAGAACACTTCAATGCATTAGGCATCTACAAAAAGGGGTATCTTCAACAAGTGTGAATGAAAAAGTGAAGAAAATTACACATCAGTAACTGCACCTAAACAGTTCAATAGAAAATTTTATTAACGCTTGTAACGTTTTAGCTAATTGGGTATGTGGTTCCCAAATGCTTTTGGGGTCACCACTCCTATTCAGGAGACTAAATGTATTCTATTGATTTTCTTTCACTTTTTCGTTCGTATTGCTGTCTGGGAATACCGTATCGTGCCAATCGCGTTGAGAGGAAATGAATTGAAACCACGGTTGTACTCAGCTTTGACTTTTAATGAGTCTGGCAGAAGCAGGACACGAGATCAGCAAAGGCCACGTCCAGGAGGGGGGGGGGGGGGGGGTAAGCCAGACAAAGGCCAGGATAGTTTCTTCCAAGTCCAAGATCTTCGTGTAGGATTTGTTCAGGCGAGAATTTTCTTGTGGCAGAGATGCTGCTGATGACGATGACGCAAGGGTGAAGGCGTGTCATTGGAATGTAAACCGACAGAGATGTCGACTGTCAGAGGTGTCGACTGTCAGAGATGACGGAAATATTGACTGTCAGTGATGTTGACAGAGATGTTATTGACTGTCAGTGATGTTGACAGAGATGTTATTGACTGTCAGTGATGTTGACAGAGATGTTATTGACTGTCAGTGATGTTGACAGAGATGTTATTGACTGTCAGTGATGTTGACAGAGATTATTGACTGTCAGAGACGATGACAGAGGTGTTGACTAAGCGAGTGTAAAGAGGAGTGATATTGTGGTAAAAAGAATGCGTCGTAAAGGAGTGTAGTAAAGATTGTAGACTGAGAATGTTGAGAGAAGGGATGTTCCAGACGCCGATTGTATCTAAGGTCTTAACACTGGCCCTTGTAGATTTGTATGAGTCATATTTGGCTGTTGCGCCCTACTTTATATACTGAAATGGCCCGGAAGTCTACCCTTGTTTTGAAAACCGTGCGGCGGAAGGATGCTCTTTATTGTAGACTCGTAAGGTCTTTAATAAAATAATTATTTTTCTAATCTAAGTTTTTGGGTGAATTTATTCACTTTCGTAGTGCTAAATTATTTACGATTTTCATAGTTATTCTACGGCTGAATTTATGTTTGAGTTCAAATTATTGAAATGCAAGGTTACTGTGAATTCTCGTGAGTAAAAGCTTAGACTTATATTTAATTATTACGACTTAAACTTATATTTGGAAATTAGGAATTTAGGCTCATATCTTAATATTAAAATTTAAACCTATATCAAGAATATGTACATGGTGCTAGCGCACATTGATTTTGCTACACTCTTACCTCGGTAAAGTTCCATTGTTGATGGATTCACTAGTATTGAAAGTGTTATTGGGTCAGGCTTTCTTGTATTATTGAATGAGCTGAGTAATGGTGATTCTTTTCTATCATTTGGGTTCCTTTTGGGTCACTAAGGGTAGTTTTTCAGTGTATTGTATTTTATTTACAAGCTTGAGAGCTGTTTTGTAAAGCATTCAAATTTGTATTGGGAAACGTATTTTAAATATTAACTTCATTGGAAATTATTGAGATTTATTTTCTGATTCTCTTGTCACAATCCTGTTCGTAACTCCCCTACTTGATATCATTGGTTTAGTGTAGTATTCATTTGCCGTAAAGTAACTACATTCTTCCTTATTGATTTGCGCGAGTTTAAATATGGACAAGTTTTCTCGGTAAACAACCATTCCTGAAATATATGCTAATCCCATTTTAATAACATGTGCCTGCCGTTCATTGTCCTTAGTTAGAACGCGTTTGTACTAAAAAATGTGCAGCAATTCGGTCCTTGTAAATCACAACTTTATAACAGCGCCATTAGGTGCTACATGACATTTTATTGGTCTCAGCTCTAGGACCCACCGAGAGTCTGCCGGTCTTGCAGCCTTACAATAAAATATCAAAGGAATTTCTCCAATTCGTCGTCGTTCCGTCATAGAGAAAATACCATTGCGTGTAGAAGAATATCCCCTCAATTGCAGGAAAATAACCTAAGTGCATGATATTACCCTATATAATGATTAGACATAGTTACGAAATGCAGCAATGCTCACGTTAAAGTCGCCATTTAGTTTTTGAAATTACCCTAATTTGGGGTAATTACCCTAAACGAGATGATACCTGAGAGCCAATGAGGTTTCGCACGGAAGAAACGTCACTCCTATTTGAGTAGCTCATTGGTTAGAGTCACTCATTCGACTAGCCAATTGAGAGCTAGTATTCGGATTGCGAGGCAAGGATGTCCCCTTAGAAGTTGTTCCTCTTATGTATTTTCTCTGTGGGCTAGAGGCGGCGAGGCCTAGAGCGCCAGAGCGACAGTGCGCTTCAGACAGTCTTGAAGGCAGGGTGTATGTCTTAGCTGCTCTGTCGTCATGTTCTCATGCGTAATCTGCAAAAAGTCTCTCCTGATCTGGAAAAGTGGCTGAAGGCTAAAGTTTTCACATTGATAGATTTATTGAGAGCATAGCGTCAGTCTGATTGTATTTATTGCGGCTGTTGATATATTTTTTTATCATGTACTATCACTGAAATGATTTTCGATCTAATTCAAAAGTAATTACCTCTAACAATAGCAGCACAAATCGTTCGCTATCATGCTATTATTAACACAAGAAGGCTCGTGATAGGACTTAGACTGATATAGTTTTTGTTACTTATTTCTATATCCTGTAATCAGACTCTATCGCGCATATTTCATTCATTTTTATCTCTATATACATTTGCTGGGCAAGCTATATTTTATTATTCCTTAGTTTGGGCATAAAGTTCATATAAGAAGCTATATACGCGCTAAGTTTTATTGATTCGCCTCCATCCCTTATTAATCTAATTGACACATTCGTATCTGCCAAGGCACTTGGCCTTCGTTTATTAAGAAGTAATTCTTGAATTCTTCACGAATACGTTGATCTTATGCCGGCCTCTGTAAAATAGTTTACAGGTTAAAAATAGTATCTTCTTTTCTGCACGTACCTTGAATTACATTTCGACATCCTCACTCAGTCACTGTTATCTCCAGGGTTGCAGATTTTTTTCTGATGATCGTACAAAACCTTCATGAAAACGTACCAAAAATTGTTAGAGCGTACCAAATCTATTTAACTAGTAACAAAACGAAAATTTCAAGGTTTTACCTACTTTTCCTGCTAGAATGAAACTTTTTCCTCCTCTTCTTCCTTCATCTGCCAATGTTTTTATTTAATTTGTTGACTAAGCTACCGTGGTGGTTCCAATTTTTGCAGTCTGTGTTCTCTAACGTAGATTATGATCTCATTCATGCATTTAGTCTTGCTCTTTTTAACGAAATCCTGTTTTTTGCCATTATGTAGTTAGGGTCAAAAAATTTTTATAGCTACGGCAAAATATTGCGGTATTGACAAAAGCTGCATCATGAACACGGGAAGCAGCGAGTAACAAAGCTGCGTACCAAAATTTTTCAGACACAATTTTTGTCTTGAAAAGAGCATCTTGACCAAACAATTCTCGCCACTTCATATTGATATTTTCATGCTGCTCCTTTATCGCAAAAGTGGAGAAATACATTGAATATGGTATTATTGAATTACATTTATTAAGATCTTTCAATCCAAACTCTTCTAGTTTTTTGGTACATATTTTGTTGACATTTCTCAGGAGAATGCTTTCTGTAGCAGCACCAAAATAAATCCCATTTATATTGACATAGTTTGAGGGGTTGCCTACATTTATTTTGCAATTATTGTCATTCGAAATCAATAGATCCCTTTTTATGGAGTTGCCCGAGTAAAATTCTCACTCCAGAGAAATTAAAATACATTTTTCTAAGGGAAACTCGTATATTTGCTGAACGCACTAATATCGGCAGCCCTGGGCATCTCACCCTCCGTCTAATCGCAAGTGGGGAAGCTTGAGCGGGTGTGAGGGGTAGGGTGGGGGCGTCACCCTGGGGAAGTCACCCTCCGTGTAAACCCAGCTTTATTACCAAGCTATTGTCAGCGGTAAATTCAAAATTGTACACTCCAATTAAATAAAATGTTGTATGATCCGTCTAAAAGAAACGTTCAAAAATAATAATTTTCTCCGTAGGAACAACCTCACTTAACTGCAATCGTTTACATCAGCAAGCAGATATTCTCTCAATCGATTCGGATTGTTAGCTCTATTTCGCCATGGTTTTACCCAACATCTTCTTTTAGGTTTCGCTGTTTTTGTAGTTTCATCAAAAGTTGCGGTCACAAAAGTTCCTTCGACAGCAAATTTCTAGAGCTCACACATTCGCACGTCCTGCTCATCCATGTCGCGTCCGTACTTCGGTTTGTTTACATTCGATGAACGTCGGACGCTCATCACTGAGCTGAGCCAAAGCCACACACAGTCGTAATGTGGCCTGACTTGCTCAACGGCCATTTGACATGACGAGTGTCCGTCATTCATTTGACGAACGAAAAATCGTAGTGTGGCCCCGGCATAAGTCGTTGACTGCGCGCGAAGCTTAGCTGCCGTCAAGGCCATCTAGGTTTGTTGTCGTTCACCTCAGAGGTCATATAAGCGGTGAGCTCATTAGGGCCAGCGCATTTGGTCCGCATTCCATCCTGTAACAACATCGCTACCATTAAACGTCGCAGTTCTCCAGCGTTTCCCTAACCTCTGCCCGTATAGCTGGTGGCCAGTATGGGGAGCGAACCCACGACATCCGCGTTATCATGATAACGTTATCATGATAACGCGAACCCACGGCATCCACGTTATCATGATAACGCGGATGTCGTGGGTTCGTTCCCCATATTGGCCACCAAATATACGGGCAGAGGTTAGGGAAACGCTGGAGAACTGCGACGTTTAATGGTAGCGATGTTGTTACAGGATGGCATGCGGACCAAATGCGCGGGTCCTAATGAGCTCACCGCTTATATGACCTCTGAGGTGAACGGGGGAAGGGGGATGGCGCATGGCGCACAAAACGTGTCAGAGACCAGCCCCGTCCTAAGTACTGTTCGTCAATCTGTAAAAATTTGAAAAATGATAAAATTCAGTCAAATTTTAAGAATACGTGTTTGCATTGAAAATCTCTGACACAAATGAATTTGCAATAGAAATAAATTATTTGGGCTCATTTTAAAGGAAATTTCGAATTATATTTAGTTACTGGTTGTTGTGTCAGTTTTTCCCATGGCTCCACTGTAATTAACATCTCCCCCGTCGTAGCTAATCTATATTTTATCTGCCGAGAAATCATCATTACTGAAGTTTATTTAGAGACTGATTAAGGATATCTACTAGCCTGGACTACCCTTTGACTATCAAATTTTACAAATGTCTTTTTTCCCATTTCTATTGCAACTAGGTGAGCAAAAATGCATATAGATGTGTAAAATTGAATGCCAAGTACATTTGCATCTATACAATTTTTCGATTTCCGCAAAAATAAATAATTTATTTCGCGATTATTAGAAAAATATGAATCCTTGCTCAAAACCCTACCCACTCTATAATTTTCAGCCTGGAAGCGTAATATTGGACTCATTCGATGCGGAAGGACTGTACCAACACCGTTACGTAGGATTTTTTTGATTTCCGACCTAGAAAAAAGTTATAGGTACACATATCCAACATTTGAAAAAAAATAGAAATTTTTCAGGTTGTGCCAATTAAAATTTAATTTAGAATTCAAATAGAATTTTGCTTTGCTACGCTGTTCCTACAGACAAATTGCATCGAATGAGACCAAAATCACGCTTCTACGTTGAAAATTGTAGAAGGGATGTGGTTTTGCGCAGAATATATTTACATATATATATATTCAGTATATTTTTGTAGTAACCCTTCTTGAATACACGCTTCAGTAAAACTAATGCCACATTGATTATTAATAACTTTGTTCAATTTTTCTAGTTTCCGGAAGAGTTTACTTTGATCAAAATTTATTGAATTTAAAAGTTCCCCTAACGTTTTATATTTAAAATTTTGCGACGCGTTTCGTCCTGTGTCCACGGACATCATCAGGCTAAAAATAGTTCAAGTTGTGCAGCTAATAGAAAGGAGATGTGGGCAGGGTGGCTGCGGTTTCACGAATGTGGAGAATGTGCACAGGGCTGCCAGTCAACTTTTTCCAAAATCCCCAGACTGACCCCTGAAATTTCCCAAGATCGTAAAAAAAGGGAAATTTCCCAGATATTTTTAGGTTTAATCTCCATCTTCGTCATCAATGTCAGCATGAAGGTCAAGAGACTTCGATTCTTTCAATCTTTTCAATCGATCTTGGTATCTTTGATAGACGGCTCCGCTTTTCAGGTCAGCTACTAAATTTTTCGGCGGATCCCACGTAGCACATGTTATTATTTCCTGCTAAACATTGCTTAGCGAGAAGGCGGTCTTTGGCAGTTTCCGGTTTTAAGGAATTGGTAGTTTTGTTTTTTATGCAGTTAAGTTGAGAAAATATTCTTTCATCAGATGCAGACGAATGCGGCAAGCAAGTGAGACAAGTCATAAAATACGAAAGGATGCCAAATTTAGGGTTACCCAAGCCATCTGTAATTTCACTTAATGATTTCCAATACTGAGGAATTGTGCAACCAGTTACTGGTAGGTCCGCTGCAATTAGGCGAAAGCTTCTCCACTCGTCGTCTATCTTATTTAGCTGAGCTTCGTCAACAAGCGAGGGGAAGTGAGTAACAAGAGGCGCAATGGACGTCGGCGATCGGTCCACGTTGCTTGCAACTTTTGGATTTAACAAGCCTAGTTGTGCAACAATGCTGTTGTCATCAAACTCAAATCTTTTTCTTATTTGGGATGCAAGTTCTGAGAGAACCTTGGAACATTTGCTTTTAAATCTCAAGTAGATTGAGGTATTCTCGAAAGGATTGTTAACTAAGTAACTCGTTGCTCTGCCTCCTAAATAAATGTCATCTACTTGCTTAAAATTACTTTCATTTTTCACATCAATATCTGTAAGCTTCTTTTTTCGTAGAACTTCTTCTTTGATGAAGCAAGCGAGAATGTTACGATACTCTGAGGATACACTGAAGAACAATTCATGCAAACGAAAATGCTCAGATTGAAATTCCAAGTTCAAAATGTTTATTTTTTGAAGAATATACTGAAGAAAAAAAAACATTGGTTTTGTTCCATGGTTATTCAGGGCACCATAAATTTTCCTTGCATTGTCAACCTTATCTGTTGTTGATTCACTTTGAAAATATAGTAACAAGGCATCGTACTGCTCCAAAATAGCGGATATCACTTTCTCTCTTGACAGCCACCTTGTAAGGGCAAGTTTTGGCATCTTCCGTGTTACTGTATTAGTCACTTCTTGGGTTAGTGCAAAATCTCGTTGCCGCTTTGCACTGCGGGAGAAGTAAGATGTTAAATCTTTCAAGAGAGATTCCAGGTACGATGGTAAAACACTGACAGCGTAACTAGCGCACAGAGCAAATGAGTAGCACACGCAGCCCAGAACAAAAACTGTAGGGACATCAGCTTTCAGTAATTTTTGAAATCCGTTATTATCACCCATCATTGAGGCGCAGTTATCACAGTCTAAGCCGATGATGTTACTAAGAGGTATGCCACGATCAAGCAGTAACGTTTTGACAGCTCTGTAGAGACTTTCAGCCGTGCTGTTTTCGACGGTTACTGTGTCTAGTAACGCATCAGCCACATCTTGTTTTTGCTGGTCAAAAAAACGTACTACGATGGCCAAAATTTGGCAAGTCGATATATCAGTACTTTCGTCGATTAGAATTGAAAATTTTTGTTCCTTACAAATTTTTGTAAGTTCAGTCTTTTCATAATAGGATATTCCATCCTGAATTACGTGCGCAAGCTTTGTTTTTTTCATTGCTAACTTGCCAGCAATTTTACTATCAGGGAAAGCGTGTTTGCACATATCAAGAAAGTGATCTGCGTGTGCAAAGGGAATGTTGTGTTCGGAAACGAATCTGGCAACAATTAACTCACTTTTTGCCACTTGGGCATCATCATTTGGCCCTTTCTGCTTGAAGAATTTTGTGATGTCAACTTTCGACTTGACACATTCAAAATTTTTCTTATGTTTTTCAGATTCCTCGAGCTTCATTAGGGCAGACCTGTTCGCGCTTTTGAACATAACATTGCAGCACTTACAACTGGCAGAGTTTTCATTTTTATCTTTCAGTAACCAGTCTTTGAATTCTGGATCATTCAACCATTCATCTCGGAATGTTTGACTATACCACTTTTTTTTAGGGGGTTCCATGGTGTTTAACTACTAGCTAATAATGCTAGTACCACAGGCGCACACTCAAGTATGAGAAACAGTCCACACCTTAGCTCTAATAACGAGTGAATGAGCCAAGCGCCGGCGGCGCCGCCTCAGGCGCTGTATTGCGCCACTACGCTTCGTTCATTCCTCGTTAAAACGTGTATTATTCTACCATGATGCATCCGTTGAGCAGACTCAGGCCCCTTGTTCTGATAATTTGATTAATTTCTAGATAGAATTGTTGTCGTTTTGGTTCTTACTTTTCCGATATGTTAAAATCAAACGTTAATAAAGCAATTTTATTGTTTGCAAAAAATAAATTGTAAAAACGCCCCAAATTCCCTAAATCTTCCCCGATTTTGTTTCGAATTCCCTAAATCCCAAGGCTATGCCCGAATTCCCAAGATCTGGGGAAAATTCCCAAGGTGTGGCAGCCCTGAATGTGCATTTGATGCAAGTTAGAAGGCGTACAGTTGGTCTGCGAAGTGAGGAGGGCTAGGTGACCTAGGTTCCGTAGTGGAAGGTACAGCTGGACGGATTATTTGTGTGACTATGTTGTGCAGCAGGAATCAGACAGTTTTTTGGACGTGGATGCAATGGTTTGATACTAGGGACTGTACCGTCCCTAGGAGTAGAGTTTCAAGATGCGTTGTATTCCTGTTGATTGGTGGTTGATGGTTGGTTTGCGCGTTTGAATAAGGAGTGATTCCATTATTTGCAGCCGGTTGTAATCTATTTGTTTCTTTATTATTTTAGTGTTGTTAACTAGATTTTCGCGTGTTAGGATGGTATTGTGGTTGTCTTTAGCATGTTTTTTTGGTCCGCCGGAAGCTAGGTGCATTGTTAAGCGTCTTGATAAGGTGGTTGTTGTCATGCCGATATACACAGATTGCAGGGGCTCGCACTCCCCTTGGGTACAATTATACTGGTATATGACATTACATTGTTTTAGATGCGACTGTATAGGGCATTGGTTGTTACGACAGACTAAACTTGCGATGGTGCAGCATTTGTAATAAATTATTCATAGCAGGTTTTCGTCTTGGTTTGTTGAAGAAATCCATTTTCTTACACGGGGAACTAGTATTAAGGAGTCATGAAATTAAGGAATCATGCATTCAAAAATTTGGTTTGAAATAATTTAAAGTATTCGAGGACGTTCGGTACAGTGTGCCCTTATTACCAAACTAATTACGACCCTTTACGTACGAACGCCTCATAACTGTTCTCAGAATGTCGTGCCTGACAAACAGCAGACACGCTCCAACATCCACAGCACTAACAACTTGCTCACGCCCTCCTGTGGAGCACTGCTTTCTTGTTCATCTTTAATTTTTCTCATATTCTAAGAAGCAGTTTTTAAATGGGCGTTTTCGGCTAAAACCCTCCTGTGACCTGCACTACGGTTCCCTACGCTTGACGTCGTGGAGAGGGCTTGTGGTTGACGGCCGAGGCATGATGACGCCACTACGCCACCACGGTTTCGCACCGCTTCGAGACTGCTCCGCACTCAGCTGCTTCTCCGACTTCTCGTCTCCGGGACTACGGAGGCAGCCTGGATGGGAACTACGGCAGTCCAGCGCCTCAGCGGCCGGGCAGTCTGTCATCGACCTTCTCTTCTCATCGTCGTCACGTGAACTTCAAGGGATCCATTGTGAGGGTACGTTTGGAGATAAGTAGGTGCATTTGTCCCGAACGTTCCTCACTGGCCTACATTTGGCTGTAGTTTCCCGTACTCGGGCCGTACCCTAAATTTAAAGCCGTGACTTAAACGTAAATTCTAATGTCTTTATGAAATATAAATCAGATTGAGTGCATTGCCATATCTGTTAACTCAGAATATTTTCTCGACAGCTCTCAATCTTACCACCGTCAAATTATTTACGTCTTGTCCTATTTTATCTCAACAGATCACGGTTATTGGCAAAATTGATGTGGGAGGCCGTCGGATGCACCAACATCCGACTTCTTTATACTTACCAAGAAGTCACCGACGTGCCTGCAGTTGAAGACTACCTTTGCTGTTATTTATTATCATTAATAATTCGCATATGCATCACTAAATTAATAACCAGCATTGTGTCGTCCTTTTCCCCACTCCGTTTTTTCAATATGGCGCCCAACGTGGGGCCCGAGTGAAGTCCGCCCAGAGCTCCAGAGTACGTCGGCTGATGGGTGTCCGTTGTGCAGGTCTGGGCTAAGTTCTGAAACGTATATTTGTTTCTTGACTAATCTAATCTTTCTCATTGTAACTCGTGTTCATTTCTTGTGTGCGGAGCGTGTTCTCTTAATACCTATTGCTAATATTGCTATTGCTTAAACACTGCATGCAGATGTCAACCTTGTCGGCCTTCGGCGTAATTCTTTAATCTATTTGGTGTGCGTATACCTAAACTAAATATTGGCCTCTGCCGATTACCTAAGCGCCGCTAATAGATGTTAATCCTATATCGGGCATTAGTGTCATTTTAGCAGAGAACTGCGTAGAGCTATGACTATCTGTTCTTCAAGCTAATACGTTTCTCTTTACAGCGCCTGCCTCTTTCTTGGCAGTCATGGACGTGAAATTCCTTAACCCGCGCACTGTAACTGGTCGCCTCATTTACCAGGCTCACTGGTTGCCAGACGTAAGGCATAACCCCAAGTTGTTATACACCAAAATGATCGTCTCAGCGAGTGCTACACAGCTGGAGCCAGAAACCCCCACATTGTGGGGGTTAAGGCAGAGCTCCAACCACTTGGAAGTTGGGAGGGGTAAGCACAGTCAGTGTGGTAAATGAGGCGACCGTGAGAGGGTGTGCGTGCGAACAGTCAGTGGCAGCCTCAGTTACCAGCGAAACTACTCAGGGCCTTATTTCGCCTTATTTCGTAAAAATGGCAAATAAGACAAATCTGAAGTCAGTAGCGTGTAGAGCAGTATTTTATTCATATTGTGTGAAAATTACAAGTTTCGAAACACTATACTTACAGTAATATAACCAGACATGCAAACATGCATTTATGTAGGAACTAAAACGAAGAATGGATAACACATATTAGACATAAATGGTCATAACTTTTTTTCTAATTGTTGTAGAGGAAAAATAAAAACATCAGCAGGTTTGGAAGGATTTTCTGCATAAAATAGCAGTAAAAAACATTACATTGTTCCCAAAACACAAAAATGGCCATTGATCTCTTTGAAGCAATGTTGTGCAAAAATCTACGGAGTTTGACTCCATATTACAAAGAAACGGTTCAAGTTATCAAAAATCTGACAACATCAAAGTGTAAAGCAACATTTTTTACTCATTACTTCATATTTTTACATCTCTGCCTATTACGGTAAGTGAACAGGGAACGGCAGAGTAACGCGGGTAAATTGACTACTTTTCTGAGGGATGCGCGACCGTGCGCGGGTTAAACATAATAGGAAGTACATACGCGCTGAAATTACGCGCATATCCAATTCAATCGGTGCTTTAGAGTCCATGACTAGCGATGTTAAGAGGCAAAATATTTTGCGGCTGCAAACCTTACAGAAGGACATTAGCCATGCTAACCTTCAAATAGGTGCTGCTCTCTTTGCTGATGGCGCGGCGGAGAAGGATTCAAAGGAAGAATAAGATAACTCTGCAGAGTATGATTTAAAACTAATCTCCGCCATAACCTCCTTTCAGTCCTCTTTAGACTGCGAATCTAGTGCAGGTGCTGCCGTGGGTGGTGCCGATTCTCGCAGCGGTGATCTCGGCTTAAACAAGTTGAGTGAACCTCCCGCAAATTCCTCTGCCAGAGCACGGACACGACGCCGGGGAAGATCTCGGTAAGTTTTTCCTCAATCTGGAGAGCGTTCTCCACAAGTACTCCTTGTCGGAATATGAGAAGTTTACCTTTCTCCAGAGGCAGCTGCGAGGCGCGCCACTCACACTTGTTAAGTCGCTAGAAAAACTTATGCATGTGCTAAGGAACTTCTTCAGCAGGCTTTTGCTTCTCCGTTGTCTCAACAGTACGATGCCATTAAGCGTCTTTCCGAAATGAGGTTAGCTGTTAGTGATGATCCCTTTGAATACATCGGGAAAATGCGTCTGCTTGTCGAATCATTTAAAACTCTTAATGTTACGACAGATACCGTGCACCAGTACTTTTTCTGGCACGGCATGAATGAGAGTTTCCAGTCTCACTTTGTTCAGGTCACTAATAAAACCAGACCGTCCCTGGAAGATTTAATTTCCAAAGTCTTCGACGTAACTGAACGCTATCAGGGAGCTGTGAAACGCAAGCCTAAATTCGATAAAGCTAATTATGACAGCCCAACTAATTCCTCAACAAAATTTGTGTCTAGTTCCGCCGTGGACTTGGAGCCACGTATTGAGAAAGAGGAGAGGCCACCGCGTTGCACCTTTTGCGACCAATCTAAAAGCGGGGACTCTCATTCCACGTACAACTGTCCGGTATATAAAACGGCAGAAGCAAAGAGAGACAAATTAGTTGCCCTCGGTGGCTGCTTGAAATGCGCTAACTTGTCTCACAAGGCAGGAGATTGTAAATTTCGCTGCAAGAAGAGGTGCTGTTTTTGTTCTCAATATCATTACAGCTTTCTTTGTCCAAAATCAAAGGTTCCAAGGTTCTCATCGCGACCTGGGCCGACTGCTGAGTCTCTGCCTCGCAGCTATTCCAATCCAGCGACTAAGAAAGAAATCAGTTCGGGGTCTGCGTTGGTGGGACAGGCATTGGCTGCAGCTCCAAGTGACTGTGGTCAAGACGTAATAATTCCTACTTTCAGTGTCGAGCGTCACGGTGTGGCGATTCGTGGAATGCGTGACAGCGGTTGTCAGCTGAGTTTCATTACCGATGCATGTGCTAGGAAATTAAACCTCGAAACCATTCTTCATGAATATAATGTAACTGTGAAAGGTTTTAATTCTAGCGTAACTCATCAGACCCGAACGGTCAAGTTTGACCTATTCGATTCAGAGCCACCAATTGTAGCAATTTGTATTCCTACTATAAAAACGACATTAGAGCTGCCGCAGCTGCCAACCGTAACCAAGGCTTTTGTCGATAAGGGATACGTGTTGGCTGATAAATTCTTGTCAAGAAGCGAAACCAAAATTGCCGACTTGGATTTCGTCCTTGGGAATAATGATGCTCAGTTGCTTCCCCAGAAAGATGTAGTTTTCGGTTCGTCACCGTGTTCTCTTTTTTCAGAAACATCTCTGGGAGTGGTGTTGAGTGGCAGCGTTAGTAGAATCGTACGTAATCTTCCTAGTTTACCTCAAATACGGGTTAACTTCTACACCTGCGGCACAACTCGTAAAAACAGGCTCGATAATCGTGCCTCAAAGCGAGGCTTGTCCCTCACCGAGGGCATCGCAGCATCAGCCAGCGATGATCTCTCCATGCGCGTCACCGCAGCGGCCGGGGACGATCTCTCCAGCGGCATCACAGCATCGTCCAGCAACGATACAAATTGCGTCACCGAGGTCAGTAAGAAGGTTGTAGCCAAACCTAAGTTAGGAGAGTTAGAACTTTCTGCAGATTGTGAGCCAGAAGAAGCTACGCTGAACGAGGTCGTACGCGCAATTTTGACAGATAAACCCGTAGATTCTTTCCTGTACGAAAAGGGAATTTACGAAGAAGACAGCGTAGAAGAAAACGGTAGACTTGTTGAACATGTACTTGCTGAAACCCGTCAGGAAGCAGATGGCCGTTTAATAATGCCTCTCGCATGGAATAGCAAAGTGTGTGATCTATTGGGCAGTAACGTATCTATGTCAAAGCAAATTCTGAAGAGTAACTTGACTAAACTTCAAAAAAACCCTGAGCGTCTCCTCATGTACGATGACGTAATTAAAGAGCAAGTTGCTTCCGGCGTTATTGAACGCATAAATAACCTTCCAAAATTCTTAGAGGAACATCCTAGTGCTAGCTTCTTGCCTCATATGGGGATTTTTAAGTTAGAGCGTGAGAGTACTAAATGTAGGATTGTGTACCTTTCCAATTTGTGCGAAATTTATTCCTCTAAATTGAAAACCATCTCTCACAATCAAGCTATGCTTAGCGGGCCAAACTTAAACCAAAAAATAACCTCGTCCATTCTTCACTTGCGCTTTGACAAGTACTTGTTGGGTTTCGACCTGAAAAAAGCCTTTCTCAGCATAGGATTGAGGGAAATCGATCAAAATCGGCTAATGCTATTTTGGTTCCGTAACGTAGCTAAGCAAGACTTTTCCATTGTCGCTTACCGTCACAAACGACTGATGTTCGGTTTGCGGTGCTCTCCTTTTCTTCTAATGATGGCTCTGCACGAAATTCTCTTGCAAGATTCTAGTCATGATTCTTCAGAATTACGCAACCTAAAGAAACTAATGTACAGCTTATCCTACATGGACAACTTAGCCGTAACCTCTAACGATGAATCCTTCTTAGAGTGGGCTTACGCTCAGTTACAGGGAATCTTTCACCCTTATCGGTTTGACCTGCAGCAGTTTGTCACTAACTCGAGTGACCTACAGCAGTCGATTGACGAGGCAGGTGAAGCTGTGGAAACCGCGAGCCAGGTAAAATTGTTAGGTCTCAAATGGGACCGTACTAGAGATGAAATCTCTGCTAGCCCTCTTACTTTAGAGAATTCAGCCAATACCAAGAGAAAAATCCTGGCTTCTATCGCTAATAACTATGATGTTTGCCAGTACGCGGGACCACTACTGAACCGCGCGCATTTGTTCATTCATAAACTTCAATGTGATCAGTCTGTTGCTTGGGATGATATTATTTCTGTTGATCTACAGAGAGAATGGACTAATATTTGCAAGCAAGTGAACAAATCGCCCTCTATTCCGATAAAAAGATTAGTCGGAAGACGCGACAGCACGTTCGAACTTGTAGCATTCACGGACGCAAGTTCATTGATGTACGGTGTTGTAGTTTTCATAAAAAATGTGGAAACTGCAGAGGTAAATTTTCTCCTGGCCAAAAACAAAATCGTAAACAAACAACTCGAAACAAAGTCGATCCCATCGCTGGAATTTCACGCGATATCTTTGGGTGTAGAGACTTTGATCGATGTGCGCAACGAACTAGGAGGACCTAAATGTGTAACTCCAATTAAAATCTCTAAGCTCTCGCTCTTCTCAGATAGCATGGTCTCTTTGACCTGGCTTAACTCAGCCGTGCATAAACTAGACAAAATGCAAAAACTTTCCGTGTTCGTAAAAAATAGACTGGATTTCATTTGCCGGCAGTGCGAATCGTGCCCAATCGAATTTGGATTCATTTCCGGTTTGGAGAATCCAGCAGATTGCATCACTCGTCCTTTGAGCTATAAGCAATTGATTAATACAAATTACCATCAAGGACCGAGCTTCTTACGTTCGCCTAATTTCACGGTAAATGACTTGTCCTTTCATTTCCTTGTACCCTTTACCGCAGAAACTGGCTGCGCAACCGCGGTGGCAGTTCCGCCACGAGGAGCTGTGAGCTCCATTGGCGCGAACGAGCCTCATTGCAGCGAGAGCGACGACTTGTTTGATCCTACCGAACCTGCTAGTAAGGACAGCAAGCCGGCGGTGGGTGATATAGCTCTCCTAGTAGACGAGAAACGTTACTCTAGCTTTCATCGCTTGGTTGCCGTGCATCGACTTTGCATCAAATTTATTAACAATTGCAAGCTGAAGCTTAAAGCTAAAGATCCGGTACGTTTCAATCATTTATCGTGTTTCAGTAACGAAAGCGATAACCTGTACGAAGTTGCTAGCGATCATGTGATTCGTGTGCATCAGAAATCAAATTTTGCCGAGTGCCTAAATTTCTTGAATGGCAAGCAGAAAACTTTCTCTGCAATGCCTGCTTTACAAAAGCAACTCAATCTCTTCCTTGACAGAAAGGGCATTTTGAGGGTACGAAGCAAATTTGACAGGTGGAGAGATCACGCTAAATATTCCTTTCCTGTAATCTTAGGAAAGAACAGCCATCTAGCAGATATAATTATCTCTGACATTCATCATCGCATGGCTCATGCTGGCTGTTACTCTGTATTGGCTCAATTTCGAAAGGAATTTCATGTGTCCTGTAACTTCTCAGCTGTCAAGCGCGTTGTCAGAAAATGTCTGGCTTGCCGCCGTTTTAACGCTAGGGCAATTAAATTGAACCAATCCTCCTATAAGGAGTTTAGAGCCGAGCCTCCGACCGTACCCTACAAGTATCTATTCTTAGATTATTTTGGTCCCTACTGGATCAAGAAAGATGGACGCAAAGTCAAAGTTTGGGTGCTTTGCATCACGTGTCTTTGGTCAAGAGCAATTAATTTGAAGCTTTGCCTAGACATGTCTGTCAGTGAATTTCTCAGAGCTTTTCAGCTCCATGTCTTCGACCATGGCTTACCCGAGCTCGTAATGTCTGACTTAGGAAGTTAGATTGTCGCAGGCGCAAACATAATATCCGACCTTTTAAAGGATTCTGAAACTGCCATGTTTTTAGAAAAAGCAAATTCACGAGTCGTGAAATTTGAGCAGTACTTCAAAGGCTGCAGCGCCTTGGGCTCTTTGGTCGAATCGTGTGTAAAATTAACTAAGCGCTTAATCAACGGGTCTTTGCGTAAAACAGTGCTTTCTCTCTTGAATTTCGACTTCATACTAGCGCAAACTGTTCACTTGGTGAACAAACGCCCTGTGGCATTTAAAGAAGCATTAAGAGGTTCAGACTCAAATGAAGTTCCGGCACCTATTACTCCTGAACTAATCGTTAAGGGGCACGAGCTGATCTCGCTGAACATTATTCCTGACAGGGGTCAGTCTCGGCCGGACCCTTCCTGGTCACCAGAGGTGGATCCCATTAGGAAAATCAGACAGGGTTTTCTACACTTGAATAAAGTTCGGGACCGTCTTCGTGATCTTTATCACTCTGAATTTCTCCCAAACTTGGCTTCTCAGGCAACTAACTCGAAAGACAGGTTTAAGCCTGTTAAACACCATCCCCTTAAAGCAGGAGATGTTGTCTTGCTAAAGGAGCCACATCAAAAGGCTGTAAACTATGCCATGGGCAGGGTACAGAAAGTCTTTATTAATCATTTGGACGAAGTAACCAGCGTGATTGTGCTAAAAGGAAATGGCGAGACTGTAAAGCGCCATTCCACCTCACTAATACCTTTACTTACTTGTGACTCTAACCCTCTCGCTACTACAGAGCAGCAGCTGCAGCTCCAGCCGCAGCATCAAGCTGCGCCGGAACCTCGAACGAGGCGGGCGGCAGCCGAGCGCTGCATTGAGCGCAATAGGGCGCCCGCATCAGCTGATGCTCGCTAATTAGATTTAATTGTGCAGCGTGCGACATCGCTTCACACACTTTTCTTATCTATGACATTAGATATTGCAGACTAGTTCCATTGAATTTTGTATTCTTAACGAAAATTCAATCCCTTCCCCGGACTGTTGAAGAAATCCATTTTCTTACACGGGGAACTAGTATTAAGGAGTCATGAAATTAAGGAATCATGCATTTAAAAATTTGGTTGGAAATAATTTAAAGTATTCGAGGACGTTCGGTACAGTGTGCCCTTATTACCAAACTAATTACGACCCTTTACGGACGAACGCCTCATAACTGTTCTCAGAATGTCGTGCCTGACAAACAGCAGACACGCTCCAACATCCACAGCACTAACAACTTGCTCACGCCCTCCTGTGGAGCACTGCTTTCTTGTTCATCTTAAATTTTTTTCATATTCTAAGAAGCAGTTTTTAAATGGGCGTTTTCGGCTAAAACCCTCCTGTGACCTGCACTACGGTTCCCTACGCTTGACGTCGTGGAGAGGGCTTGTGGTTGACGGCCGAGGCATGATGACGCCGCTACGCCACCACGGTTTCGCACCGCTTCGAGACTGCTCCGCACTCAGCTGCTTCTCCGATTTCTCGTCTCCGGGACTACGGAGGCAGCCTGGATGGGAACTACGGCAGTCCAGCGCCTCAGCGGCCGGGCAGTCTGTCATCGACCTTCTCTTCTCATCGTCGTCACGTGAACTTCAAGGGATCCATTGTGAGGGTACGTTTGGAGATAAGTAGGTGCATTTGTCCCGAACGTTCCTCACTGGCCTACATTTGGCTGTAGTTTCCCGTACTCGGGCCGTACCCTAAATTTAAAGCCGTGACTTAAACGTAAATTCTAATGTCTTTATGAAATATATATCAGATTGAGTGCATTGCCAAATCTGTTAACTCAGAATATTTTCTCGACAGCTCTCAATCTTACCACCGTCAAGTTATTTACGTCTTGTCCTATTTTATCTCAACAGACCACGGTTATTGGCAAAATTGATGTGGGAGGCCGTCGGATGCACCAACATCCGACTTCTTTATACTTACCAAGAAGTCACCGACATGCCTGCAGTTGAAGACTACCTTTGCTGTTATTTATTATCAATAATAATCCGCATATGCATCTCTAAATTAATAACCAGCATTGTGTCGTCCTTTTCCCCACTCTGTTTTTTCAATATGGTTAGTACATTTTGTGTTTGTTTTGAGAATTTGTTTGATTATCCTCTCATCTGTTTTGTATGCATTAGAGTATTGGCTTTGATAATAGATTTTGTGTATCTTGCTATTGTTTATGTTCCTCGGACCTATCTTATTTAAATATTTGTTTAATGTGGGATCGAAAAGGCAGTTTGAGTAGCCGTTATTGATAAATGATTGCTTGAGTTTTGTAACATTTTCATGAAAATGTTCCCATGTTGAAGCTATTTAATATGTCCTGTGGATGAGAGCTTGTATGGTGCTAGCTTTGTACCTTTGGGGGCATTCACTGTTCGCGTTGAGGTATATCCCAGAGTTTGTTGGTTTTGTGTGGACGGATGTTATGAACCTGTTACCTGTTGCGTCAATTGTTACGTCCAGGAAGTTTAGTTTGCGGTTACTGCCTATTTCGGTAGTGAATTTGAGGACAGAATTAAGTTCAAATGCATTTTTTAGGTTGTTAAGAGAGTTTGTGGAGTCGATGACAGTGAAGCAGTCGTCTACGTAGCGACAATATATTGAGGGCTTGAGCTCCGGATGGCTATGGAAGATGTGGTTTTCAAGTGCGGTCATATAGCACTTCGCCAATTTCTATATGACCGCACTTGAAAACCACATCTTCCATAGCCATCCGGAGCAAAAGCCCTCAATATATTGTCGCTACGTAGACGACTGCTTCACTGTCATCGACTCCACAAACTCTTTTAACAACCTAAAAAATGCATTTGAACTTAATTCTGTCCTCAAATTCACTACCGAAATAGGCAGTAACCGCAAACTAAACTTCCTGGACGTAACAATTGACGCAACAGGTAACAGGTTCATAACATCCGTCCATACAAAACCAACAAACTCTGGGATATACTGTATGAAGTCAGATTCATCCCCCATCTCACATTTGCCGAGCGAACAGGATAGCATGCACGGGAAGACAGCATCTCTGAATTTACACGGGTTGTAAATGTAAGCCGGCTCTCGAGCATTGGTTTTGGCAACTAGACGGCCGGGACGTTCTCATACGAAACACTTCCCATATTAAATTCGATAAATTTGATGCGCTTGGGCTGCGGCGGTTACACAGTCATAAAGACGACGCAGGACTCGTAGAGCCGACCACATAAGTTTGTCAAGGGCCCTATAAGTTATTAGAGATATATAAAAACGACTGCCGGCTTCGGTCGCGCGGACGAGGGACAGAGTGGGGGAGCAATTGCTGAATACGTCATGGTCGGAGAAAGCTGGGCCCTCACGAGAGCTTACCCCTGCATCCCTCCTCCCCAAAAACCTACCTCCCTTTTGCCTAACCGCACCCCCTTTTTCGGGAGGGAGGCGCGAGGCGAGAACAGGGCGGGCTCAGAGGAGGAAGGGCATTCAGTCGCCGGTGAGTCTAGAGAAGGGTCAGGGACGCGGACGTAGGACTCAGAGAGTGCTGCAGCAGAGTAATTCAGAAGGAGATCGGTGATTGATAGTGAGGCCCGTGTATTCAATTTCATACTTAAAACTTGTGTTCGGTTTAAACGTTGGCAAATTCGACGGCAAATTATTGACTGTATCTTTGAGGGCGCATGATTTCAAAGCGTCTGCTACACGCTTCGTTGGCTCGACCTTTTCGGTGGCTCGACGTTTTCGGTGGCTCGACAATTTCCTTGACTTGAAATATTGGGTACACAGTTTGTCGTGTTGGTATCGTGAGCGATCCACCGAAAGATAATCGTGAGTTGAGTTGTCCTGTTGTTCCGAAATCGTAAAGGTTTTTTTTACCACGCGGACTCGTTGTAAAGGTTGGGTCTCGTATATTTTCCTCTCTCGTCTCTCGTGAACTCGCACATAGAAACACGCGCCTGGAACTCGGCCGCTACCTGAAAATAATAGTTCACGTTTTGTTCTCACCCCTTAATTAATTCATATCTTATTAAATTCGAGGCTTGTGCCTCTGGTGGCAGCGACCCATTACTGTTAACTTTCGCATAAAAATCAACCAGCATTCAAAGTAACGAACAAATGAATGCTCAGTAAGGATGGGAAGAAAAACCCCAACTCTTTACAGTGGAGGCAGCGGTGCTGGCCTTAAAAGCTTGTGAGAGCGAGAGAGAGAGAGGAAAAATAATAGAGAGAGTAGGTGGTGAGAGACTGAAAAAATAAAAAAGATAGAGGAAAAGAAGAAGGAACCCGTCCAGAGGCAGCGAGCAGCAACACCTACGAAGGACCAAAAGAAAACTGTAAGTAAACACCATTTCATTTCTTTGTATGTTCCATGGGAAAGCAGTATAACGTGTCTTTAACTGCAAAAATTTATTTATTTATTGCCTTCTGTTGATGTTTGGTTGTGTGAGCGTAGCCCAAACAGAGATTGAGCATATCGCGGCGCAGCCTGAAAGTGTTATTTTTGTGAGAGTAGAATTTCTGATGGGGATCGCTGCACATGTGAAGTAGAAGCATCGAAGATTCGTTAGGAATAATACCATTTTTTATGTTCTTCGGAAGATACATGTGATTTTCGCGCTCTCGTTGTAAATTAGGTACCGATTGGGGAATTTTTTTTTGTGAGCAGGATTACAAATTTAGGGAACGATTACGTGCACTCATTGACGGAAAATATATATTGTTGTGTCATAGTGAGGGCCAGCTGAGAGTAAGTAAGCTTTGGTGCTGGAAGGAAACACTGTGATTACTGTAAAGATCACATGTCTGTTCACGGACGGCTTATTTTCAGCTCTTAACTCTTCTTTCACCTTGTCGTGTTTAATGAACCGCATAAAACTATTCTGACAACTTATCTTTGACATAAACTGTTCGTGCTATTAGAGGCCCAACTTGCTGTTCTATGTACCTCCGCTTAGATACTGCATTTCAGCGGGTGCCTTCCTCCTTTCTCTCTTGGAGACACCTCCTAGTTTTATTAGCGGCTAGAGCTGTTTTTTTAAACCAACCGAATATCTACTCTGTTATTGTGGATAAGTCAACAAATCGTGAGTATAACCATCCATTTCAATGTTTTGTGTGTTCCCTAGGACAGAAATAATACGTACCGATTCCGCATTTTGTTGGTCGCTCTTTGTGTTTGAGGGGGAGATAGCCTCACAGACGTTGTGCATACCGAGCGCTGCCAGGAAACGCCATTGTCTGTGAGATTAGATCCGGACTCAGCCATAAAATTGGGGAGGAGATCAATGCACCAAATAAAATTTTACGTTGTCGTTCAAAAAGATTTTTTTTGTGTGTGCCTTGGGCTGAACTAGGGTCAGTTAAAATGAATATGTATGAGTAACATTGCAAAGTACAGGGAACGATCAACGTGAATATTTACGCAAAATTTGTGCTGGTATATGACTCGTTTTAACTGTATTTGGTGTAAGGAGATTCCCTCCTGACGTATGGTTTTGATGCCCTACGCATGAGTCCGCATTTCGGGTATCTTTATTCAGTGGTGCCCTCCTCTGTCCTCTCTTCGATACACCCGAAGATAATTTTTTTGATGCTTGGTAACCAGTACTTATCGTAAAAGTTGGATGTTCATTGTTGTGAGTTGTTGATTTGCAACTGCCAATAGATATATTTGAGAAAAATTTGTTGATCATCGCTGAGTTTGGGCTGCAAAATGTCTAACGAAGAAAAGTCTAGCAAGGCAGGAAGTTCTGCTGCCAATAAACAGAACGTAGGAGCCGCTCAGACAGCTGCAAGCGGGCCAGTGTTTGGCAAGCTTCCGAAATTTGACGGAAAAACCAATGTGGTGAAGTTTCTCAATACGGTAAAGAAACGCGCCGCTCTAGAAAACTGGTCAGACGATCGAAGCGCTGATGTCATCCGATATCTCTGCACTGACACCGCGGAGAGTTTTCTGGATTCAAACCCCGAGCTCGAAGCATGCGATCTGACGGAGCTGACCGAACGCCTTGAGGATCGTTTCCTCAAAAGCATTTCGCTGACGGATGCACATGCGGAACTGGCTGCGATCAAAATGGACCGGGGCACGATCGAATATTATGCTGCGCGACTGGAGACCTGTTCGGCTGCCTTGTCGCATGTCAGCAAGGAGTTGCAAGATACATCATCCCGCGACAAGCTCTTGGCGAATGTGTTTGTTAAAGGTCTCGACCCGGCATTGAAGAAGACAATGGCAACATACGAACCTAAAAAGCTCGCAGATTGTGTCAAAATGGCACAGAAGTGCGAACGAATGCTGGAGGACGAAAAACCGCGCAGGCATATCTGCGCTATAGACGAAGTAGAAGCCGCCCCAACCCGGCCACCACCTAGATGCTGGTCGTGCGACCAAGTAGGCCATTTCTCTCGAGAGTGTCGCAACCCAGCGGTGATTTCCAGACAAAATACATTTGCCCAGAACATACGGCGAAGGACCATGAACTGTTTCAGTCGTGGGCAGGCGGGCCATATAGCCAGACAGTGTAGGGCACAGTGGCCGACACCGAATCAAGCGAGGCAGATCAGACAATTGGACAAGTCACAAGGCTCGAATCCCACATCTCATCGGAGGCTCAACGCTGATAACATGACACCGTGGCGATACGCACAAGGCCCGCCTAGCAGAAAAAACTAGGGGCGCCTGTCGACACACGCGAGACTAAACCGATCATAAATTTAAAATTGAATGAACAAGACTGCGAAGCATTCCTGGATACCGGATTGGTTTGTTGTCTGATAAGGCCTGACAGCAGAAAAATTTGTGTCGGCAGGATTAGGTACAGTAAGAAGAAAGACTGCCAAACTGAAGTTAAGTACAGTGAGTGGCGCGGAAATAGATGTGCGGGGCAGAATTGCGCTGAACATTAAGATAGGAGGTAACACGTATGTGCACGACGTGATAGTGGCTCAAGTCGGAAATTATCCAGGAGACATACTAGTAGGGCTCGATTTACTCCAGCGCATAGGTAAGGTGACGCTGGACATGACCAGTGGATATGGTAGTAGAGTGATCGTGAACGGTTATTCGTATGCATTTAAGAACGGTAAGTATGCCGGAGAGTCGATCAATTTGATCAGACAAAGAAGAAGGGTAAGTATGCGAAAGTCTGAGGTCGCGGCGGTGCTACCAACAATGAGCAGTGACGATGGTGAGTATGGTATCACCGACGAGCTACCCGAGGCGGAAGTACCAAGCCTAGAGCATCTGCACACGCAGCAGCGTGAGTGTTTGTTAGCGCTCTTCGGTAAGTATGCGACAGCCCTTTCTCAGCACGAGCAAGATTTAGGCCGATGTGACTTGCTCCCACATCGAATTGACACCAGGAACACGGCGCCGATTGCTACGAAACAATGGCCTCTGCCCCAGGCAACGCGCGCAGCAATCGAGGAACAAGTGCAGAATATGCTAGCAATGGACGTAATTGAGACATCAGCGAGCGCGTGGGCATCTCCGGTGCTCTTCATCAAAAAGAAGGACGGCACGCTTAGGTTCTGCGTTGATTTTCGACGAATTAATGAAGTCACGCTCGCAGATAAATATCCAATGCCACGAATCGAACAAATTTTGGAGTCCCTTGGAGGCGCATGCTACTTCTCAGCCATAGACTTGAAATCAGGCTACTGGCAGATTCCTGTCGCAGAAGCAGACCGCGATAAGACAGCATTTGCTACTGAGTCGGCTCAATACCGCTTCAAGCGCATGCCGTTTGGGCTGACTACAGCCCCAGCCACATTCCAGCGCTTGGTCAATTGAGTATTAGAGCCAGTGATTGGAAAGACGAGCTACGTTTTCATAGACGACTTAGTGGTATTTTCGAAGACGTTTGAGGATCACATCGCTCATTTGGAGGAAGTTCTCGCTCTCCTTCAGAAGTCAGGACTGAAAATTTCACTGAAAAAGTGCAGCTTTGCCAAACCATCCATCGAATATTTGGGTCACGTTGTCTCGAAGGACGTAATTCAAGTTGACCAAAGGAAAATCACAGCCATTCGGGAGTTGTTACCTCCCAAGAAACCGAAGGATGTCCGAAGAATTTTGGGAATGGCAGGCTATTATCGAAGACACATACCAAATTTCTCGGAGCGAGTCGCACTTTTGACGGTATTGACTAAGAAGTGTGCCAAATTTATGTTGACGGACGAACATCAGGCCGCATTCGACGCGCTCAAATTGGCTCTAGCGGAAGCGCCGGTGTTGGGTTACCCAGATTTCGAGCGACCGTTCAGGCTGCACACCTACGCGAGCGATGTCGCACTGGGAGTAGTACTGACGCAAGAAAAGGACGGCATGGATCCCCCGATCGCATACTACTCACGGAAATTTACACCGGCGGAGACTCGGTACAGCACAACCGAGAGAGAAGCCTTGGCTATTGTGGAAAATGTCCGCCATTTTGCTAGATATCTCTACGGCCGAAAATTTCTGATACTAACCGACCACCAGCCCCTTAGATATCTCTTCCAATACAAAGCTACCGTTCCACTTATCGCCCGCTGGGCAGTGCTACTGTCGCAGTTCGAATATGAAATTTCATACAGACCCGGCAAGGAGAATGTGATTCCAGATACGCTCTCCCGTGGAGTGGCAGCCATCCGCCCGACCGTGACGGAAGCGCTGGACCCGTACGAAGTTTTCTGTGCGGAAAAGGTAAGTATGGAGCTGCGCATAGCACATCACTGGGCCAAGGTCATCAACGCATTGGAAGGAAAGGGTGAATGGTGACAGATCCGAGCCAGTACAAGGATTTCGTGCTGGACAAAGACTGTTTATTCTACCTAGAAGTGGGCGACAAGAGGGACATTCGCAAACGTGCAGTGATTCCCGAATCCCTAGTGAAGCCCGCGTTAATAATGTCGCACGATACGCGTATTTCCGGACATTTTGGAGTTAAAAAGACCCTCCACCGTGCTAGAGAATTATTCTTTTGGCCAAATATGGCACGACACGTGCAAGAGCACGTGAAAAATTGCACGACGTGTCAGAAGCGAAGTCCCCACGGGGGCCTTAAAGCAAAAATAGGCGAATTACCGCCAGTCTCACGACCATTAGAAAGGGTGGGTATTGATCTCATTGGAGAGCTGACACAGTCACATGCAGGACATAGATATATTCTGACGATCGTGTGCCACTTCTCTAGATACGTGCAGACTTACCCACTGCGCGATAAAAAGAGCGAGACCGTAGCGCGAGCGTTCATGGATTACGTATGCCGGTATGGCTGTCCGGAACACATCGTGTCGGATCGAGGTACTGAGTTTACTGCCCAAAATTTCCAAGAAATGTGCCGCATTTTGAAGTCCAAGTTGCACTTCACCACGGCCTTCCATCCAGCCAGTAACGGAATGACGGAAGCATTCAACAAATTGATCAAGGCAACGTTGGCGGCCACCGTAGAGAAGGATCTTAAAACATGGGACGAGCAGCTACCTTTTGCCACGCTCGTTCTAAACTGTTCGTATCATGCCTCGGTAGATAACACGCCATACTATTTATTTCACGGACGCGACGCCCCCTTGCCACTGTCTGATATTCTGCAGCCCAGGATACTAAACTATGCTTTGGAGGAGGATTTTCCTCACGCCGCCTCTGCCAGGCTGCAAATTGCGTTCGAAGACGCGATGTCAGCAAGCCGAAATGCACATGACAAGAATGTGAGATATCAGCGCGTGAGAGATAAGGAACTTAGAGTCGGCGATTGCGTGTTTCTCCGGAACACTACAGGAAGAAATAAGGCTATGGGAAAATTCCGACCGAACTGGATAGGCCCATACCGGATTCAGGCCCTTCCAACACCGATGAACGTCGTAATACGACAAGTCCACGGCCGCCGGCATGAAATAACGGTCCACAGAAATAGACTTAAGCCCGCGTCATTTCAGCCAGAGGAGGCTTTGGTAATACAAGACGAGCGCCCCCGCAACAAGGGGAGGAGCGTCGAGCACGTCACCGAAGTACTTCACGAAGATAGCGATTCGGAAAGCAGCGATGACGAAATCTACGTAACAAGGCCTGAAGCGCCCTCACCCCTACCCACCCCGGCAGCTAGGCGTCCTTACGCTCTTAGATCTGCAGGTCCGGTGGAGGAGAGGACTACATAAGCAAAAGCCTAGGTAGCAAGTGTATAATATATAAGCTTACTAATCTAATTTTCCCTTACAGAATAACCTAGCAAGTGAATAATAGATAAGCTTACTAATCTAATTTCCCCTTTCAGAATAACCTAGCAAGTAAATAAGAGATAAGCTTACTAATCTAATTTTCCTTTCAGAATAACCTAGCAAGTAAATAGTAGATAAGCTCACTAATCTAATTCCTTTCAGGATAGCTTAACAAGAACTATGTAGAAGTACAAATAAACAGTAGAAGAGCAGTAGTGCGATCGAGCGTTAACTGCTATGCAAGTAATTTCTTACGAATGCTATCAGCCAACATGAGCGACTGTGCTCAGAGCTTGAGAGCGCGATACCGGACGAAAGTCATAAAATCGACAGAGGCATAAAGGGCTCACTCCGAGTCTGGGGAAAGATGAGCTCAACCGCAGGAAGCAGGTGCTACGCGCAGAAAAGAGGCGTGAGATACGAGTAGAGATTTGACATAAAACTTGTAAATAGCGGTACTAGGTAAATTATGTCGTTGTTGGCTGCGCATTTTAGAATGACGGGAATAAACTTAGAGGTAAAATTGCATCGTAAGGTTTGAAATTTTCGAACTGCAGAGATAAAAACTGTCACATCGTAAAAGGAATTTGATTGCTGGTCAATTGACTGAGATGTGTAAGGAATGAAGAGAGATTTCGAAGGAAACTAGCCGTCTAGGCAGAGATACAATTAGACAGTAGTACAATCTCAGTATAGCACGGCCGCAGCAGATGTTTTCCTTCACATAAATATGGTCAGTAGTGAGTACGGCTCTCTAAGTCCTCTCATAACTAGTAGGTTGACACAACCAATAAGGGTGACGAAATTTTCATTTTTTTTGAGTAGTACTCATAAGTACAATCTTACTAATAAAAAAATTGCCTTTCAGGTGTAGGTTTAAGTAACAGCAACGAAAGAATGGGAAGAATGTGCGTGTGTGGTCAGAGTGTGTGCGGTTTTGTGTGCTGTATCGTGTGCAGGTGTGTGATGCATTTAGCCATTCAAGTCTGCTAGGACTTGCTATGTTCATGAACCCCATAATTTAACCATTCATCATGTAACATACGCGCTCATTATGAGGCGAAGAGAGGAAAATTTGAAAGAATAGGCGCTATATTGATGTCTAACCCATGCAAAACTAATGCTCGAACGTGTGCCGTAGGAAACGGTGACGTACATGCATCGAGGGCGGAGACGGAGGCCGAGCGAGGTGGTGCGCCAGCTCGGAACATACGTCGCAGCGCGCCACTACGAGGTGACGTTGTGGCTGCCCGACGGAAGTCTGGCGAGCGTCTCGGCCGAGACGGACTGGGCGCGGGCGGCAACGACCCTGGAGGGCGACGCGCTCGTCGTCCACTTCGTCCCGAAGCCGGACAAACGCCTGACCGAGGCGACCCTCAGCGGCTTGCTGCAGTATCTGGTTTTGCCCCGGGACGGCGGGGAGATCGAGGCCAGGACCGCTTGCACGCGAATCTCCTCGGCTTCGGTTTTCCCCTATTATCAGTGGAAAGAGCCACTGCGGGGGGAAGAATTTATCCTCATAATAAAAGTCTAGGGAGGATCCCCACTGGAAACAGATGACGAAGATCTCGGAGGCGGAAGAGCTCGCCTCCCCAGTCCCGAAGGGGGCCAATATTATTTAAAATCGCTGGAGCACGTGCGAGCGAGTTGTTGTCGCCGTTTTTTTTTTTGTTGTGTTGTAGTTTGATGTCATGTTGTACAAGTGTTCGCCAGTCGGGTGGGAAATACACTGAGGCCGAGACATAGAAAAAGAAATTATTATATAATTTCTTTTTGTTCAGGTGTGGGGAGGGTGTATGAAGTCAGATTCATCCCCTATCTCACATTTGCCGAGCGAACAGGATAGCATGCACGGAAAGACAGCATCTCTGAATTTACACGGGTTGTAAATGTAAGCCGGCTCTCGAACATTGGTTTTGGGAACTAGACGGCCGGGACGTTCTCATACAAAACACTTCCCATATTAAATTCGATAAATTTGATGCGCTTGGGCTGCGGCGGTTACACAGTCATAAAGACGACGCAGGACTCGTAGAGCCGACCACGTAAGTTTGTCAAGGGCCCTATAAGTTATTAGAGATATATAAAAACGACTGCCGGCTTCGGTCGCGCGGACGAGGGACAGAGTGGGGGAGCAATTGCTGAATACGTCATGGTCGGAGAAAGCTGGGCCCCTACGAGAGCTTACCCCTGCATCCCTCCTCCCCAAAAACCTACCCCCCTTTTGCCCAACCGCACCCCCTTTTTCGGGAGGGAGGCGCGAGGCGAGAACAGGGCGGGCTCAGAGGAGGAAGGGCATTCAGTCGCCGGTGAGTCTAGAGAAGGGTCAGGGACGCGGACGCGCAGCAGAGTAATTGAGAAGGAGATCGGTGATTGATAGTGAGGCCCGTGTATTCAATTTCATACTTAAAACGCGTGTTCGGTTTAAACGTTGGAAAATTCGACGGCAAATTATTGACTGTATCGTTGAGGGCGCATGATTTCAAAGCGTCTGCTACACGCTTCGTTGGCTCGACCTTTTCGGTGGCTCGACGTTTTCGGTGGCTCGATAATTTCCTTGACTTGAAATATTGGGTACACAGTTTGTCGTGTTGGTATCTTGAGCGATCCATCGAAAGATAATCGTGAGTTGAGTTGTCCTGTTGTTCCGAAATCGTAAAGGGTTTTTACCACGCGTACTCGTGCCGTCCTTACTTGCCTTCCAATAAATGTGTAAAGCTTGGGCCTCGTATATTTTCCTCTCTCGTCTCTCGTGAACTCGCACATAGAAACACGTGCCTGGAACTCGGCCGCTACCTGAAAATAATAGTTCACGTTTTGTTCTCACCCCTTAATCAATTCATATCTTATTAAATTCGAGGCTTGTGCCTCTGGTGGCAGCGACCCATTACCGTTAACTTTCGCATAAAAATCAACCAGCATTCAAAGTAACGAACAAATGAATGCTCAGTAAGGGTGGGAAGAAAAACCCCAACTCTTTACAATACCTCAACGCGAACAGTGAATGCCCCCAAAGGTACAAAGATAGCACCATACAAGCTTTCATCCACAGGACATAAAATAGCTTCAACATGGGAACATTTTCATGAAAATTTTTCAAAACTCAAGCAATCATTTATCAATAACGGCTACTCAAACTGCCTTTTCGATACCGCATTAAACAATTATTTAAATAAGATAGGTCCGAGGAACATAAACAATAGCAAGATACACAAAACCTATTATCAAAACCAATACTCTAATGCATACAAAACAGATGAGAGGATACTCAAACAAATTCTCAAAACAAACACAAAATGTACTAACCAAGACGAAAACCTGCAATTAATAATTTATTAAAAATGCCGCACCATCGCAAGTTTAGTCTGTCGTAACAACCAATGCCCTATACAGTCACATCTAAAACAATGTAATGTCATATACCAGTATAATTGTACCCAAGGGGAGTGCGAGCCCCTGCAATCTGTGTATATCGGCATGACAACAACCACCTTATCAAGACGCTTAACAATGCACCAAGCTTCCGGCGGCCCAAAAAAACATGCTAAATACAAACACAATACCATCCTAACACGCGAAAATCTAGTTAACAACACTAAAATAATAAGGAAACAAATAGAATACAACCGGCTGCAAATAATGGAATCACTGCTTATTCAAACGCGCAAACCAACCATCAACCACCAATCAACAGGAATACAACGCATCTTGGAACTCTACTCTTAGAGACGGTACAGTCCCTAGTATCAAACCATTGCATCCACGTCCAAACAACTGTCTGATTCCTGCTGCACAACATAGTCACACAAATAATTCGTTCAGCTGTACCTTCCACTACGGAACCTAGGTCACCTAGCCCTCCTCACTTCGCAGACCAACTGTACGCCTTCTAACTTGCATCAAATGCACATTCTCCACATTCGTGAAACCGCAGCCACCCTGCCCACATCTCCTTTCTATTAGCTGCACAACTTGAACTATTTTTAGCCTGATGATGTCCGTGGACACAGGACGAAACGCGTCGCAAAATTTTAAACATAATACTTTAGGGGAACTTTTAAATTCATGAAATTTTGATCAAAGTAAACTTCCGGAAACTAGAAAAATTGAACAAAGCTATTATTAATAATCAATATGGCATTATTTTCAATGAAACATATATATTCATATATATATATATTCATTTATATATATTTATATATATGTTTATATATATATATATACATGTTCGCCCAATCACTGCTTTTCTATCGCGATTTTTGAATTTTTTTATAAATCAACTGTGTTTAGAATTTAATTATACATATCGGTATTCGTTTTCATTTATTTAGTTGCAATAGAATCCAGTAATCTGAGATTTAAAAAAGTATATTGAATTTGTCTTTTTAATACCCTTTCTTGACATACGTAACCATAAATTTTTTCTAATCCGAAATTCAAAAAAAATATCAAGTTACGGTCTTGGTACAGTCCTTCCGCGTCAAATGAGACCAAAATCACGCTTCTACGTTGAAAATTATAGAGTGGGTAGGATTGTGCGTAACTATATATATTTCTCTAATAATCGCGAAATAATTTTTTTTTTTTGCGAAAATAAAAAAAAATTACAGATGCAAATGTGTTTTCAATTACATTTTACATCCACTTGTAAATTTTCGTTCCCATCGGTGCAATAGAAATGTGTACAGTGAAGTTTGAACGAAGAGGTCGAATTCAGGTTAGTAGATCCCCTTAAATCGCTTCGTCCGAAGTTTATAAATCTACTCGCTTACGGTGAACTCCTGAGACTTGGAGGAAACTGTAACGGTTTCTTCCTGAGTTCATCAAGCTTTCGTTAGCTTGCCTTAAGGGCTTGTTTCATCTCCCTTCTATTAACAACTTACCTGATTACGTACTTTCGCCTGAACACCGTTCTACCACTATTTTCATTTTTATTTCCTTTTCTTTAACAACCTCTGAAAGTGGCTTATCGACCCACCGAGTGGAAATTAACTTGAGTGAGAGCTCACTATTTGTTTTGAAATAATTGAAATTACTGAAATTAATGCTCTGTCATATTTCGTCTCTACTCACCGTAGTGGCGACCCATGTTAATTTGTGTTGGTTCCGCTCCTAGTATGTTCTGCTGCTGCTGTTGGTATAGTTACCGCTACGCACCCTGGGGGGCTGCCGTCAGTTGCTTCACCTTAATGCTGGCTCGAGGGTTTTGTCAGGACTCGAGTGCGATTCTGGGGCTAGCTGGCGCTACTGTGGGGTGCGTTCTAGGAGCTTAAATGTCATATTATTGTCGTGCATAATTTGAGTTACCTAATTTTCTACGGTGTTTCTTCTTTCTGTTTACTTAAAGAATGAATTTGTCTTTCCAGGAAGCTGACCAGACCGGTTCCTACTGCTCTTCCTTAAAACTCGTTTACTACTTAACCTAAAAGTGCGGTTGCAGCAGTCCTGCTGCTCTCTTAATAGCGTCAACCGCTAACCTGCTACTTCGGTTGCAGCAGGTAATTAATGCTGCCCTATTGTAATTGCTTACACCTACCTACTTCGCCACAACTGCTGCAGCAGTTGCTGCTTGTGAGGTGCATTTTAATTTAACGAGCACCCGTGTCACTTATGCCATTTTTTGAGGTAAGGCGAAGGTTTTTTAAAACAAGCGCTCTATGCGCTAATCTATAACGTAAACTAATAAAATAATAAAAAATATTAAATAAATCCTCCTTTAAAATTACAAACTATATTCGGCATATGGTTCTTTAAAAATACTCTATATTCGACCTTTACGGCTCTTTGATATTAGTCAATGTTCGGCCTGGACGGCTCTTTAATATTAGTCTGTGTTCGGCCTGAACGGCTATTTTTAAATCGTTTAATAAAACGTGAATTAACCTTCTATGTTCGTTTCTAAATTTCCTGCAGGTGTGGATATTTTTCAGTCATTCCAAATTGTCATGAAAGGATGTTAGTGTGAGTTTTTTTAAATATTTGAACTTGAAGAATTAGTATATATAACAATATCACCAAATTTTAAACTTCAACTGTAACAAACTAATTTAGGTGTTGTGTAGGTTTTAACATGTCACTTACCCAAGTACTTAGAAACAACTAAAGAACAATCGTTATTTTACGCTAGCCTTGACAGTTTGAATTTGAATTGAAAAACAAAAAAGCGTAATCTAATACACCCTTACATCCTTGCATGCACACGTGAAATATCTGCAATATTTTTCCGTCTAGTATTATGCACTTTTCCAAAAATTTATTTCAACCATTCTAACGTTACTGTCCGTAAACCAACTTGAGGGGTAACTTAAAATTTGATCTAGGGGCACGTTCACAGCACGCGTGACGCGATCTGTCAGTTCATGACAGTCAGATCTGTCATAGTCATTGTGCGACACACTCGCAGTAACTGACTTTGAAAGGTCGCGATTGGTGTTATGACTGTGTTCTTCGCAATTATTGCATTAGATAAATTATAACGTAGTATTGCAACAAATGCCAAAAACATGTATACTGATGTTTTATTGATTGTTTACCGGGATGTTGCGGTGATCTACCGTTACGCTTATCCTTAGATCTTTCTCGCCGGCAGGCGAGCTCAAGCTAAGTTCAATTATTTAAACTAAATTATGTGAAGTGTTGTTCGTCCTTCTGTTTTGAAACTAGAACAGTGGTATCCATAGCAAAGTATAGTAATACCTCTGTCATTGCTATGTTGCGTTCCACAAACTTTGAGCAATGACGGAAGCAGCGCAATAACAAAAACATCCAGAGAAAGTGGTTATTTGCGGGTTACTAAGCTATTTACGTATGGTTCTGGAGTAGGGTCTTCAGATTAGTTTTTATGAAGCTATCATTTTGATACTGGAGGAGAAAAACTCGTTTGATATCTTGCAGTTATATCAAAATATGACAAACTACAAGAATTAACCCGTTAAATATCTTACATAAGATATGAAAATTGAATAATGAAAGAACGCTTGTAGCTATCCCTGCTATAAACAGTGAAATTTTAATAACAACTAATGAAATGTAACGGCTACTACCAGTAATTCATTCATTCCTACAGTAACTCATCAATGCGTCAATTGATTGGTGGATGAGCGAAGTTTCTTTGCATCCACTTCAGATGATGCCTTCCTCTTGAGTTTTTCAGCCACTTCCAGAAATTCAGCTAAATCCTTCTTCCTTTCATTTGCTGAAACTACTTCGACAGGTAAATCTTCAGCAAGAATTTCTGTAACATGGCCTTCAATGTTATCATTGTGCACAGCTGCGAAGTCATCAACTGAAAGTTCCTGCTCCTGACAGCTTAGGAGTTCATTGATATGATCTGATGTTAGTTCCGCAAAACAAGCTTCTGTTGCAAGCTCCTTCGATGGGCTCTGAATTGTTTGAATCTTCTGTTGTTATTTTCACACACTGGCAGAATTTTTTCCATGCAGAATTCAATGTTGTCGAAGACACATTATTCCAACCATTTTTGATGATTTCTATAATTGTTTAATATTGAAACGTTTCCAATAGCATTTGATACCCTCCATACTTTTATCAATCTCACCTACCAGTTATTTCATGATGTCTCGTAAGTAATAAGCCTTAAAAGCTCTGCTGACGCCCTGGTCCATAAGTTGCAGCACAGATATAGTATCCGGGGGCAGAAATATAACCTGTATGTGTGGAAACATATCGTTCAGTTCTTCCGGGGGATGACCTGAGCATTATCCAAAAGTAAAAAAGCTTCATTATCTAGGTTTTCCTGTTTTGTAAATTGTTCAATAAACGGAAAAAAAATAATTTCTGAACCACTCTATGAACTCTTTTCTTGTTACCCATGCCTTAAGATTACTTTTCCAGACAACAGGCAACGAATCTTTAGCAAAATTTTTCAAAGCTATGGGGTCCTTCGATTTGTCCCAGGGTAGTGGCTGGAGCTTCGATCCTACGAAGAAAAGTCAAGGTAGCAAAACGGGACTACTTCCACAAAGAACTCTTGGCGGCAAAACAAAACCCTAAAAGAACTTGGGAAATCATTAGAGAAGCTGCTCAGTATAAAAATTCAGACTGCAAAAGCACTTTTGACAACCCCTCAGAAATGGCGAATGACCTTAACACTTTCTTCTCAAAAGTTGGCGAAGATGTTTTCAATGAAGTATCCAGGACAGTTTCAGACACATCTACAGAGGCAAATCTGAGCGATGTTTCATCCCCAAATAGTAGCAACAAGTGGAGACCAAAGCCAGTTAGCGTCATAGAGATACGAAAAATCGTATACTCACTAAAGAATACTAAAGCGACTGGACATGATGGCATAAGCCTCCAACATATAAAAGACAGCTTCCCTGTCACAGCACCCTTTATTCGCTTGATAATAAATACATCTATAGTCACAAACAAGTTTCCCGATCAATGGAAACTATCCATAATTAAGCCATTACATGAATCTGGTGATATCGACATAGCGTCAAACTACAGACCAATCAGTCTCCTGCCTGTTATGTCCAAAATATTAGAAAAAGTAATATCAAACCAGGTCTCGTCTTACATAGACGAGTCACATCTACTGCATCGCAATCAATATGCTTACAGGAGGAATACCAGTACTCATGGCGCCCTGTTAAACATAACAGAAAAAATTTACAATGATATTGACCAAAAAAAATTAACTCTCTTACTATTGCTTGATCTCCAAAGCTTTCGACAGTGTTGAGCATAAGAAACTTCTACAAAAAATTTCAAACTTCAGAATAGGCACTCAGTGGTTTGAAAGCTACCTACGAAACCGCTCTCATGCAGTGTGCTTGAATAACAAAATGTCATCATTCATACCAAATAACTTTGGCGTTCCTCAAGGTTCAATCATCGGCCCACTCCTATTTTCAATTTTCATCAACGATTTCCCCACCATGCCGGCAAACACAAAAATCTCAATGTATGCTGATGACGTACAAATTGCCATGACAAGCTCAACAGCGGATTTAACAGAAACACAAGCCAACGCTGAAAACCTTCTGAGAAATCTGAAATTGTGGTATGACCATAATGGCCTCAAACTTAACGCAAGTAAAACGCAATGCATTATTTTTGGATCACAGAATGCGACTGAAAATTTACCACCATTCAAGCTAACATTTGGAGACGATACAATTAAACCAGTCGATAAGGTTAAAAATCTGGGTGTTTGGTTTGACAAAAATATGACTTTCAATTCACACGTCGAAACAATGTGCAACAAAATTAACGGAACCTTAATGTTCTTTCATCGTATAAAGAACACACTTGACGAAAAATCTAGATTATTAGTGATTCAGTCTTTAGTTTTTTCGCGTCTGGACTACTGCAGTCTTGTGTGGGGAGACTTACCTAAATGTCGTCAGGAAGAGTTGCAAAAATGTGTAAACTTCGCCGCCAAAGTGGTATGCAAAGGAAATTTCAATAAATACGATCATGTCACCCCTCTTTTAAGAAAACTCGACTGGATCCCAATACCGAACAGATTCATGATCCAGAAAGCTCGACGAGTAATCTCCTCTCTGTACCTCCCCCAAAGTAATGCAGAGGTGGTAAAATTTTTTCCATCTAATATCCCAAACGAAAGACCAAACCGGAGGAACGATGTTTTAGTCAGTTACCGTTCATCTAACGTGGGACAAAAAGCTCTCTCAGTTTCTGGAGCTTTTTGTGGAACAAGCTTCCCCAGCAAATCAAAAACTCTAAAACTGGAAAAGAATTTAGAGTAAATGTGTCACGTCATTTTGCATCTCTGTCATAGGGCCTGCAGCATCTCGGTGTGAACTTCCCATCTATCAGAAATTTTAATTTTTCCTGAAATTTCTGTTAGATATTTAGAAACTATTTCATTTTACGTTTGCTAAGCGATTCGTATATTCATCTTACTTATTTCTGTCGACAACAATGAGCACCACAGCCGTGAGTTCAGTGCAGCAGAACGAACGTTCTTTCCATAATTAGGAGTATTTCCTCATCTTTATTTTGTTATTTCTTTCTCTTTTCTGTATTAATATTTAACGTCCGTATGACAAATATACCATGAAATACATTTTGTGTGTACACCAATAAACAGGTTTATAGATGTGAGGGTTGTGCAAAGTTTATAATGAATTAAATTTTTGGCTAACGTTGTCTCGCTATTTCAAAATCATTCTCGAAGATGTTTTCAATCGATTTTCGGCTGAGCTGGGGGAAAGGGGTAATTTAAGCATTGCATTTAGTCTTTTAATTTTTATTTTTTTTCGTGCGTTCAGCGCACACTAGCACTGAACTTTCAAATCGGAAAAACTCTAAATTTCTGTAATCAAAATTATTATTTTGGATCAAGGCCTAATCTTCCTATATGTGCCAATTTTGTGAATATTCTCCACTCAGATGTGATATCCGGCCATAATGTTACTCCATTTTATCCCACGTACACATGTCCGTATAATGCTGAAGAGTTGTGTTGCTTCTTGACTATAACCGGATTTTTTTTAAATTTCTGTGAAGAAATTAAAAAACAGCTCATTTTTATGTTTTCGAAGTTTTCTCTTCCTTTTAGTTATTTTTTGCGATAAATTTCTTAGGATTACAGTGAGCTCAGCTGTCATTTTCTGTGTAGTAGATGGTAGGTTGCTTCTTTCTTTTATCTTATATATGTATTTTTTTCTAATATTTTATTTTCAATAAGTATATATATTAATATGTGTATGTACGTGTGTAGGTATATATATGTATCTACATAAATAGATATACATGTTTCTATTTCATTTCTTTACGCAAAAATCATTCGGTTAATAAATTTTATTGCAATAGCGAAATGATTCAAAAATAGATCTAGCACTTCCCCAGAGGGCGTTTCTGTTAATCGGATTAATGTCATATATAATTAAATAATCGTAGTAAAATTATCTTTCTGTCCGTATGTTGTACAAGCTATGAATTTTGATATTGAATATATGTTTGTTTACCCGTTTCTACCAATATTTTGTAGATATTTGTCAATCATGAGTGGTAACCGGCTTACACTGTATCTCTATTTTATCCCATGTACCCATGTCCGCATGATGTGGTGAATAACGAGAAGATATGAAATATGTTTATGGTGGTGATAGGGCTTTGCATATTTTTAGGGCATATTTTTCATTTCTCATTGAACCACCCTTGACAGAGATAGACTATTGGCAAGCCACGTGTGGTTTGTCTATTAGTACGCCTCGTATATTTTGTCTATTAATATGCCTCGTATGGTCTATCTATTTTGTACACCTCTGATAGCTTGTCTATTAGTACACCTCGTATAGTTTGCCTATTATCATTATGCCTCGTATGGCTATCTATTTGTACACCTCGGATGGTTTGTCAATTAGTACTCCTAGTATAAAACTTTTGTTAGACTACTAGCACACCACGAATGGTTTGTCTATTAGTACGCCTCGTATTTTTGTCAATTACTATGCCTCGTATGGTCTATCTACTTGTACACCTATGACAGTTTGTCTATTAGTACACCTCGTATAGTTTGTCTATTATTATGCCTCGTATGGCTCATCTACTTGTACACCTCGGATGGTTTGTCAATTAGTACTCCTCGTATGGAACATTTGTTTTAGGATGCCCTATATTTAAGAAACTTTTTAAAAGCCAATATGTTGGCATGTATCTCATGTGACAATTTGGAAATAAACATTTTTTCTTTTTTTCTTTTTTTTCTTCACACTGCCAGACGCATTCCCGCCCAAGAGTAGGGTCAATCGATCTTTGTTTGCTTTGAATCCTGGTACATTTTCTCTTCCTCTATTATAAATGTTCTGGAAGCTAGTTTCTTCCTATACAATCTCGTCTCATCAACATTAAATACCTGATGAGGCGAGTCATCATATACACTACGTTCACTAAGTGGCCCTTGAGTAATCATGTGCTTAAATTTTTCAACAAATGGCGCCACAGAGCTAGAATCCGAGCTACCAGCCTCTTCATGGATTACAACATTTTTCATGTTGAACCTTCGTTTATAACCAGTAAACTATCCTCAACTGGCTGCAAAATTAGGAATCGCATCAAATTTGTAATCAGCACATAATTTTAAGTATGCATACAAAGACAAAGCATTAGTCTAAATTAAATGTTCATCAAGGGGGAAGCTACGTGCTCTTTGATCATATATCCATTGACATAGCATAGATTCTATCAGTGACATCATTTCATGTACGGGTTTCTTCATTGTTTGAGTAGCAGAGATAGGAACATGTTTTGCACTCTGTTTAATTTTAGTTTCATTTTTGACAATAAATCTTACTGTTGATGCAAGGATCCCCATAACTCTAGATATCTTCATACCATTCCAGCCTTCCTGATGGTTTTCCAACACTTTCAATTTTGATTAAAAATAGGAAGACTAATGACGCAACGCTTAGACTCATTTTGTACTAATTTTGTACTAATTGTATGATAAAATCGATAAAAGTGAACGTTTCGACCAACTAGCAGTGGTCATTCTCAACACTGTAAAAGTTAAGATTACAAATCAATCATTCAGAAAATCACAATGGTAAAAACAAGCATGAAATTAGAAACATTTGCCAACAAACTATTTGTAGGGGATAGGCAGACTGCATATCATTGAGCTTTGGCTTTAGTCTATAAATGAAAAGAGATTCTAATATTCTGAGTTCTATTGGGTTACTTCCTTGGCCTAATACCTCAAAATCAGATAGTCTAGCAGGCAGGTCGCATTTTTCTGCATGTGTGCGTATTGCAGAGTGAGAAGGTGCTGATAAAATTTTATTAGTACGGTGACTTCGTCCAGCATGCTCAGCCACACGAATACGCAGGCTACGGGATGTAGATCCAACGTATTCAGATGCACCACATCGTGCACAACTATGCTTGTATACAACCGAGCTAAGCATGCCTTTAGGAAATTCATCCTTAAATTTGAAAAAAGATCCAACTGACAAGGAATTGACAAGAATGAATTTAAAATCACACTGCGCAAAAAACTTCGATAAAAGGAGGGATAGTTCAGATTTCAGTTTTTCCGACTCAGCACCAAAGTACAATAGTGAAACGTAACATTGTTTTCTATCAACAGAGGCAACCGATGGAACATTTGTGCGAATAGAGGAGAGAAATTTTCTAATTGAGTCGTCTACTAGGCGAACAGGGAACCCATTCTTAACAAAGTAGTTCTTTAAGAACATAAATTCCTCGTGAAGGAAATCAAATGTGCTGCAAACACTATAAGCCCTATACAGTAATGTTTTGATACCATTTATTTTGAATTGAAAACAGCAAAAGCTGAAAAACTCAATCCTAAACCAGTAAATGTTGGTTTGCGATAGACTGCACATTCAAAACTATGACCCATTCTACGAACATTGACATATAAAAACGGGAGGCAATTATCTCTTTCTGTGTCCATGGTAAATTTGATATTCGGGTGCTTAGTATTCAAGTAATCTAAAAATAATGAACAATGGTGTTGGTCCCTGAACAAAATGAAAGTATCGTCTATATACCGCTTGTAAAAGGCTGGCTTAAATTCAATAGGACATTCCTCAATCCAGGATTTCTCGTGATGACACATAAAAATATTAGCCAACGTGGGATCCAACGGGAGGCCCATACCCAATCCATCCAGTTGTTTGTAAAGTTTACCATTAAATATGAAAAAAACAATTAAGAACCGAAAGTTCAAGAAATTTCTGAAGCAATTCACGGGTTAGGCCCAAAACTAGATTGCTGTTACTAAAAAGAGAATTCAAACAGATCGAAATAGTTTCGTGCAATGGGATATTAGTGAACAGGTTTTCCACGTCAAATGATGCCATATAAAGAAAATTTTAAATCATTTTCGCAGCAAATTTCCTCTGTTAAAAATGCAAATTCACTTTATATGGCATCATTTGACGTGGAAAACCTGTTCACTAATATCCCATTGCACGAAACTATTTCGATCTGTTTGAATTCTCTTTTTAGTAACAGCAATCTAGTTTTGGGCCTAACCCGTGAATTGCATCAGAAATTTCTTGAACTTTCGGTTCTTAATTGTTTTTTCATTTTTAATGGTAAACTTTACAAACAACTGGATGGATTGGGTATGGGCCTCCCGTTGGGTCCCACGTTGGCTAATATTTTTATGTGTCATCACGAGAAATCCTGGATTGAGGAATGTCATATTGAATTTAAGCCAGCCTTTTACAAGCGGTATATAGACGATACTTTCATTTTGTTCAGGGACCAACACCATTGTTCATTATTTTTAGACTACTTGAATACTAAGCACCCGAATATCAAATTTACCATGGACACAGAAAGAGATAATTGCCTCCCGTTTTTATATGTCAATGTTCGTAGAATGGGTCATAGTTTTGAATGTGCAGTCTATCGCAAACCAACATTTACTGGTTTAGGATTGAGTTTTTCAGCTTTTGCTGTTTTCAATTCAAAATAAATGGTATCAAAACGTTACTGCATAGGGCTTATAGTGTTTGCACCACATTTGATTTCCTTCACGAGGAATTTATGTTCTTAAAGAACTACTTTGTTAAGAATGGGTTCCCTGTTCGCCTAGTAGTAGACTCAATTAGAAAATTTCTCTCCTCTATTCGCACAAATGTTCCATCGGTTGCCTCTGTTGATAGAAAACAATGTTACGTTTCACTATTGTACTTTGGTGCTCAGTCGGAAAAACTGAAATCTGAACTCTCCCTCCTTTTATCGAAGTTTTTACGCAGTGTGATTTTAAATTCATTCTTGTCAATTCTTTGTCAGTTGGATCTTTTTTCAAATTTAAGGATGAACTTCCTAAAGGCATGCTTAGCTCGGTTGTATACAAGCATAGTTGTGCAGGATGTGGTGCATCTGAATACGTTGGATCTACATCCCGTAGCCTGCGTATTCGTGTGGCTGAGCATGCTGGACGAAGTCACCGTACTAATAATCTTTTATCAGCACCTTCTCACTCTGCAATATGCACACATGCAGAAAAATGCGACCTGCCTGCTAGACTATCTGATTTTGAGGTATTAGGCCGAGGAAGTAACCCAATAGAACTCAGAATATTAGAACCTCTTTTCATTTATAGACTAAAGCCAAAGCTCAATGATATGCAGTCTGCCTATCCCCTACAAATAGTTTGTTAGCAAATGTTTCTAATTTCATGTTTGTTTTTACCATTATGATTTTCTGAAGGATTGATTTGTAATCTTAACTTTTAGTGTTGAGAATAAGCACTGGTAGTTGGTCGAAACGTTCACTTTTATCGATTTTATCATCCAATTAGTACAAAATTAGTATAAAATGAGTCTAAGCGTTGCGTCATTAGTCTTCCTATTTTTAATTGAAATCCCCAAGAATTGGAACTTTGACTTCTTTAACTTTCAATTTTGTATGTATGCTTGTCACTTTCCTCTTATTTGGGGCTTCCAAGTTTGCTTCCAGAACTCGTTTCAGTTTCTTTCGCTTCATTTCGAGGGCGAGGGCGAGAAATTATGCCAGTTTCACCTCAATTAGGTATCATGTCAGTTTTACCTCAATTAAATCTCAGTTTAACCTCAATCTTGACAAATGTATAACAGATGTGTGTGTAAACATTTATGACAGCTGTGTGTGAACTTTGGTAACAACGCAATCAACAGTTTTTTACCGACCAATATTACTGTGAACTTTTTCTTTTTTTACCACTCAAGTTATTATTACGTGTAAACCATATTAGCTGATTATAGCATTGTCTTCATAACCTTTGAAACTTATTACCTGTTGTATGTGAACTTATGAAAACGTCCTCAGCAATCTGTTTGCACCAATGTTGTGATATTGAACTCCAATATTATTCGCTCATGGACTGAGTTTAACCTCAAATCTCAGTTTAACCTCAATCTTGACAAATGTATAACAGATGTGTGTGTAAACATTTATGACAGCTGTGTGTGAACTTTGGTAACAACGCAATCAACAGTTTTTTACCTACCAATATTACTGTGAACTTTTTCTTTTTTACCACTCAAGTTATTATTACGTGTAAACCATATTAGCTGATTATAGCATTGTCTTCATAATCTTTAAAACTTATTACCTGTTGTATGTGAACTTATGAAAACGTCCTCAGCAATCTGTTTGCACCAATGTTGTGATATTGAACTCCAATATTATTCGCTCATGGACTGAGTTTAACCTCAAATCTCAGTTTAACCTCAATCTTGACAAATGTATAACAGATGTGTGTGTAAACATTTATGACAGCTGTGTGTGAACTTTGGTAACAACGCAATCAACAGTTTTTTGCCTACCAATATTACTGTGAACTTTTTCTTTTTTTACCACTCAAGTTATTATTACGTGTAAACCATATTAGCTGATTAAAGCATTGTCTTCATAATCTTTAAAACTTATTACCTGTTGTATGTGAACTTATGAAAACGTCCTCAGCAATCTGTTTGCACCAATGTTGTGATATTGAACTCCAATATTATTCGCTCATGGACTGAGTTTGTGTGACTCACGAAATCGCGCTAGACTTTTTACTCTATTCTCTCTTACTCCATAAGCTAGTTTTTAGACATGAATATCCCTTTAAGCTTGACTGTATTTCGTTTCTAAGCTATTTAATACCTACTTCTTACTGTTTACTAATTTTAAATGACTGATCACGCTGATATATTCGATGAAATCGACCCTGATCTCAATCATTTGAACAGAATTTAGCCAAACCTAAATGACTCTGAAGATTGTAGGTATACTAATATATCAAAATTCAACGAAACTATACGAATAACTCGCCATGATTTCTCAATCCTGTGTTAGAACTGTAGGTCACTCTATCCAAATTGGAAGAGATACAATGTACTATTACTGAACTTGAATATAATCTAGACGTGACTAGCTTCACCGATAGCTGGCTAGATGACTCGACCAAAGACATGATTCGATTTGAAAATTATCATAGTTACCATTGCACGATGCATGATGCCTTTCACGCATATTTACGCCACATAAATTTGATTAACTTTTAAAATTTAAGTGAACAAAATTATATGCCCATATCAGAATGTTTAATTGTCGCTTCTTTCCTCGTTTTGCCTAGTCCAGCTAACATTTTTATGCGAGAATTCATTTATCCAGTCTAACTCAGTGCGGTTTTTAATCGCAATTTCAATGTTCATTACATTTTCCTGATCTTTAACCCTTGCTGCTAAAAAGCAACAATTTGAAAAGATCGGGTAATTGAATTCCTTCCAAATTGCAAATAAGTTCACACTCTGCTTGCCCATTTCTAAATCACCACTGGCAATTTTTTGTGAGTAAGTGCATAACCTAACTGCATTGCGAAATCTGGTAACTCATTATGGTTAGAAGATACAGTGACTTCTGGCAATGAGGTCAACTCTGGACCAGTGCACATGATGCATCCTACACGCACACGGACGCTGCAATACACGCACACAGAGTGGAGCAACTTTGACGTGGGTGCAGCCCGGTCGCAACGCAGTATCCTCCTCGTTGGAACTAAAACTTGGAACTCATTACCTGCGGAGATCCGTGAAAGTAATTCTAACAAAGTATTCAAAAGATATCTTGAGTCTCACTTCCTATCAGAATACTTGTCGTGTAAGATCACCAAGTCACATCTTGCCTTGTACATGTCTGGTCCTAATAATGTAACTTGCCATGGTTAACATAACCGATCTTTAGTCAGCTCTTAAATCGTTTTATCGAATATATTGTTATATATAGCCGATTTTACCAATATTGTAGAATACAGCATCAAATATCGAGTTAATTATCTCATTGATCAGTGTAATGTGAAACAAGGTTAAGTGAATTAGGTTAAACATTATTGTACACCTTACACCTTAGGATAACGTGATGGTCACAGGTAGCTATACTCAAATTTTACCATTGTACTATACTTAAGAAACATTCTACCTCTGTATCTCCTGTGGCAATAAATTGCTTAAATTGTTTTAAGAGGGCTCAAATTATCAACTTCATCGTAGAAAACGAGACAATTACGACAAGTCTCACAGAAAAGTATAAGTCATTTCAAATCGCCACTGATTTATAAATAAGTTAAAACATTACAGATGTTCAACAAATATATTTATTTCATTTTCAACAGCCGTCGTTTGACTATTTAAATAAATTCTTACAAAAATATCTTCGGCACGCAAAGAATTCCATCACAGGTTGTTTGTAAGATTCATCACTACGAACACTACGATTAAAACTTTTATTTAAAATTAACCACCACCACAAAAGGACTCATCAAGCAACCGATTACTGAGAAAATTTTACTAAATTTCAAATTAAATTTATACACTTCCATTCCTAGACATCAAATATCTACAATGACCAACCCTCTCAACCACTACACATCTTCGTCCTTTAATTGGGATGAGGAGACGACAGGGACCGCACTAATGCTATCGAGTCGCTAGCAGCAGAGGGCGGGGTTATCTTCAACAGCAGTACCTCTTCAGAAGAAGTAGCCCTCCACCTCCAGCTTCTATGCGGCTCCGAGATTTGTACTCTCTGTAGAATTCTCAATTTACAAGGTATTCACATCATAAACAAATGAACAACTCAAATTTTTCAAATGGAACTTTTCCATAAAACTGGCAGTGTTAGGCAGAGAAATTTTCGTAATGCCGCTACCTCCTGTTCGATTAAACGAAAACAAAATCCGCAGAAAAAATGCACATAGGCTACATTAGGTCTGTTACGATGTCTCGTGGGTTGTTACGTCATAATTCCGTTTTCTCGTTGTTGGCGCTTGAATTCGTATTTCATGTCTTTTCATTACTGCCAATATTTCCGTGATTTTAATTTCGTGACATTCATAAATGCATTATTCGTCACAATTCTTCTATTTTCTAGTCTTTATAAATCACGGTAGCTTTTTGATGCTGCCACCAGCCACTTGGGCAAAGAATATTCATATTTATAAGACATGTTCATTTCAACATAAGGGTTGAGCGTTTTTTGGTCACTTAGCGGAAGGCATATTAACATTATGTGCATAGCCGTATTCCATGGCATCGAATATAAATCATTCTTTTCTATATCCTCTTTATCATCGTCTTCTCTTCTTCCTAATTACAGGGGGAATTAAGGACACGATAGATCTAAACATTTCACTATTGACAATAAAGAAATCAAAAGGTTATGGATTACATATAATGATCGCGCACATCCTGCCCTACACACTTGGAGATCGGAAGGAGGGGACGTTAGTACATGGTGGACAAGGATAGATACTCATCTGAAATTCGATGGCCTTTGTGGAGAGGATGGCCTTTGTGGAGAGGCCCGGCTCGCACTCGATCGCCATCTTGGCTTGCCACGATCAACCGTCGCGGTCGTTGTAAATTAACAGCCGAAGCGATATTTACGAAACCCCGCGAGTGAATCTCGTAGGATACAGTTACATATGCTTTGGAGTGATTTCAAATAGATTATTTAGCACATTCGATCGTGGCACTCGCCCCAGTCCGCAAGGACTGAAGCGATCGACGTCCTCACACCTCTCTCAATGCCTTGTGGTGCCTAACTGACTCTCGTTCAAAAGGCTACCCTCACGGTGACGCTACCGTTGCTTCTCTCTAGATACCGACTCGCAATTATGATATTATAAGATTGATATATAATTAGAAGACATTTCCCAAAACATTTTAAATACACCGCTACTTACTCTTGTTGACATATTTATACTAATAATCCCCATAAAACGTTATTAATATTAAGTAAACATTACATAATATTCATCGTCGATGTTCCTGGCATTTTCTGTTGGCAGTCGTTGTTCCATCAAAGTCTGAACGAAGATTCCTCTAGAAGGTATAGACGACATGAAGCGCTTCTTCGTTGATTCTCAGACTTATGGTTCTTTTAAGAATTTTTAATGATCGAGAACGTTGGCCATTCGTCCCGTCACCTTCTTTATGTCGTCTCTCTTACAGTTGTGTTTTTGAAACACAACAGTCCTTTTTGGTACCAAAAATAGATGAACAGATCCAACATATAATTAGTACGACCAGTAACGACTAGTTTCAAATGAAATTAATAATTCGGAAATGAAAATATTATATTGACATTTTATTTTCGACATTCCAGCCACAAAAATTTTCGTAATCCCGATACCTCATGTTCAATAAAACACAAATGAAATCCGAAGGAAAAATTGTACATACAATGGGTCCTTTTTGGTACCAAAAATAGATGAACAATCCGACATCAAGTTAATACGATCAGTAACGACTAGTTTCAAATGAACTCCTTAATTCGTAGATAAAAATATTATATTAACATCCTTTTTTTCGATCACACCTTTACCCAATGATACATTGAGCAACCATGACTTCATACACCTTTGCCTGACATTTACTTTCACGCTGAACCACTCACTGATTTCATTTCTTTAATTCGAGGGGACAGATTGATTGATTGATTTTAAATTAGTTTTCACCTCCCTTACCACTACAAAGATGTTCCAAGAGAGGAAGGATGAAGGCATCATTGAGTATGGAGTTAAGGGAAAGCGGAATCTATGCATAAGGAGTCTTCCCATACAGGGTCCTATGTGCATAAAAACAGTAAGTCAAGAAGGAAAGTTATGAAACAAGATGACCGTTAAAGATGAAAGTCAGATGCTGAAAAACAGGACAGCAGTGAACCGAAAAAAGGTACTCCTTCACAAAACAAAAAAATATCATTTTAACAAAAAGATGAACTCTCAGCTCGGGCCCTCACATTTTCTCCCTGGGAGTGCTAATTCACATAGAGACGTTATTTGTATCCCCCTGAGGGCATTTTCAAGGGCACAATGTTTGCCAAGTTATACACTCCCATTCATATCACCCGCAGAAAGAAATATAATTGCAGGATTTTCAGAGTCAACTCGAACTTCATCCATTATCGGTAAAGGTGACTTTAGACGAAGGGTTTCTTTCTCAAGGTGACGCCTCACCCTCCTTTTCTAGACCAGGGGAAACTTCTTGGGTTGGGATTAGGCAGGAGGACATAACGGCAGAGCAGCAGAGAGATACACTCTACGTTTATGACTGCCAAAAACGCACTGCCAAGTCAGTAACCCCTGAGTTTTTTCGGCATGAATGGTCGCAGTGATGACACGCATGGCATGGGGAACGGGTGGGAGGCATTAGATCAGAGGTTTAGGGTTTTTTGAACAGGCGGGGAGGGAGAAAGGGCATTGCCCCGGGGAAAACACCCTCCGTCCAAACCCAGCTTAGGGGAGGAGCATCATAACCTGATGTCGACGGAGCTAGCAAATGAGGCGACTGAGAGGAGGTCAAAGTAAGCGATGAAGAAGGTAGTAGACTTTGAGAAAGTGTACTGGTTTCCGCCGGCGACTTTTCTGATTCAATCCGTCGTCTCTGAGCCAGCCCAATCGTTGCAATGACGCATGACCTCTTGGATGCCTGACGCCTTTAGTTTCTTATTTTCATCATACTCGACTGCCACTGAAGCATCTGATAAATTGGAATACATTAGTAATATTAACTGTTCGAATGAAAACAAAATAAAATAAATTACCATTTGCCAAATGACTGTGTTCCAACTACCATTATGTTGGTAGCAAGCCAGGCTCGCTCTGATTGTGATCGCAACATTTGGCCCATCTGGCTTTGGCTGCAATAAGTGAATAAGTCGATTAACCTAACTCTGAATACAACACTTGATATCGGTACCCTATTGTACAGCTGGGCGTTAAACTTATTGATAATTTATTTTTATAGGAAACTTTGAACCCATTTGGCTTTTTAAATTTGAATCAAATGATGTTGTGCAGATAAAGCAAACTGATGTTGAAACGTAACATTGAGGACTGACGTCCATGCTATGATCCAATATATTGAAGAATAACCAATTCATGAACAAAAAAAACAGATTATTCATAATAGTATCAAATTACCGATTCTACCCACTCCAATGCTAAAACGTTTTCAAACGTTGCAACCGATCTTCCAAAAAACGTTACAAAAATTTTGCATCAAGAAATTCTTTTATTTGCATTACTATTGGTATATATATATATTGGTATATACCAAGCCTTTTCCTCTTTTCAAGTAGAGGGTGGCTAGCATCATTTACATGATGCTTTACAGGGAATGTACATGATAGGGGTTCCTCAGGCCCCTAGCACGCCCGAGCTTTAGGCCTCATTTTTCTCTCGTTTAGTGCCTCGCAGTGGCCGAGTGTATAGAGCGCTTGCGTTCTATGCTTCATGCCCAGGTTCGATCCCTGTGAGCGGCAGTTGGCGTGAAAAACGCTGATGCGGTAAATCAGGGTCGTTGCCTGCAGTATGGTCACTGTCCTCAAGGAATGTTACCTGAGGCCTGTAAAAAGGCCACCCGCATTACTATAACAAAAGAAAAATATTAGTTAGCTAAGCCTCCCTATCCGCAGAAAAATAAATGCGAACCAAATTGAGGAAGGAGGAAGGCACCATTCAGTATGGAGTTAAGGGAACTCGGAATCTATGTAGAGAGGGTATAGAAACAATAAATTGAATAAGAAGTTCATGAAAAAAGATCGAAGTCGAAGAAGAAAGTAATACGTGCAGAAAAACAAGACAGCAGTGAAACGAAAACTGGTTGTCATTAAGGTAACAAAAACATTCTCTTCCAACAAAAAGACGGTCTACGTAACTCTCACTAACTCGGGCCCTCACACATTTCCCCCCTGTGAGTGCTAATTCTCATAGATACAATAGCTGTATCCCCTGAGGGGAAAGAAATAAGTTAATGAACGAAAAGAACTGTATGAGCTCACACGAACCTTATATTAACTGACAGGTGGAACGCCCCTTGAAAGAGATTTTCGTCCGTTGACGAGCTTGTCCTAACCTTGAGTAGGGCATTTCCAAGGCCACACCACCGTCATGACGTCGTGATAAGCTGGTGTCGTGCAGACTGACTCCCTCACATCGCTGAAGCTCCGTCATCTAGAAGTTAAATAGACAATGTAATTGTGGGTGTTAAATCAAAATCAAATCATTGCGCACCTCATTTTGGGAACTGAATAATTGCAAAGAGAATGAAACTTTGTTTTTAAAACCTTTACCACCCCGTTTCATACTGAATAACGAATGATTAGGACGTTTAGATATCTAAGTAGGACCGAGATTCATGCCACTTATTCCTGCGCAGGAAAGTTTCCATGGAGTCTAAAATTCTCAATAAGAGGTGGATATGCCAGTCAGTAAAGCCATTGTGAGATAATTCCTAGGCTTTGAGGGTAGGTACTGCAAAGAGAGCCATTACAGCGTAATATGTGTTGTTCATTCCGGTAATTAAAAGTTTTATCTGTGCAATCACTGAACAACTTCACTTTTCTCAGTATTTTTCAATAACTATATTCTTGTTGCCTACTGAATCCAATTGGAAACTGGTATCTTTGATTTCATTTGTGTAATGAGTTTTTCTGTCTATCAATATACATAAACAAAATTAGAATTTTCAAATTTATTTCACACACAATTGTCAAGCAGTGCAAGTGGTTTCGAGTCTATTCTGTAATATTTACCAATAATCTTGAGTATTTTCTTTTTGATCAAATTCTTGAACCCGGCCTAAGTCTATTCCTATGCGCCGATGGTGCGCCTGTGTATTTACTTTAGTTAGCCCTTAAGTTTCATTTTATTGTATTTCTATACTCGAACATTAGATTGATTACCTAGCTGAATGGGACAAACATTTTAAATGTAATTTTGCGTCTTGTAACGTGTTCTGCACTAACTCATGTTTGTACACTCTATTTTTGCTAAAGAAAATAAATCACTGTCTTTGCTGAAATGTATCTGCCTATTTAAGAGGCACTGCAAAGAGATTCTGCAATAAATAATTCACATCCTGAGGTCGTACGAGTTTCTTTCCTCCTTATTGATACAGGCTTTAATCAATCTCGACACTTGGCCTAAATAGGGGCCTATGGACAGCGTCCTCCTTTCCAGACCTATTTGTTTGTTATTGGACCTAGAGCAATGAAATTCGGTATACTGAAAGGAAATACAATTTGAAATCATTTATCATCTATGAAAAAATGCAATTTTCTTCAAAGAAAACGAGATATTCATAGAAAACGAAATTTTTGGGGGTTTTCAAAAATCTTGTCCTTCAACAGTTTTTGAGCTACAGTGAGGATTTTGGTATCATTGGATGCGGAAAAACAAGGGCTATTATATTAACTAAAATTCATTCCCCAAATTTCCAGTATTGATTTAAAAAAACGAAAAAATTTGAGAGCAAGCTCTGTTTTCGAAAAATGCGGATTTATGACGTCATAACTTATGAACAAATATAATTGTAAAGAAAATTTTAGTTTCTATAAAAGCCCTTGTCTTTTCGCATCCAATGATACCAAAATCATTACTGTAGCTCAAAAACTGTTGGAGAAAAAGCATTTTGAAAACCCAAAGTCCATTGTTTACATTATAAGCAAAACAAAGAAACATAAACAGTTGTAATTAAAATTTTTTTTTAATTTTGGTTCAGGCTAGACCCCTGATATCATTATAGAGTAATCCAGAGACACAGGAGATGACATAGCAACTTCACGCCGTGAAGAAAGTGCCATGGGGGAGGTGTAACATGATAAAATACCACTTCCCCCTCCCCTCCCCCCATTCATCAAACCCCCGTAGCGGGCGAACGAGTGAACGTACGATTCTTATTTTTTCACAGGATGTACCTGACCTCTTACACTTCTTATAGCAGCAAAAATCCCACTTTCTCAAGAAATCTCATAAACATGGATTCCTATGGGGGACGCTGTCCTTACAGAACCACTTCGGGAGGACAAACTATTCCGCATAGTTTGTCGCAACGGAAGGCGCTGTCGTAGTTCGGCGAATCAGGATTATCTTAAGGAGCCCTAGCGGATTGATTACAGCGCAGACAGTTGCTCGTCTTCCTAACGGTACCGCCGTAGTTCGGCACAAACAGAAATTACTTCTGTTGCCCTAGCGGACTAATCACGGCATAGACGGCACCCACACAAATCTCACCCTAACGGTACCGCCGTAGTTAGGCACATACAGAAATAACTTCTGTTGCCCTAGCGGACTAATTATGGCGTAGGCGGTACCCACACCAGCCTAAGGAAGGGCAGATGTGCGGAAAAGCTAGCGCCCCGGAAAAAGGTAGCTGCACAAAAGACAGCCCCTTTTCCACGAACCCTCATGTCGACCGCACGACGGTAGCGACATATTTTGGGCAGCTGCGCAGATAAGCTAGCGCCCCGGAAAAAGATCGCTGCACAGAAGACAGCCCAGTTTCCACGAACCCTCACGTCGACCGTACGACGGTATCGACAACAATATTACTGGAAAGTAAGTTCTGGTAATAAATTTACAGGGTTATATGTTTCTCGTTAGAAGGAAATTCATTTTTAAATTTTACACTAACACAAAAACATAAAAACAATTCATATATAAACATTGTGTAGGGTGTCTACTGACATTTCATTTCCAAATTTTACTCTTTTTTACTACTTCAACAGCAAAGAATTACTTCCTAATTTTTACATAATGAATGTTGTCCAAATGTCCAGATGTAAGAAATCAGCCTATAATGAGTAGTTTAAGTCAATAGTTGACGCAGTAACATAGGTTAAGAAAATCCAAGTTGATTAATACATAAAATACTAAATTAAATACTTAATACTAAATGAAGCATCTAACTCATAATTCCAAAAAATTACCCAAATTTTTTATGTACCCCTTCCTAAACGGACCCAAAGTTTGGCAAAGGCCCTGTCTTAACATCTTTCAACAGTGAGAGCAACAGCTCATATACAAAAAATAAACTGACTGGAAACTAGTAGACACCGTGGAATTGTCCAATTCCCTCAAAGTAATGTTTACCATACACTGCAGCAAATATCTGATTCTGGGAGAAATTAAATTTTAAAAATCGGTAAGCTCTTTATACATATGTACTTTACTTTCAATTTTCAGTGAATTATCCCACTTCACAATTTTTTGCAACCCTGACAGGTGAAGTCCTGAAGCAAATTTCACTACTCCTTACTTCCTTTTTTACTACTTTTCAAATTTTACTGCTTTACTACTTAGTAGACACCCTGTAATATGGGAATGAAAGAGGTATCCAATAGGCAACATAAGGCATCAGTACTGAATCATAAGAGAAAAATACTTCACATTTCATCATGATAGGTCTTCCGGACCTGAAGTAAGAGTTTACTTGAGGTATCAGCCAAGGCTTCATTGCAGGAATTGTCATGAAAAGAACTTTTATCTTAAAAGAACTAGGCATTCTGCTTATTTTTAATTTTTTTTGTTGGAATAATGATTGATGAGCTTTTCATTCCAAAAGGATCCCTAAATCATGTAGTACTGTGCTATCAACTATAATAGTATCTAAATATCTGCCTGTAAAGTACTGTGGAACTAGGATGTCATGACAAATTTAACCAGTTTTACAATAACAAAACTTTATTGGCATTGTAAAAAATTTTATCTCACCATTATGTTGAAACAGGCAAGAAGCAAATTTAGAACCTACAGTGCTCAGCATGAAAGCTAGTTTGGATTGCCACACTGTAAAACTTGTTTTTCAATATTTTAGATGCATCTTCACAACAGCTCTTGTTTTTATTGGGGAGCCTATCTTATCTGAAGTTATTAGATAAATTCATAATAATTTCCTCCCTTGTAGCTAAAATTCATGCGTTTCAAACCGTCAAACCTAAAATTCAAATCTTCATTGCGTCCTGATGTTAGTTATAAGGCATTTGAAAAACCATTGTACTAGATGACATGTACCTGGCTTGATTGATCGGAATAAAGCATCCTCCTGTTTACAAAAGAGATGCAAAATCTTGTCAATGGTTTTCCATAAGAAAGTGCTACTTTTAATGGTAATTATTATTTTTGCAAATGATACTGTTCCAAGCATTCTTGGAAATGCATTTTTGAAGGTACGTAACTGACATTCAGTGCTAACCATTTATGGTGTTCTATTTGCTGTTATCAATATTTTTGAGATAAAAGGTGCAAATTTCTGTTGCTCATCATAAATTCATTGCATGTCAGTGCTTCAAAAATCTTATCTGAAGCAACAAAGCTGGGTTTGAAAAAGCATGTCTAATGTTTATGTCAATGATTGTATTCTTAGTTGGCTCTCCTTTTTATGATTATTAATAGAATTAAAATAATTCTGGTTATCCACTAAGGAATACATACAAGCAAAAATTAAATTCAGAACATTCTCCAGATTAATTATATTTTTCAGACGTGTTCTTTCATAGTTTAGGTAAGCTGACATTGGGATGATTGTTAAATACATACATATAATAGGCTTCTCCTCCCTATAAGGGAGGGTAGCCGACAGCAGGCCACAATTTAAATACCACGGGCAGATTGTTAAATACCATGGATAAATTGACTTATATTACCCTACAATAACTGTTCAAGAAAAATTGTGAGAACCAGCTTGAATGTTTTAATTATTTGGTTGTACTTGAAGCTATGTACAGTACTTCTCTGCTTTATTTGGTTGTACTTGAAGCTATGTACAGTACTTCTCTGTCTTATTTGGTTGTACTTAAAGCTATGTACAGTACTTCTCTGCCTATTACTTTTAATTTCATTTTTCCTTTTAGCTCTTATTTTTTTCTAAGATTTTTAACAACTCCTTTTTGCTTTTTCCCCCATCATTTTCTCCCCTGAGACTCCTTATATTTTTACATTCTGTATTACTCTGTAGTTTGTCATTGTCTCCATTTCCTTGTGTATGCATCTCAATATTGCTTCATATTCAGCATTATCTCTCTTTACAACTGACCCCTTTTATTAAATATTCTCACCAGCATCTCAATTTATCATATTTGCTTCAACAGATTTCAATCTGTACCCTCAGTACCCTCACTAGCACAACTGAAATGTGTGCTTATTGAGCCAAAAACTAATTCAAAAACTGTTAGCTTAAAGAAGTTCACTAATTTTTTTTTTTACTTTCAAGTACCAGATGACAATGAAATAATTTCAACGTCATCGAGGTGGATGAAAAGGAGTTAAAGGCTGCTGTGGTATTCAACTGAACCACCAATATTGGAGGAATTTTTGCCTCTGTGGCAGTGGAAAATGCTGCAACTATATCTACGGTTATCTCGCCATGAGAACAGACATGTATCACCAGCAGCTGAAAAAACTTCTTTGATTCAGTGCACTATAAGTTGTTCCATTTTTAGTGTCCAAGATTTCTGTTTTCATCCGCTTGTGTCCTTTTAAAAGTACATTCAGTCTGATAATCCGCAAAAGGACTTGAATTTTGGAGTAAATCTTTTGTACTATTATTTGTTATGAGAGGGTGTTGCAGTATCTGTTGAATCAAATTAGTCACTTATCTGGCTTCAGGAAAAATGTTTGTGAATTATGTTATAATAACTGCCCTAAAACTCCCATCTGCTGTTTTCAAATAATAATGTACTTAATAAAATTTTTCTTCAGATGTAGAACATTGGAGTCAATCAGAGCTTACAATAGACCTCTGCAGGGTACCTGTTCTGAAGATAAACATGATAAAGAGATGCACAAGTTATTCACTGCACTTTTCTCCTCAGTCCTTGTTCTCATGTTATTCTAGAGTGAAATATGATGAATTTTGTTATCAAATTGTTCAGTTTATTTTAAATGGTTTCTGGAATATAATTTCATAGGTGTATGCTGTGGCAATGGTGTTACGAACACATTGGGCCTATGTGTTGAAGAACAGCTGTTTGAATATACTTTTGTGTGCATAATAAATTTATGCCTATAGGTCCGGTACTTCATTAGAAACAATTATGAGCGAGTTAATGTTTCCTCCTGTAAATCCAATAACTTTCTCGTTGCTGTATGTACAGCAGCACTTCATACATTTCTATTTAAATATAACCAAGCATAATTTTAGTCTTGGTGTTACTCACTCAACTACTCAGATGTAAGTCAAATTAAAACTAAAACCTACAACCTACATTTGTACTAACATACCTGCGCACTACTCGCTCTCAGCTCTATAAGTGGTGTTAATTAAGCTTTCAATGACAGCTATTGAACAACCACTTAGTCTTCGACTTGTGCTAGCCTTATTTTGTTAGTGTGGATGAATTTAAGGCTGGAATGTGTTATATTGTATCGAGCTTGTGGTAAACCTTTTTTCTTTATCGGTTTATAATTTGAGGCTGTCAACTATTATGACATTCAATGTTGTCTAGTCATTAACGGACGGTAATGCAAGGTTTATTTGTTGATTTGGCTCAGTGCATTGCTAGGGTGAAGCGTTATAAATAAGCATTGCTATCTACGCGCTACACTTATTTGTTATCCTTGTTTTCTTCTCGTAATTGGAACTCTGAAGAAAAAATTAAATGTATTTACTCATTGAAGCCTTGGCATTTCTATGAATTATTCATTATTTTGTTTTCAAAATGAATTATTTGAAAAAGCTTTAGAATGGCTGTGAAAATACGTAACTAGAGTTATGCTCACCTTTCAAGTTTTTGCATTGTGAGGCTTATGTTGGAATAGGTACACTTCCCGGCAGTCTCGACAAATTTAAAGTACTCTTTAAAAAGTTACCTGGAGTGTTGTCTTGTTATTAAACAACTCAGTTTGCATATGAACGTTCCGCTGAATTTACTTCTGCTTATTGATGATCAGACAATTGTGTGTAAAAACTATTTTACCGTTATGAATGATTGATTTGGAGCATGCATACAATAGTTGGTGAAAGATGCGTCGTAACCCCTAGGCTTCCCACTTGCGCTGAGCTAGAAGAATCGCTACCCAAATAGTAAGTTGGACCTGAACTGGTCTTTCTAATGTTGATCTTTATAGTCCATTATGCTTCATTTTTTCCTTTTTGATTTCAACTCTTCATTTTTTTATTTAATATTTCTTTACTTACTGGTATGTAGAGCACTAGTCCTAATGTTTGAAGGTAGCGTTATGAATTAGGAGGGCTGCCGTTTGCGCTCTGTAATGTTTAGTAAGTCATTATGTACGACTAGTTCTTCCTAGATTTGAACGCTCAGTTTTATGTTGTCTAGTGTGTACATTTTGGAATTTATTAGCCGAAAAATGTTGAACGTGCCTTGAATGGTCGGTGGTGTACCAATTGTTGTTTTAGATAAAAAAAATAGTTTACTTAATTCACTCTCGTCGAAAATTTAGGTAACATCGAGATATTAGGAACGAAATATATTTTTAACACATTCATTGCGGTATGACCCACCGGTGGGTCGTAGTTAGGTTTTTCCTGCTGCGAAACGACCCATCGATGAGTCGTTTTAAAAAATTCTAACAACTTTTCTAAATTAATGACATTAAACAGGCCCGGTGAATGTTTGATATTTACAAATGTGCTTATCACTTTTGACTTTAAATATAAGTTGAATGTTGAACTTCAGTTTAACCCATCGCAACTAACGTGTTAAGTATGTAATGGGAATATTTATTCAGGGACGAGTTGTTGGCTTATATTTTGTTCCCCATTCTTATAGAACAAGTGATGTAAAGTCCAGAGCGAGAGTTTGGTTGGCCTTCTTTTTGTTGAAATTAAAATGCTTCGTTTTCTTTAGTTAAGGACCATATTTTTTTGGTTCATTGCTGTCCTGTTTTTCATCATTTATGACTTTCTTCTTCGGCTTTAATTTTGTTTCATAACCTTACTCCTCTACTTATTGTTTCTCTGCACTGGTTCTCTGGTGTGGAAACACACTTTGTGTATTAATTATGCGTTCCCTTTTAACTCCGGTGTTTGGTGTTTCCTTCCTTTCTTTGAACAGTTTTATTGTAGTGAGGGAAGGGAGGCTGAACCCAAGTCAGAATATAATCTGTAGACCTAGTCAGTATTTATAATAAAAACTTGGAGTTCTACGAGAGAAGATGTAAAGTCTTGCGACTGTTCTCGCTTTGAGCAGATTTGTTGTGGTAAGGGAGGCTGAATCTGTTTCGAGATCTAATCGGTAGAACTAGTCAGTATTTATAATAAAAACTTAGTGTTCTATGTGAGAAGATTTAAAGTCTCACGACTAGCTTACATAAACCATCAATTTGTTGAAAATAGGAAAAGTTTTTGACTCCGTTGCAGGTCATCTCTCGATTCACTGCTATTCTTATTTGTATTTACTCGTGATTAGCGATTGAACTATTCATAATTTTTTAACATGAAAATATTGTGGCGTAACTCGTGAGCGACGTTGAATGCGATGTTGAACACAGAATGGAATGAACAAAATTAATGGACTTTTATTCACTTCTTCCCCCTCAGAGGGACACAACAATTACATCCATGAGAATTAGCACTCCCTGGGGGAAAATGTGAGGGCCCAAGCTGAGAGTTTGGTAGACTTTCCCTTCGTTGAAATTAAATGTCTTTGTTATGTTAAGGAACATTTTTTTCGGTTGACTGCTGTCCAGTTTTTCAGCACCTAATACTTTCTTCTTAAACTTTTATCTTGTTCCATAATCTTTTTTCTCATCTTACTGCTTCTGCATAAATTTTGCGTTCCCTTAACTCCATACTGAATGGTGCTTTCCTCCTTCCTCTCTTTGGATCGCCTTTGTTGCGGATAGGGAGGCTTAAACTTGATAATAATTTAATCTAATTACGTGTATGATGGAGTCTTGTGTGGGAACAAATCTTGTGCATACATTCCCCGTTGTGTCAAGTTCATAATGAATGATTTCTAAATTCCTTTGATTGAACTTTGTTGTGGTATGGAGGCTTGTACTATCAATAATCTATCCCTAAAATTTTTTTATTGGGTTGTACCGACTTTTTTCCGGTCCGTTGCTATCCTGTTCTCTGGATCCTTATATATTCATGGTAGTTTTTATTACAAATTTTGTACCTTGATGCTTCCATCCAAAACATCATATATGGGAAGAAACCTCGTGCATAGATTTCCTGATTTTTTATTTCCATACCGGTTGGTGCCTTCTTCCTTCCTGTTCATGAAACACCTTTTTTGTGGAGAGAAGTGCTGAAATGATGTCATATTCATTTAGATTTTCTGCAGTTTATCATTTATTCAAATAATCATTGCAACATTGTAAACGCTGGTAATTTTAACTTTCCCTCAAAACGATAACAATAATCAATGCTCTCTGTTCTTAACGCTCCCATGGGGAATGTACGAGGTCATGAGCTAGAGGTTAAGTAAGCCTTTCGTTGAAATAGAGTAGTTTTTATTTTGTCAGGGACCATTTTTTTCGGTTCACTGCTGTCCTGTTTTTCAGCACCTATTAGCCTACTTTCTTCTTCAACTTTTATCTATTTTCCTAAACTTCTTTCTCAACTTACTGTTCCTATGCCCCCTTCTAGATAGGTTCCGCGTTCCCTTAACTCCATAATAAATGGTGCCTTCCTCTCTTCGGAAGTCTTTTTAAGCTTGAAATTTTGGATCCTGAAAAAGGATATACAACTGCAAGTCAATACTCCTGCCGTTCAGTTCATGAACTTACAAGAGCACGTTTATTTCAAATATATATATGAAAACTGAATTTTATGTTATCCTTTTTTATGACTGGACACGGCGTGCAATCGTCAGCTTCATCTGCATGGAAAAGGTATTAAAACGTTTTGTATGATTGAATACAGTAAATTTTCCTACAGTTTGGAGAGCGCTTTCAATTTATGAAGCTGCCGGTATGATTTAATTGAAGATCGATAACCTTTTAGTTCTAGTAGATTTGCACGTAGCCAGGCATAATTCAATTTTTCACAAATTCATATCCGTACCTGCGGAAGCACACCTGCAGTCGGTCCTGTTGTTGATCGTACGTCTGAAAGGGAAGAGTACGTTGCCGCTGCTGACGTCATGTTGCGTGCAGGTGACGTCATACGACTTGTTTGAAATGAAGCCTTCTATTGGCTAGTTGAATTAGCGAATGTGCGTGGCTGTCCCCGTAGAAATGACTTAACCTCCTTTAGTCTACCATGGCTTCTACTGCACAAGCAATCCAGAACATAATTTAACCTTCTGCAAAGACATTGTAGATACTAGATAGGTAGTGGCATGTTAGCAAAGGCATGTCAGAACGTAACAATCAGTACAAATAAGTTAGAGTGGATGTGAGAAAATATTTAATTTAGTTTTCCCCCGAAGATATTGCTGGTGTCCATTAAAAGTTTGATTCAGAAATACACCACACTTTATCTCTAAAAACACAGCTGAGCTGACTCAGTATAAAATTTGTAATGTCACCACATATGTAAAACAAGGTCTTACTAACTTCATCATTTTTTACTATTGTAGGCAGTTGGAAACTGTTCTCTTTTGTTGCCTTATCTTTTATAAGTTTTTATTTCTAAAAATATAATACTAATAGAGAAAAAATGCATGTACAAATAATTTTCACAAACAAATATGTTAGTAGAAATTAATTTCCAGTAGTGATAACACATGATTATACTTTCCATCAGAAGGAAAGTCACTTTGAAATTTGGCACCTACACTCAAACTAATCAAAATAATTATTAAACCAACAATATGAAAATTGTATCTTCGAATGAAATAAATTACCTCAGTATTCGACGAGTGAGCATTGAATGCTTCACATTTCATCAAGATAGGCCTTCCGGAGCTGGACTCAATGGTAATATTTTTAGGCTATTATGCATAGTTATCAATAAATTTTTAGTCTCTCAGAAAACAATTTGCACCATCACATACACAAACAAAATTGGCAGTAGTAAGTTACCAAAAATTTCCAGAGAGTAACTATGAGCACAAATAAATCTGAGGGAGAAAAATATTTTCAATTAAAATTTTGCTCAAACCATGATTTTGCTGGCATGAATCAGCAGTTTGATTCAGTTATACACCCACTTTCATCCACACTATTTTAAGAAACGCAGGTGAAGTAAATCACAATAGTAATTTTAATGGTACCAAACAACTTAAGTAACTTCTTTATACCTTAATCCTGGCTCATTATAGTAGAGTAACTTGAATGGTAACTTTGATGTTTACTTGTTATAAATAAATATATATATATATATTACACAAACGCACATATAAAAAGCAATTTTTTCTTGTGAATACACAGGGAATAATTTTGGAACCTCACTTACCAGTAAAACACATCAAAATAACTTGAAATACCAACATTATGGAAATTAGATCTTAGTCCACATATTATTAGCTATGAAACAATTTCAATGTTTAGACCTTGATATTTTGAAGCAATCCAAATAGTGAAGAGTACCAATGTTCAAACTTGGATCACCGCAATGAGCAACAACGAGCAATGTGATACCTTAACATTATGTTGAACTCAAATGCAAGTTTAAATTTGCGAAGGTTTCAACAATTTTTCTATGTTGTTTACCTAATTTTAAAATATTTCATTAGTTAGAGCTGGGAATTTATATAGGTAGGCTCGTATTTTATATATATATATTCGTTTTTAATTATTTTACATACAATTATTCTATTAGAAAACAGGTCATTAAGGCTTAGGATTGTTACACACACGAACGGGATTAACAATTGTACTCTGTTACTCTAACTCTTTAAAAACGAGAAATGTTTCGAAGCCTGAGTTATATAATGAGTACAGCCTGGAGAACATTTAGTTTAATGGAATCAAAATATAAAAATGTATGATAGAGATATTTAGTAGGAACGTTCATATTATACATGTATGCCATTATAGTCCTACATTTTTTAACTTCATAGTTTCACTTTTATTATAAAATATGAAGAGTTAAAATTGAAATATTTGTAATTAAATTCCAAACATTTGCATCCTAAGTTAAAGAATTTGAACTCCATTTTACAATGTGTAAAATATAATTGAAATGCATAAATATCGAGAAATAATATGTGAAAATCCAACTCAAATATCAAAACTTCGAAATAAAGTTTTCACTTTCACAATAAAAGAACCAAAGCTCAAATTACATCATTTGAAGGCTACGTAAACTGATTTATGTCATATCATTTGACTGCGAGAAATACATTACATAATTTTATCTCACTTTTCATTGATTAATCTTGGACATGGGCTATCTATCATTCCCGTTAATTTCAAATTATGAGGTATGGCCTGAAAAATAACCGTATTTCACCGTCATATTTCTACGGTTGGAATGACATTCAGAAGTCGACGGTAAATAACAGTCATCATTGTCGGCGGGCATTTTTAGCGTCTGAAATTACCGGTGATCACCGGTAATATATATACCGTCAGAATACTTACGATAAACGATTAAAATAGATGATAATTACCGTTACGCCGACGATAAAATTCGGACTGGAACATAGCTACAACAGTGCATCGCCACACAGTTTTTACCTTAACTAAGTCACAAAATATGCTCACTTTAACCAGGACCTCCAATGCAACCCCTTTAGTGATACTCCCTAACCTCAAAAGTCAACCTAGATCCCCCCAAGCCCAACAGACTTCTTGCCGCAGCAACAGACTCTCAGAAAGCATCTCTCTCTTGCTTCCCACGCCCACTCAAGCAGAACTATGCAACCAGCCAGCTCACAGCAATGATGGTGCAACTGCATTTCAGATTACCTAATTCCGGATTACCTCATTCCGGATTACCTCATTCCTCATTTCAGATTACCTCATGCCCAAATCAATGTGCACCATGCTCTGAGGTAAGATGTGCTACCACTGCAGGATCAACAAACGACATAACCCCAACCAACAGTGATATAACCCTGTCTCTTGCAAAACTAATGCCATTATAAATGAAAATATGCAATTATGCATGGCAACTCAAATGACTAAAAAAACGGAATTTCTTGTAGAAATTGGACAAGGCCTAAACATTGAAGCTATAGTAAAAGAATTAATACAGAATTTAAGCCTCTCTTCTGCTAATACCTCATATGAGTGTCAAAATTTTACAGTGTATGATCAGAACCTATAAAACTATAGCGATATTTTTAAGAACCCTCCTAAATGAAAGTCAAGCAGAAGTGATATGTTTGCAAGAAACTTTTCTGAAGCCCAACATGGAGGCCAAGCTTCCTGGTTGTGGATGCTCAGCAATACGTAGAAACACAGCTGCCTAAAATGGAGGAGGTGTATCTAAAAATGTCCGCACTAATATACGACAAAACCCAATGCAACTCAAAACCTCTCTGGAAACATGTGCTACACAGATACCTACCTAATCTCTGTGTTACCATCCGCAACCATCAATTGCACCTAAGTTTCAGTGGTACCCAATGCCACACTCATACACCAGTGAGCACTTCCCACTCCTAACAAGCACTTCAGAAGACGGGAACTGATAGGTCAATACTCTGGTAAATAAAATCAGCAGACTTGGAAGCATTCAGGAAGGCTATTCACATTCCTACAACGTTCAGTTCTCCTAATAATGCCTGCTCATCAGTAATAGACATTTTCATAATGGCAGCTACTGAACATGTAAAAACAACGCCAAATACACCAAACAGAAGACGTCTGCCCTGGTGGAATGAAGATTATGCAGCTGCTAAAACAGAAGAAAAACTGGGCTTTAACACAGTACCACAACCACCAAGGCAACATGAACTGTATGAGAAAATGAGAGGTCTCTTCAGAAACGCGGTCCTGGAGGCAAAACGGGATTCCTGAGCGGCATTCCTGACTTCCAATAATGCACTAACACCAAATGCAAAGGTATGTTAAAAAATTCGTTCACTCTCTACTGGAAACGACAAAAGAGCAATCATAATTATTTAAAAGAACGTAACCGCATCTGACCCATCAAAAATACCCAATGCATTTGCAAAATATTTTTCGGAGTAAAATGCTATTGCAGACGATGTAAATATTTCAACATTCCAAAGATCAATAGAACAGAATACCGCTCCTTTCCAAAGATGCGGGCACCCATAGTGCAACTATCCACTTGCTATGACAGCTTTACAGACAGCCAGTATTTCATCTCACTCCAGCTGTCCTGGGGCAGACCGTATGTCGATACCGTCGTGCAGTTGGCGTGAGGGTTCATGGAAAAGGGGCTGTCTTCTGTGCAGCTACCTTTTTCCGGGGCGCTAGCTTTTCTGTGCAGCTGCCCTTCCTGAGGTTCGTGGGGGTACCGCCTACGTAATTAGTCCGCTAGGGCAACAGAAGTAATTTCTGTATGTGCTGAACCACGGTAGTACCGTTAGGAAGGCAAGCAACTGTCTGCGCCGTAATTAGTCCGTTAGGCCTTCTCAGGAAAATCCCTGATTTGCCGAACTACGATAGCGCCTTCCTTTGCGACGAACTATGCAGAATAGTTTGTCCTTCTGAGGCGCTTCTTTAAGCCCATTTTTAGGCAAGGTGTCGAATTAGACTAAAACTTATATCAAAACGGAGAAAGGAAACTTTTTTGACTTCAAGATATGAATTCTTTATTGCAGAATCTCTTTGCAGTACCTCTTAGATACACAGATACATTTCAGCAAAGACAGTGATTTATTTCCTCCTGCAAAATAGTGTGTACAAACATGATCTACCGCATAACATGGTGCAACACGCAAACTTACATTTAAAATATCAGCGCTATGCAGCTAGGTAATCAAAATAATATGGACATATTGAGATACAATACAAATGACACTTAAGGGCTAACTAAAGTAAATAAACAGACGCATAATCAGTGCAGAGAAACAGACCTAGGAGGGGTACAGAGAGCTAAACACAAAAAAAATGTCTAAGATTATGGGTAACACAAAGATGGGACTCGAAACCACCTGCGCTGCCTGACACCGTACAACCATTTGTATCCCTCAAACAACTGGAAACAGAACAACATGCCCTGGTAAAATTTTCTAATTTTATTTTCACAACAGGTTTTCCAAACACCGCCATGAAGGGATCGTAATACCCATTTTGAAACCAGGGAAAATTGCAACCTCCCTTGACTTTTATTGATTGATCATCATGACTAACTGTTCACGCAAAATAATGGAAAAAATTATTGTTAAACAATTACAGGCATTCCTTGAAAAAAATTTATTTTTTATGCTGCACAAAAAGGCTTCAGAGCAGGTTACAGTACCATGGATGCAATTATCAGACTGAAGAGCACTGTCAGAGAAAGTTTTCTCACTGGACAATGCTGTGCTGTAGTGTTCCTGAACATATCCAGGGTCTTTGACAGTGTCTGGCTCCAGGGCTTACTGTATAAACTGAGAGAAGCACATCTAAGCAGGAAATAGAGTTGCAGTTAAACATATAACAGTGAGAATCAGCAATAAGTCCTCCACTTCAAGGCCAGTAAAATACGATTTGCCACAAGTATCCATGCTTAGTCCCATTCTCTTCACAATTTACAAAAATGATTAATTCAGAATCACCCAGACGGACTTCTCACGCTCTATGTATGCAACATTGATATATGAACACGACAGCCTAAATTACGTGATTTCCATGCAATATTGCAACAGATCATGTCTAGCATAGATATATGGTCCCAAAACTAGGGACTAGCCTTTTCTTCATCTAAATTACAGGTAATGATATTTTCTGAAAGAAAAACAAAGTTTATTAAGCAATTGATTTCAGATAACCATCCCATCCAAACTGAAGCAAAAACAATTCTTGGGAATGATTTTTCACCATACTGTAAAATGATCCAACAAATCACCTACCTCACAAAGCGTTGCCAGAAAGACTTACGTATAATGAGTATTTTTGCAGCACATAAGTTGGGTACAGACTTAACAACCTTGTGCCAACTCTATAGCGCAATTCTCTTATCAAAAATAGACAACGGCTGCTTATTATATGATACCGCAGCACTAAAAACCGAAGTAAGCAAAATCGAATACAGCATGCTGCTGCCGGACTAATGATTGTTGCGCTCAAATGCACCCTTACCTATAAACTTGAAGTAGAAGCCAACTTGTGCCCCCTCAGCGTCCGACGCAAAATAAAACTGGTATCCTATGCGTACAGAACACTGAGCTTAAGGAACATCCAATCCGGCAGATGATGCTAAACTACTATCCATCTGCTTTTTACAGCAGCTTACCTTTTCCTCTCCCACTAGCAGGAAGACTGGTGGAAGAATTCAAGTGAAACAATGTAAACTACAAAGATATCCCCAAAGTCTCCATGTCACTGTGTTACCAAAAGTCTGCATTACCAATAAAGCAATCACTGAGGACCTGCAACATATATCAAATTAAGAATGAACAATGGCAGGTGGCCTTTAAGGATCTGATAGCCTCTTTATATGACTATTGAATTCAAATAAACGCTGATGGGTCTGTGGGCATTGATGCTCTCAGCTGTGATGTCTATTCTCATAACTTCCAACTAAAAGCAAAGCTCCCAGAACATTTCAGCATCTTCATTGCAGAATTATTTTCCATCTATATTGCGTTACAATAAATATCCAAGCAACCAACAATACACATTATCTTCACAGACTCCTTCAGTGCCATTCAAGCCTTGGCCACGCAGCAGAGCCAATCTCACTCCCTGATTCCGTGGACCAATGATCTAATAATACAATTCTCTCCATGCTCAAAAACAATTGAAAGGGTCCCAAGCCACTGTGGTATCATAGAAAATGAAGCTGCTGATACGTTAGCAAGAGAACCACTTGGTCTGCGGCTCAAAGTGGTCATTTCCCTAAGCACCAAGGATTTCCAAAAAAATCCATCTCTTCAACAAGAAAGAATGGGAAAACAATTGGGCAACGCTCTCAATATCTACGCTGCTTCAAGCCTTATATTAGCAACATCATATCCCTGAAACTTTCAAGATCTCACCAAGTGGCGGTTACAAGGATTCGAATGGTGTGCCTGCCAAGTCATGGGCACTTTTATACAAAATCCATGCCCGTTTCATGCAATAGATGCAATCGGACATAGGATCTGCGCTACTTGTTTATAGTGTTCAGCGTATGTAGCAGAAAGGAGCTGCCTAAGGGAAGCATGCCTCTCAGAAGGACTACCAGTCACCTGGAAAGCCATTATAAGTCCCAAGTTCCCAGCACAAGCAATTGTAACTTTCTTGGTAACCGCTGGCAAGATGTCCTGCATTTGAGCTGCTGAATCTGAAGCGGTCGAGGGCCCCTGGGCCTCTACTGGCGGGACGCCGTATTTAAACAAGCAACAAGTAAGCCGCCCTGTTTCAGTCACCAAATGAGTTACGAAGAACAAAGATGGTGGACAGTGTTGACAAGTTTCGCAGCGGTTATATGGATTTCATCTGATGATTGTGGCCATGTTTGACTTGAGAAATATTAAAGGTACGGTTACCAGCTGCGGGGCACGAGACATATATATGGTAGGTTTGCGAGTTGTTTTCATGGTTGTATCCTAATGCAAAGCAATGAAATATAGTACTAGGTCCTACAGTTCAGTAAAACAGCAAGTAGTCTAATGTCAAACAAACAAATAATTGCTTCCAACAATGTTGATACATTTTACATAAATGATGTGGCGCTCGTGTTAACGAGATTTATTCCTTTTAAGGTTTAATAAAAGCCTTTTATACCACAGTGGATGGTAACACTTGTCCCATAAGCGTAAGCTAAAGAGATTTTTAAAGAGACTAGGAAAACGTAATTAAGAAAATTCCTCTACTTTCTTTCCGTATTGATTTATGACCTGGGAACCCTAGTTTAAGGAAGAGTGTAATTCTCCATCGTTTTCAGTTAATTGAATGACTTAATATTGTTTATATCCAATATTACACTCGAGTGTAATTCACATTTCATGCAACCTACTTTACTTCGTTTGTAATTTAATTGTAACGCCTGGAAATATATATATATATATATATAGATATATACATAATAAAAGATCGGACTTGATCTTTTCAGGTTTCGGTTTGCGGACAAAATTGGATTTTATCTTTATTATCCTGCCAGGCTTGTCTTAAAACGGACTTAACCCCCACAACGTGAAAACTTCAGAACACAGTAAGAGGAGTTGAACGACGTTGAGCAAGAGAGCCGGAAGGTAGAGAACGACGATAGATAGGTGAGTAAATCTACTATGAATTCCTAAGTTAATGGAAAATTACCCGAGTTTTACCTCGATTTTCGCTTTTTCTGTCTTTATTCTTTTCCTTTTCCTTGTATTCTTTACTATCGCCTTATTTTTTCATCTATTTTTTATCTTTTTCATTGCGGTACTGTAATAATGTCTAAACATTAGCGTAGAAAGAAAGTGCAAGCCCGTGCACTTCCGAGACTGAATCAGAAGGCAGGAATTTCCCTTCACCATCGATTACAGGTGGACCACCCTTTCCATGCTTCCAGTCAGGGAAAACCCCTGATAGCACCCAATTTGCACTTGCTGAAAGAGATCATCGATCTCTTTCTTTGTCCCCGATACGCCCAAAAACCGTATTAGAATCCGCCAATGGCAGTAGTACAGAACACCCCTATGAAGGATTCCAGCGCTCCAATGGGAGAAAAGCCCATACCTTTGATGAGATGCTGGAGACAGCCCAAGGTCATACTACTGCAACAGTCCCTGACCCTTTAAGTCAAAACAATCTTATTGAAAATTGTGTACCGCATACTGTCATCATAATTGAACCAATAGCTGATGAGCGCCCTGTGTCCAAATTCTTTGCTAATGACATCGCTCTGGGAAAATCTCTTGCATTGTCTCCATTTGGCACTGCAGGAATTCACAAGGTCACTAAAAACCTAAATCGGAAACTCCTTATTATTACCTTATCACCTAACCCTTCTCTTGACAAAAACTTACTTCTTTCAGTTTCCAAGATTGGCTCTTGGAATATGAAGTGTCGACTTCCAGCCAGTGAGATGATCTCTGTTGGTGTAATTGGTTCTTTTGGAGAGGACACTCAGGACGTAGACCTCACTGAGGCATTAATTGAGGAGGGATACCAAGTTACCTCAGCACAAAGAATCACTAAGGGAAAGGAAAAAGTTAAAACTTCAATCTTTAAAATCACCTTCAAACTTTCTGTTTTGCCTCCCTTTGTGAGAATTAGCTACCAACAATACAGAGTTAATACTTTTTTGAACAGCCATGGCAGTGCTACAAATGCCAGAGATTCGGACACAGTGCTGCTCATTGCAAAGGCTGTGCGCGTTGTGTGGCCTGTGGGAGTCCTCATAATGTAAAAGACTGTACCAATCCTAGCACCACTACTTGCTACAACTGTGGACGCAACCATACAGCCAATTATGGGGGCTGCCCAAAAATGAAGGAGGTAAAACTGGTAGAAAAACAGACAGATTGGTAAAATATCCTATAAGGAAGCCTGCACTCAGAGAAATCTTGACACACCTGGGTGTGTCATCATGACACCTTCAAGTTGACCGAGAACGTAGACCAGCATCAACAGATAGAACGTTGCCAAGGTTACCGTTGCTGGGTGTTTCCTCGCTAATCTATGACAACTAATATTTTTTCAATAGACACATTTAATTAAAATGTAGTAATTATTGAATTCATGTTAATTCTGTGACAGATTCGCTTCTTCCAACTTGAGAAAAGGAAACTGTATTTCAATCCTCAGGGGTATACAGTCCTTGTATCTATGTGAATTAGGGCTCCCAAAGGAATGTGTGAAGTCCCGAGCAAAACGTTAGGTAGACCTTCCTTCTGTTGACGTAAGATATGTTTTTCTTTGTATCAGGTGTTGTTTTTTCGGTTACTACTAAGCTGTTTTTTGGTGCCTACAACTTTCTTTTTTAATTTTTATCTTGTTTTATGAACATCTTCCTCAACTTCCTATTTCCATATGCCTTGTGCATAGATTCTGCATCCCTTTAAGGTCATACTAATTAATGCCTTCCTTCTTCCTCTCTTTGGAAACCCTTTGTTGCGCTAAAAAATCTAATCTGATGTACTCTAACCTAGTTTTATCTAATTTTCCCAGATCCGGTCTTTGGTCCTTTCTCTGGTCCACAGTTTGGTCCGGTCTCTGGTCCGGTCCCTAGTCCGGTCTCTGGTCCGTTCCCTAGTCCTGTCTTTGGTCGGATCTCTGGTCCGGCTCTGCTCCGGTTTTTGGTCTGGCTCTGGTCCGGTCACTGGTCCGGTCTCTGGTCCGGCCTCTGGTCCGGCCTCTGGTCCGGCCTCTGGTCCGGCCTCTAGTCCGGTCTCTAGTCCGGTCTCTGATCCGGTTTCTGGTTCGGTCTCTGGTCCGGTCTCTGGTCTGGTCTCTGGTCCGGTCTCTAGTCCAGTCTCTAGTCCAGTCTCTAGTCCAGTCTCTAGTCCAGTCTCTGGTCCGGTCTCTGGTCCGGTCTCTGGTCCGGTTTCTGGTCCGGTCTCTGGTCCGGTCACTGGTCCGGCTCTGGCCCGGTCTCTGGTCCGGTCTCTGTTCTGGCTCTGGTCCGGTCTCTGGTCCGGCTCTGGTCCGGTCTCTGGTCCGGTCTCTGGTCTGGTCTCTGGTCCGGTCTCTGGTCCGGTCTCTGGTCTGGTCTCTGGTCCAGTCTCTAGTCCAGTCTCTAGTCCAGTCTCTAGTCCAGTCTCTGGTCCGGTCTCTGGTCCGGTCTCTGGTCCGATCACTGGTCCGATCACTGGTCCGGTCTCTGGTCCGGTCTCTGGTCCGGTCTCTGGTCCGGTCTCTGGTTTGGTCTCTGGTCTGGTTTGCTCATGTCTTGTTTGATCGGATCTCAGAATATTGAAACATCCTTAATATCTCGGCTCAATAAACGTTATTTTTTCTTTTTCAAGAGTTATAAAACATTAATTTCAGTAAAGTATATCGCAGAGAAATCAACACTGTTTGCATAAGATCGCTTACATTTATCTATTTAGCACAGAATCTCTTCGATGGAAACTCGCTCAAAAAGTAGCTACAAAAAATAAGTAAATATGCTGTAAAAAAAATTTTTTCGGAATAAAATCAATTAATTGCCATTTCGATTAAAATAACGTTGACCTGCAATACATTTCTATACATTCTTTCGGTTGTTCGTTAAACTTATCGTTAAACACAGAACAGAAAGCTCATAATATGCTGGTAGGTGCTCAAGTATAAGTTATTCCATCACTATTGAGATTGTCTTTCAATAGACTGCATGATTCAGTCCTCAGATTATTCGGGGGACACAAATATGGCCTCTGAAGATTCTCTTCTTCAAGTCGGGTTTATTTGTTAGAAATGCATTCAGCTTATGTTTCATTTTTATTCATAGAAAGGATATTTCCTCTTCATGTCTGTTATTCTAATGCTTTTGATTGCAAACAACCATGTATAAATTTTTCTTATGCTAAAAATAATTGGTACATCTGTAGGAGGGAGCATATGACAGCCTCGAAACATTGTATTGTCAATGATTAGGTTGCAGACGACTAGATTTGCTGTTTCCAAACTAGTGCTGGGTGCAATGTTATCTTTCGAAGATGCGTTGAGAAGGCTGACTTTCAAAGGCTGGCGTCATCGGAAGATCATTCGGTTAATTAAAGAAGTTTGAGGATACGATAATTCCTCTTTTTATGCGGATTTGTATCGTTCATCAGACAGAAACCCAACGTCCGCGGTCCGCCAGCACAGACTCCGCCACTGCGGCGAAAATTACAAATTGTGCCGCCCGGATGTTTTGAAAAAAGTTCAGTAACTCACACGGTGGTTCTTGTGTATCTTGTGTCAGGTGATTGTACTTAATTGTTAAATAAAGGCAATTAAATTTGAACTTACAAGCATGTGTTTTTCAGGTGTTAAATGTGGTTAGAGCCCTGAAGCTAATATGAAATTTTGAAGTGATAAACAATGTTCTGTTGAAAATTTTCAAGGGTTCTTGTGAAGAAAGTAATTTTACCTTTTATGCTTGAATATTGTAACTGCAAGTTTTATATATGTTATGAAAGCTGTTTCTTAGTGATAATGTGGATTCTGGTGAATTAGTAACAAAATATAATCCAAATGTAATTTAGCTCAGAGCAAACTGATATTTATTGCTCATCATAAAATGTTTGCATTGAAATTTATAATCAAATTTCATCAAATATTTTCCCCCTTTAGTATTTAAAATTGTTTACATAATTCTGACAGGTGTGATATATGGTTATTTGGATACCTACATTATTGAAATATTATACACGAAGCTAAATATTGCATACAATTACTATACAGAACATAATGTTATCATTTCTTATTTACTGCATGTAAGTTTAAGTATATTTTACATTTAATTTCCACTAAGCCGTGAAGAGAGGTGCATAACTGGAATGATTAGTATGATTCCATACTCAGCTTAACAAGAGTATAAGGATTGTGAATATGCTTCATAATCATGATCAACAATATTAATTTGTAGCAGATACAAATGAAAAACCTAATCTTTATAGGATTTTTTCAAACTCACAATGCAAAACGATGTTTTGTTAGGAGTTTTGTAGTATTATACTGATGGAAAGTATATTTCTGGTAATAAATTAGTACAACTTGTCTCCTAGTTCTACTACCAGCTTTCTACAACACAAACTTTATCATTCTGTAAGTTGACTTTGCAAAAATAGTGGCTTATATTTTCATGATTTCTTAAACTTTTATTGTTAAAAAAATAATACTTTCTGAAATATAAGTTTAAAGTTTTAAAAAATTTGGTTTCTGGTTTATGTGGTTATTTTTGTTTTGGTTTCTTCTGATAATTTTGAATTAGTTCTATGATTCATTATAGATTGTCTATAATTTCTTTCAAGCTGTTGTTGACTTAATTGGTAGGCTGTGCCAAAAGACGTATTTCAAAGACTTGTGTTAAAATAATTATTATAATTACACAATACTTCAGTTGCTGATAGGCCCAAGTTCAAATGTTTCAATATTGCAGTGTCGTTTGAAGATATTAGCAAATTATTAGGTTTTTAACTTTCAGAATTTTTGAAGCCTTGGTTTACTTATATACCAAATCTGATATGATTTTTTGCAGGGCTGCTCTGAAGATTTTTTGTTGGTAACATAATGGTCTTGAAAATTTTGTGCCTTGCACAAAGTGAATGTGCTCTCATTATAAGAATCTACCAGAAAGTCACGTGAGAAAGAAGTGGTCTGCACTTTCTGTACCTAGAAACTTCTTTGAGTACATAGTATGTGCGTTACCTATTTTTACACATGTTTAAATGAGTATATTACTATCAAATGCTGTTCCAAAAAATTAAAGCACTAAATGAATAAAATATAATGTAACTTTTCTCATCACCTTGTAATTTAGTGCTTATGTCATGCTGTTTTAATAATTAACAGTATTGATATCAAATTTAGCTTGAAATAATTTTGATGTATTTGTGGTTTTCTTTCAATCTTTTGTGAAAACATTGATATGAACTATTATGATTTCCAGGCAAGTAACTTTATGTTAACATATTTTGAAATAAAATGATGATTTTAGATTAACTTCATTAGTAATTAAGTGATATTTCCATTTCTTGGAATACAAACCAAAAATATTTTATCACTATTTTCTCTTTCATAGCATGCATAGGGATATTTTGGGAAGCCTTGGTTTTTAATTCTTTTCTAATCAAGAACATTGACAATTTGAAATTTATAACAAAGTTTAATTCTTTCATGTCAATGTATAATCATTCTCTCCCACTTTTTAGAAATTGTGAAATTTAGGCTGATTACCTAGGCTTGTAATATCCATGATTCTTTCATTGTTACTGAAAACAGGGTAGATGGTGATGAGTAAGCTAGCTAGCACATTGCTAACCGAACAAGGAAATGCAAACAAGCAAAGTTATTAGTGTCTTTAATGATTCGTTGTACACATTCTAAACTTTTTTGTTTTTTCAGGTACCGTGACCAGTGGCCATCTATGACTGTCACTGGCATGTTGCAAAGAGGTCTGCATCATTGAAAGGCTTCTAGAGGGCATGATGCATGATGGTCTGGCTAACTTATTTCAGCTGCTTGTCAAATATTTCTTCAAAACCTTGCCAACATTTCTTCTTTGAAGAGCAACACTTGGTTTGAAACATTTCAAAAAACTCTTTTCAATAAGGTAAGGAACCTTTGGTGGTATTTTGTAAAAAATAATTCATTTGAAAGGAAAAATAAAACTATATACAGGCAAAGCTTGAAGTTTTTTAGGAAAAAAAGTATCAGTTTCAGTGCTTTAGTTATTATGTAGTTCATTTTGGCTTTCTCTGTTCACCAAAGGTATATATGAGCATCATTTATACTTTTTTACCCAGTCATTATATTGTATCGCTTTTCAACATGAATAACTTCATTTCATGGCAAATCAGATTTCATCATATATTTTGGAGAGCTTGAGTTTAACCCAATCATATTGGATATAATCATAATTGGCACAAACCTGGTTCAAAAGATGCTCAGTGAAGCTTTCATAGGGAATTTTATTTTCATTCATGATTTTTTTTTCATTTTTTTTGTATATGATCCATCCCATACTATATTGAATAGAATTTGAATTCTGGCATGACATACTTTTAATTAAAGAAACAAAGTATTTGAAAAAGTTTATTCTGATAGGTCTTTTAGTGTTCTCATCCCATGAGTTCAGTTATTTGTTAAAGTTTTATGCATACTGGAACAATGAGGCAGCTAACATGCTAAATATGTACTTGGAAAAGAACTTTAAATATTCCATTTTCTTGGTTGCAGGGAGGAGAGGCTGAAGCTGATCATTTCTTACATTGTTCGTTAGTGAAGTGCTACACAAATGTTCGAATGAGCACACGTTTTACTGGGGCTGGTTGATTCACTTTCATCCTTTATAGCACACCCCTCAGGCGGATACAACTATCGTGTCTATGGGAATTACCACTCCAAGGGCTCATGACTATGACTATGGGAAGGCCTGAGCTAAAGGTTAGGTAGGCTTTCTTTTTGTTGAAATAACATAGGTTTTTGTTTTGTTACGGACCATCTTTTTCGGTTCAGTGCTGTCCTGTTTTTCAGCACCTACTACTTTCTTCTCCAACTTTTTCTTGGTTCATGATATTCTTTCTTAGCTTACTGTTCCTATGCACTTTGTGCTTAGATTTCGCGTTTCCGCAATTCTATACTAAATGGTGCCTTCATCCTTCGTTTTTTGAAACATCTTTGTCGTGGTAAAGGGAGGCTAAAACTTTCTTATTATAACAAGAATAATAATCCTTTGTAGCACAAAAAAAATAGTGGATGCTAATTCAGCAAACATAAAAGAAGCCGCTGCTGAAGTAGCAGCTAGGATGTATCTCCACGTTCATTCTGCATTTTCTTGTGTGTGTTCATCCAGTTTCGACCCCCAATTGAACGAATTTGTTTCACAATTAGTTTCTTCTTCAGGGGGGATCCAGGAGGATATTGAAAGTCGATGGATTTCTTCAGCAGAAGTCCGTGCAACCTGGCAGTTTGTGTTGGAGTGCTGGAGAGCACAAGCAGCTCCGAGAGCAGAGAAAAGTCAGGTAAACATCAAATCACATTTAGTGAGTTCGCAAACTGAAGCTTAGGTAGTCCTTTTTGTACAAATTAAGTAGGATTTTTGTTTTGTTGAATAACATTTTTTTTTCTGTACACTGGTGATCTTTTCATTTTTAACTCATTACTATCTTCTTCAACTCTTATTTAATTTCAAAAGCTTCTTTCAATTTTACTGGTTTCGATTCAATTAGTATCTTGTTATCATGAGGCACTTCCCAATCGTATGGTTTTCATGCAGAAATTGTTGGGAAACTCCATATGCGTAGATTCCCCGTTCCCTTCATTCCATCCTGAAAGTACGTTCTTTCATATTTTTTGGAACCTTTTTTAAAGTTTGGGATGCTTAGATCAACTTGTATCCAAATTTACATGTCACGTTTTGCTATGTGCATTCCAGTATTTAAAATATACAGTGGACTGATGAAGTTCAATAGTGTTTGGAAATTCATGGTCACTTGAGGTCTGAAAGTTATTCGTAGCCTTATCACACAATGACACACATATAACCGAGTATATTAGCAATATTTGGTATTTAATGCTTTGTTCAGGTTATGCGTTGGCGAATCAGTTTTTTAGGGAAATAATTAGTAAATTCATGCAGGATTTTTAAAATCGTTCATTTGTTTTGAAGTAAAAATAAATGATATATTCTTAAAGTTGAACTTGGGACTAAGTGGCTTTTTAAACCCAATCCAGGTTACATTGCTTATGCAGTTGAGTTAGTAAGGTCAATAAATGGATACTTCTCAAAGCCACTGCTCAATAAAAGTTGTCTAGGTGTAGCGCTTTGAATTTCAGAATGAAAATCATATGCTCATTTGTTTCAGTAAAGCACGCGCAAAAGGCAGCTGAGTGGTCTCGACCAGCAGTTCCGACAACCTCAGCAGCTGCGGTCCCCATCCTACCTCGTCCCAATCTGTATCGGAGACTCGCCCCACCAGTGCGTTGATAGCGAAGTCATCCAACGTACTATGTCTACACGCAGGGGATCTTATGTGACAAAACAAGATATGTAGAATGCATTGAACCGCGTTCTCGCTTGAAAAACACACCGGTAGTCACTGGATGGATTTTCAAATACTGCTGACCGACCTGCGGTCACTTCCTCAATTTTTATAAATAGTTATTAGGTGCTAAGTAAAGGTAAGATCGAGTTAATGTTTGATATTTTCAATGCTTGTTACTGCAATTGACTTCAATTTGAATTAATTACTGAACTTCAGTTTAACCCGTAGCAGAAAACGTATTGAACGAATGTCATTTTTATAATACTAGCCAAGAACTTGAGGTGCGTTTGCTAAGGGATTACTGTATTCATGTTAATTAAAATAAAATTATTCCTTTATAGGAGTTGGTTATTTAATGAGAATTTTATGCAGCCCTTAGATAGGTATGGCAGCGTAATATGACTGACTAATTTAAATGCCGTCGATTGAATTAAGAATGAAATTTTGGTTAGTTTCTTCCCAATAATATCAGGTGTTTTAAAGCCATTATGAAAAAGTTGTTTTAAACATGAACTTTTTTAGTGCCGAATTCTGTAAAATTTTTTAGTGCTGAGTTTTGTGAATTTCACATTTAATTTATTAACATAACAAAGCTTTCTAAGGAGACTTGAATTTATTTATTAGATCCTCGTAAATTCGTTATTGTTGCAAGTCAGAGGATCCTCACCAAATGACTTCGGTGTCGCTACCAGAGGCAGTCAACACTTCTCGAGTGGTGGTCATTTGACTAAGTTAAACCATGGAACACATAGTTCTATGCTATGTTGCGGAATGTGAATCTGGTGTGGAGTTATACATTTTTATATAGTTCAAAAGGAAAATGGTTACTTTCATTTTATAGTAAAAAATTTGAGATTCCAAGTTATAATACAAGTTTCAATGCTTTCATTGTATCGCAGCAAACTTTTTACTTGTGAGATATTGTGTACGTAGGAAGAATTTGAGTGATAATTAAAATTATTTTCATTTGTTTGTACGCTTATTGATGTGTATTACGAGTATAATGTATATCCAAATGATAAATAATTTTATGTCTCACTGCTGAGAAGTGTTCGCGCATTTTTTGGGGCTGCATCAAAACAAATAATTTTTTAATTTTGTTGTCTAGACATCCTTCATTTTATGAACACGCGTAGTAAATATGAGACTATAAATGTAAAATTAAATAATGTTCATTTGTTTGAACAATTCTGACTTCACGAAGAAATGTGCAGATAAATGTTAAATTATTTTATTTTTCATTTTAATTTTTATATATATAATAGTAGCTATTAACTTGAGCTGTGATCTGAATCACAAACGAACAAACCTCTCAGTTCACTACTTTAATGCTAGCCAATAACTTTGACGGTGGGTGCAAATAAATATTGTTGAATTTTCTCTTGAGTGAAAACGAAACTCGCATTGTAATGGCGTAGTAGTCGATGAAAATGTCATTTTTTAGATAAGTGTTGAGAAATTATTCTACAGTTTCAGAATAGAGCGAATCTTTCCTTGTGTTGTATGAGACGTTCACGTTTTGTGAACTTGAAGTAAATGAAATACTAACTATTTCGTCTGTTCCAACATTCTCCGATTTATATATAAATGTGCGTGCAATTGTAAAAAAATTAATGATTTCTAAAATGATTTGATTTTATAGCATCCACTGCCTTAGACTACGATTAGTAATATGTAATATTCTATTTTTTGCTGAGTAATTAAACTGTATTGCCATAGTTATCAATAAGAATTCTTGGGTGTGGTAATTATAATATAATTCTTTTGTTATAACTTCAAAAAATTATTTCTCTACTGTAGTGTAAGACTTTCTCTAACTTTGCGAGAACTCCTGTTATTTATTTAACTGAAAGTAATGAATAAAATATTTTCTGTTTGTTCGAAAATTTCTTGATTTATTCGGGAACGTGCAAACAATCCTTTGAATATTTTATTCATCACTTTTATTTCATTACTTGTGAAAAAGTGGATAACTTGACCTGTACAAACATGTATTATTAAATTTTTATTTAAACAAAAATGAAATTATCTTGTATGATGGAGATGAATCAGGATTTCATTTGTGCGAGATAAGTGTGTGAAAATTTATTTATTTTTTTCAAAATGAAATATTTTTCATCATAGTGTAGAACATGCTCAATTTTACGAGAACTTGAATTAATTATGAAACTAATAGCAGAACTTAATTATTTTCGTCCGTTTATATATTTCTAGATTTACTTAGAAAAATGCTTACAGAGGTAGATATTTTTTTCATTTTAATGCATTTCTTTTATATAATATTATTCATTGATTGATCTGCGATTGACAGAGGATTTATTCATTTTGTTCGCGCTTAAAATGAGATTTAAATTTTCTTAAGGTATTGTGATAAATTAAAATTTGTTTGTGCGTAATAACAGGTGTTGAAATTTGTTGTTTCAAAATGGAGAGTTCTTGTACCGAAGCGTGAGACCTTTACTTTCCAAGTTAATTAAATGTGAAAATGAAGGTGGAAAACATAATTATTTTTGATTGTTAGAACATTTCTTGTTATGCGGAAATGCGCCCACAAACATTTAATAATTTTGATCACTTCCAGTTCCAAGTAGATGATCATTCAGTGCTGAATTAGTTTTCACCGTTTTTATTGTTTAGAATTAAGCTATTAATTTTCCGCGAATTAAATACGGAGAAAATGTGTTCTTTCAGTGCTGAATAAATGAGTGAACTGAACTGATGCTGATTTTATTTGAACGGATGAATGTAGGATGTGGTCATGCAGAAGCCTATTTTTAGCGCGCAATATATTTTTAGTTATCTAGAATGCAATTCAAAATGAAATTGGGGCATTCTTCATTCGATAAACGTATAGGCATTGAAATGGTCACTATTATTCGAACTCATATATCATGTTGAAATTCATTTAACACTGTTGTGAGGAAGATTTTAAGTCGATATCAATTTATTTGCAGATTTCAACAAATCTGTTCAACTCTGAATAAATCATGAAGTTTCTCTTCACAACGGCATGGAATATTTAATGCTTTCTGTAAGATTGCAGAATACACTGACTTTGTAGGAATTTAATTTGGTTGTGTGGAAATATTGTGTTAATTTAAAATTTATTACTCAACAGCTGGTACAACATATGCCTCGAATAATTCATTGATTCTGTACAGCTATATTTCTTGATTCACAGGCAGGTTAGAGGGGTATGGGAGGAGTAAGTTAAATCTATGTTTTAGGTTCCGTAGATTTCCCCTAAGTGTGTCATGACTGCCCTAAGTGTGTCATGTAACACACTAAAGTGTGTCATGGCGCCTCCATGACACACAATTGTGTGCCGGTTTTGTGACAAACGTATGACGCACTTAAGCGTGTCAAAATGACCCTATATTTTTTCTCAGTGTGTGACGGTCGGTGGGTTAGTAAAAGGCGATGAAGAGCTTCCGTTGTACTTGGTATAGAGAATACAGGAGACCAAATGCGCCTCTAGAAGTCGCACACCTAGTACTTATAGAGTCAAAGTGCTGAGTAAGCAGCGCACTGCGCCAGAGTCACACCCAGGCGTGGCATTAACGTACGTACTGACGCATGTACAGGGAAAATGCGTAACCGGTTTGGCACACACCCCCCCCCCCATGCCAGATTTATTACCAACCTCGAAATAAATCAATCAAAGTTTAAGAGTCGCAACTATCGACAAAGGCATCTAAAAGCATCCCAATAGAACTAAAATTGAAAATTACCCTTTCGTGACAATCAGTAAAACAAAAACATCAAATGTATTTCGATTAGGCATCGCAAAGTGAAAAGTAACAATATATCCCCACCAATAAAAAAATTATGTTCAGAGCCGCAGCTCGACTACACATTTGCAAAACAAAAAAATTTTTTAGCAACATTTCTATACCAAGAGCGTAATAGTAAAACAACAACAAAAAAATTTTATTTCGTTTAACAGCAAATCATCCTTAAAGAATATAAAACGCGTCGAAGTAGAGGCGACAATAATCGCAACAGAATAATACCGGCGCATTGCAAAAACTAGCAGGAATATCCAGAACAATAAACAAAAAATCCACGGTTCTAGGAACCAGCATTCAACTATCTTTCCACCGCGTAACATGGAAAGAATAAATCGAAATAAAACGCGAAACATTAACGGAAAAAATCAACTACATCGTCAATCCGCGCTGTCATGAGTGAAAATAAGAAAACAACAATCAATATCAATTTAAAATACAAATGCAAGTT